>CM029017.1:164656960-164985613 GCA_016801055.1 Panax notoginseng | reverse complement strand
AATTAAAACATAAAATTTTCTCTGTTCTTGGTGTTTTGAATTTTTAACATAAATCCTAAAATTCAACGCCACGGATTCGTTATAAAGCCAAATCCGTCATTTAAAGTTTGGTCTCTTCGTATAACATGCACAATAATATACGAGTGTAAAATCTACGAAAACATTTTTGTTTGACATACTAAAATCACGTATAAGGCCAGAAGGCCAAAAATCCAAACTCTGTATATTTTTGAAATAGCAAGTCATCAGATTAACGACACTTAGGATATGGAATCATGCAATATATATATATAAAAACATGTTATGCTACTCTTATTATTACATATATCCATATAATAGCACAATTTCTCAATTACAGAAACATAACAGAGGTTTTGAAAGCCAAAAACTATGAAACCCAAAGACGTAAAAATAGAATTTGGAAAGAAGAGATTACCCTGTAGAGTATAAAAGATGATTAATGATAATCCTTTTATAAGTATTTGATTGATTACACACTCACAATCTTTTATCAATCTCACAAATTCTCTCTGACTCTCAAATGTTATCCTTCTCTATTTTCAGACTTAAACAAATAATGAAGAATAAAGAGATGACGTATAATAATTAAACCAACTGACGCGTTGGTGGTCAGTTATCCAGTCATGGTTTAGCTGGCCCCAACTCCCTTTAGTGCCATGTTTGGCTAGATTGACATAATACAAAACTATTTAATTTAATAAAGTTTTATCATATAGTTTAATAAATGTCACACCCAATTGCACAATAATTCATATATCTTATTTAATATAAATAAAATATAATAATTTCTCATAAATTCACATAGTCATATATTTAATGTTCTCATAAATAAATAATGTCAAATTATTAATTCTCTAATTAATAATTAAATTAATTTAAATAACATTAGGCTTATTAAATTTTTTTTTAATACAATAAGCTCACATAATGACCTACTTCGAATAATAATTATTCTCTACATTAATTTAATAAATGTAACACATATAATTAAATTAAACTACCACAATTGCATCAAATAATTATTTAATCCAATAATTAAATTATCGAAAAAAATATTTATTTAATTCAATAAATATTAGAATTTAATTACAAAATCTCGTTCGTCACATCATTTCCCCTTCAAAGAATTCTGTCCCCAGAATCACGACTCAATAACTTCGACCCGTTACATTCTCCCCCCCCCCCTTACAAAGATTCTGTCCCCAGAATCGCTTATAAATAATTAAGTAAATAAATGAGGGTAATTCTTTATCATATTCTCTTTCAATTCCCACGTAGCTTCTTCAGCGTTGTGGTTTCTCCAAATTACCTTAACTGAAGGTATAACTTTATTTCTCATAACTTGTTCTTTTCGGTCAATAATTTGGACAGGAATTTCTTCGTAAGATAAGTCTTTATCAAAATGTAGGGGTTCATATTCAATTACATGCTTGTAATCAGGCTTGTAGGGTCGCAACACAGAAACATGGAAGACGTTATGGATATTCTCGAGTGCTGGAGGTAAGGCTACCTCATACGCAATTTCTCCGATTCTTCTCAGTACTTTAAAGGGTCCAATGAATCTTGGGCTCAATTTTCCTTTCTTTCCGAACCTGATCTTCCCTTTCCAAGGAGAGACCTTCAAGAAAACATAACTACCTGATTCAAACTCGATAGTTTTACGATGTGGATCAGCGTATTTCTTCTGTCGATCTTGAGCCGCTACCAGTCGTGCTCGATTACTTTGACTATTTCTGCTGTCTGCTGTACCAATTCTGGTCCTAGCAATTGTCTTTCACCAACTTCATCCCAGTAAAGTAGAGTTCTGCACTTTCTGCCGTATAAAGCTTCATAAGGCGGCATGCCAATACTAGCGTGGTAACTGTTGTTGTAGCCGAACTCTACTAATGGTAGGTGATCATCCCAATTTCCTTTAAAGTCCATCACACAGGCTCTTAGCATATCTTCTAATGTCTGAATCGTTCTCTCACTCTGTCCGTCTGTTTGAGGGTGGTAAGCTGTACTCATTCGCAATTGCGTACCCATGCATTCTTGAAGACGTTTCCAGAAAGTTGATGTGAAGCGCGGATCCCTATCTGAAACAATTGATACCAGAACTCCGTGCCTCGAAACAATCTCTTTTACGTATAGCTTGGCCAACTGATCTAAGTTGAATCTTATTTTGATTGGAAGGAAGTGTGCAGATTTTGTCAGTCGGTCAACGATAACCCATACTGCGTCGTAGCCTTTCTGAGTCGTCGGAAGGCCAACCACGAAGTCCATTGTAATATGTTCCCATTTCCATTCTGGGATTTCCAACGGTTGAAGTAATCCACTTGGTCTCTGATGTTCTGCTTTACTTTCTGACAGGTCAGACACTTGGCAACACATTCTGTAACATCACGTTTCAAATTCGGCCACCAAAAATGTTGTCGAAGATCTTGGTACATTTGGTACTACTAGGGTGAATCGAATATCGTGAACTATGAGCCTCGCTTAAAATATCTTCCTTAATCTCTTGTACTGGCGGTACCCCAATTTCTAATCTCAAATCTCAGTATTCCTTCCTTATCCATCTTAAATCTCGGTTCGGTCCCTTCGGATATCTTCTTTGCCACCTTTTTGCATTCATCATCCTGAAGCTGAGCCTCCTTCACTTTATCTAGTAAAGTTGTACCAGATTGCATCTGAAATAGCTTCTCATCAATCTCCATTGGGTACTTCACTTCCAATTCCAGTTTCTCTATTTCCATAATTAGCTCTTCTTGAGCAGTTAACATCATCAATTTCTCACGACCCTTTCTACTTAAGGCATCGGCAACCACATTCGCCTTACCCGGATGGTATAAAATCTCACAGTCGTAATCCTTAATTAATTCTAACCATCTTCTTTGACGCATATTCAAATCCTTCTGTGTGAAAATATATTTCAGACTCTTGTGGTCCGTATATATCTCACACTTCTCCCCGTAGAGATAGTGCCTCCAAATTTTTAAAGCAAAAACAACTGTACCTAACTCCAAATCATGGGTCAGGTATCCCTTCTCGTAATCCTTCAACTGTCGTGATGCATACGCGATGACTTTACCGTTTTGCATTAGCAAACAGCTAAGTCCTTTATGCAACGCATCACTAAAAATAATAAAATTGCATGTTTCATCCGGAAGAGATAACACAGGTGCCGAACTCAACCTCTTCTTTAATTCTTGAAAGCTCTCCTCACACTTCTCCGTCCAAACAAATTTCACAGCTTTTCGAGTTAAATTCGTTAACGGAGTTGCGATCTTGGAAAAATCTTGAATGAATCTTCTATAATATCCCGCCAATCCAAGAAAACTTCTTACTTTTGACGGCGTTCTCGGCTGTTCCCAGTTAATCACGGATTCGACTTTGGATGGATCTACCGAAATTCCGTTTTTATAGATCACGTGACCAAGAAATTATACTCGCTCGATCCAGAATTTGCATTTCGAAAATTTAGCGTACAACTTCTCCCTTCTCAATACTTCCAACGTTAACCTCAAATGTTCTTTGTGTTCTTCTTTGGTTTTGGAATATACTAGAATGTCGTCTATAAATACCACCACGAATTTGTCCAAAAACGGCTTAAACACACCATTCATTAGTCCCATAAATGCTGCAGGAGCATTCGTTAGACCAAATGACATTACTAAAAATTCGTAGTGATCGTATCGCATTCTAAACGCTGTCTTCGGTACATCCTCTGGCATCACCTTCAGTTGGTGATAACCACTCCTCAAGTCTATCTTGGAAAAGTATCTTGCTCCCTTTAATTGATCAAACAGATCGTCGATTCTTGGTAATGGATATCTATTCTTAATCGTGACCTTGTGTAGTTCTCTATAGTCAATGTAGAGCCGCATCGATCCGTCCTTCTTTTTCACAAACAACACCGGCGCTCCCCACGGCGATACGCTCGGTTGAATATACTTTTTGTCCAACAATTCTTGTAGTTGGACCATCAGTTCTTTCATCTCTACTGGTGCCATTCGGTATGGCGCCTTCGATATTGGAGCGTTTTCGGGCGCCAAATCGATCACAAAATCTACCTCTCTATCTGGTGGAAGTCCTGGCAAATCGTCTGGAAATACATCGACGAAGTCTCTCACAATCGGTATCTCTTCTACCTTCGGATTCTCTTTTCGACTGTCGACTATGTAAGCTAGATATCCTATACAACCTTATTTTAACAACCTGCTGGCCTGCATCATCGTCAGATAACTCGCTTGTCTAGGTGACTTGCTACCATAAAACACAACCTTTGACGGAGTCATAAGGTTAATACGCTTCTTCTTGCAGTCAATTACAGCCCCAAAATTTGATAACCAATCCATACCCAAAATAACATCAAATTCCCCAAGCCGAATAGGGATAAGATCTACGTTCATGATATTACCCTTAATATCCACCCTACAGTTCTTAAACACGTACTTAACAGGAATTATCTCTCTATTCGCAATTTCTATATTCATGGGATATTCCAACTCATCCATAAGCAAATCTAAACTATTAGCAAAGTCTTCGGATATAAAGGAACAAGTAGCACCCGAATCAAATAAAACATAAGCATTAATTTCATTGATCGAAATGATACCTGACACCACATCACGAGACTGGATTGCATCCTGCACTGTCATATTGAAAGTTTTGGCGGTCGGTCGGTTTGTTGCAGGTGGTCCGGTAATGGTTAAGGTATTTCCACTGCTATTTCCATGGTTACCTCCTTGCATTGCTCCTCCAATCCCTTCTTGGGGTAGTCTCTTGCTAGATGATCCTTAGAACCACAGTTAAAACAAGCACCCTTCTTTGGGTTTGGACAGTTTGGTGCTATGTGGCCTTCCTGACCACAATTGTAGCACACTCGCTTTCTTTTCATGCAAACTCCCAGATGAGCTTTTCCGCAGTTTGAGCACGCTTCAATTTTCTTCTTCTTCCCTCCTTGTTGACTTCCAGCTGACGAGTTATCCATCCACTTCCTCTTCTGATTATGACTACCCCCAGTGTTACTCCCACCAGTCTTGTTATTTCCTTCACCTTCACTCTTCTTCTTCTTCTGCTATTGATTGTACTTGGTCACCGCATCGCTCCCACCTTCAGCGAGGATGGCCTTTTCCAGTACTCTGACAAATGTGTTTATCTGAAACATTGACACCTTACTGTAAACCCAAGGCTTTAGTCCTTGTTCAAATCTTCTGGCCTTTCTTTCGTCAGTGTGTACTTGGTACGGGGCAAACCTTGCCAACTCATCGAATTTAGCCGCGTAATCAGGTACGCTCATGTTTTCCTACTTCAGTTCCAGAAATTGAATTTCCATCTGATTCTGCGAACTAGTTGGGAAGTACATTTCGAAAAACATTTCTTTAAATCTCTCCCACTTAATTACACCTTCACTTCCTCACACTTTGTTTGCTTGCCACCAGTAGCTAGCCTCAGACTTCAGCATAAACGTTGCGAAAGCAGTCTTCTGGTCTTCTCTAACCCTAGCAAGTCGAATACTTTCTCCATTTCCATGACCCACGTTTGAGCCTCGATTGGGTTCCTGGAACCTTTGAACTCTGGCGGTCCCACAGCCTTGAAGTCTTTTAACGTTGTGTTTGGTGGAGCTTGAGGTTGATTCTTCATTGCTCCCGTCAATAAGTTCACCAACTGCTGAACAGGATTAGCGTTGGCGTTATTGTTATTATTGGTTGACTCTTCATGAGCCGGTTGACGTTGTTGTCTTCTCCTTGGCGGCATATTTCTGATAAAATAAATGCTTATTAGAACTTTATTTATTTTTCTAAATAGTTAAGGCATTACTCAACAATTTAACACATCATCTCAAACAACTTAATATATTTAATTCAACTCAAAGTTTTAACATCAAACTATAGCATAACTGCTATTTACATCAACTATTCTGGAATAAAGAATCCACATGATTTAAAATATTAACATATTCCTTCGTTCATAAACACATCGGAATTTACATATAAAAACTAATTAAGTCTTTAACATAATTAAACGGATTCTAATCCTCTCTATCAAGGTGCTGAATAGCCTTGCCACGCTCCTCATCCATGATACGAGACATCGTCATGCGATCCAGCATATACGACAAAAGTCCTTTGAACTGGATGGGGTATCTCAAAACTCGTTCCTGAGCCTCATCCATTGCATGATTAAGTGTGGAGTATGTCTCTTCAAGCTTTGCCTTCTTTGCACGACTATCATCTTCTGCACGATCAGCTCGACGTGATTCTCTTACCCATCCTTCCTCTGCAATTTTCAGTCTTCCGGAGGTTTCTTTCAGTTCTTTTTTCAGCTTCTCTATCTCCTCGGTCTTATCTTCGGTTTGACCCTTCTCATGGTCCAAATTCCATTCCACATTTCCCAATCGTGTGAAGAGTCAAAATCTCCCTCTCCTTCTCTCTAAAGTAGACTGCTGAACAGTCGCTCGCTCAGTCAATTCCTGAACCTCGTCTTGTAATTCCACGTTACGGTCGTATAACGTGTCATACATCTCTGCATCTACGGTGTACCGTGGTAACTTTTGTTCTTCCTTCCTCATCAAACTCCTCCTCAGGATCCTCCTCAAAATCAGTCTCGGGCTCATGCTCCTGACCAACAACGGTGATCAATGGAGATGACTCCCTCTGAACAAACTGTTCCCTAACAACATGTATGCGTCGGGGCTCTTCCTCTATAGGTACTATAGGTAATCGGGGTTCTTCCTCCCCAGCTTGACTAGCTTCTCCAACATTCGTCATCCTGACAACAAAATTTTAAGTTTTAGTTACTAAGTCGTACTAACGAGCACATAAATTAACACATAAACACATAATATATTTTATTATCTTCAATGAATTACCAAGAATTCATTTCTTAAAACTCGATAAGAGTTTTTCTTTACTATCTTCTTTCTATAAGGCTACTACCTAAGGTTGTTCCCCCACCTAAGGTTCATAACCTACGGCTCTGATACCAACCTGTGACACCCCCAAATCTAGGTACTTCGATTCCACGGGATTTGGTGTTCACTATAAAAATATCATCTATCTATCTACCCATAATAAAAAAAAATGCAAACCATGTAATAGATAGAATTAAAATCTTCCCTTAAGGGTTACAACATCTTAATAATAATAATACAATCCCAGGTTAAACTAATCTTAAACATCTGTGCGGAATCATAAACAAATAAGTCTTAAACAATAACATTAACTCAAGTCTTAAACAAATACATCGTAAAATAAAATAACAGGTCTTCGTCACTTGCTAACTTTTCCCTTACCTTTACTAGTGGAAGGTTCATCAGTTCTTTCGTTCTTAACTGCAATGTTATTATTAAGCAAGAGTGATCACAAATGCCCACAAGTATAAAAATGAAATAACAGTATAATAACATGCGAATAAATCAAAGACATCTGAATAAAAACTCAACTTTTGAATCAAGAGTGAATAACAAGAATCAAAAAAATTTTGAGGGTCATAAGACCTTGAACTATGTCCTAGGTTAACAAGGGTTATACTTGAAACCTTTAACAGTCATAAGACTATGGACCTTTTTCTCGTACTTAGGGGGATCAGCCCTTAGTACCATACTGTGCACAATATCTTAACGCTAAAGCGTAAATAATCCTCTATACAGGGTTATTCATCACAGTTTGACATTCGAGTCCGCACCAAAGGAAGTTTGGTTTGGATAATTCATCAAGGGTTCTGAAATTTAGAACGCTCATCAACTATGGACTAGTTGAATCATTAAAGTTTCACTAGTCTAATAAGGTTCAACAATAATGATATTCAATTTGAATAATAATCTCAAGAAGTATACAATAGAACAATTATTGTATAACTAAATCATACTTTGAAACGATAATCAATCTTTAATAAATCATTTGAACTTGAATAATAGTAACGATAGTTTATTCAAGGTAAATAATAAGCTTGAACAATAATGACAAGTAGGGTTAGGGAACTTGCCTCGTGCGTAGATTATACTTTAACTAATCATGTTCTTTGAATTAAATCCTACATACCATTCACATTCACAATACCAGTTAATTATAACTTAACTAATCATCATAAACTCATTCTCTTTGTCTACTTTGATTATTGACTATACTTAATCAATTTACCACTTTGTCACATAATTTGCACTTCATGAATTATCAAGCTAATTATGTATTCAATAATTCAATTCACATGTAATTATGTTATTTACATGTTAAACAACTATTTTATCATTTCATTATATTTCTAACATGTTTACATGTTCATTACATTAAGTTACTAACACATTGCTAGACTTAACATTTTAAAAAAATTACATTTCTGGACATTCTGGAGAGTGGAGTTGCGGCGCCACTGTTATACTTGATCTTCGCGCTGTGGCGCCGTGGCGCTGCAGCCGGACACTTGGCACTGCGGCGCTGTGGCGCAGCGGCGTGGATGTTTATGCATGAGACTGGCGCCGGGGCGCGGCGAACCAGAAACTGTTATGCAATTCGCGAAAATTACAGAACACAGCCAAAAAATCCAATTTAATTTATTACTACACGAATTTAGACATACCCACATGTTATAATTCATGTATAATCATAATACAACATCTATAAAGTGATTTTAACCCATTAAAACATATAATCACAGAATTAAAACATAAAATTTTCCTCTGTTCTTGATGTTCTTGAAGTTTTTAACATATATTCCTAAAATTCAACGCCACGGATTCGTTATAAAGCCAAATCCGTTCATTTAAAGTTTGGTCTCTTCGTATTAACATGCACAATAATATACGAGTGTAAAATCTATGAAAACATTTATGTTTGACATACTAAAATCACGTATAAGGCCATAAGGCCAAAAACCCAAACTCTGTATATTTTTGAAATAGCAAGTCATCAGATTAACGACACTTAGGATATGGAATCATGTAATAATATATATATATATATAAAAAAACATGTTATGCTACTCTTATTATTACATATATCCATATAATAGCACAATTTCTCAATTACAGAAACATAACAGAGGTTTTGAAAGCCAAAAACTATGAAACCCAAAGACGTAAAATTAGAATTTAGGAAAGAAGAGATTACCCTGTAGAGTATAAAAAGATGATTAATGATGATCCCTTCACAAGTATTTGATTGATTACACACTCACAATCTTTTATCAATCTCACAAATTCTCTCTGACTCTCAAATGCTCTCCTTCTCTATTTTCAGACTTAAAACAAATAATGAAGAATAAAGAGAAGACGTATAATAATTAAACCAACTGACGCGTTGGTGGTCAGTTACCCAGTCATGGTTTAACTGGCCCCAACTCCCTTTAGTGCCATGTTTGGCTAGATTAACATAATACAAAACTATTTAATTTAATAAAGCTTTATCATATAGTTTAATAAATGTCACACCCAATTGCACAATAATTCATATATCTTATTTAATATAAATAAAATATAATAATTTCTCATAAATTCACATAGTCGTATATTTAATGTTCTCATAAATAAATAATGTCAAATTATTAATTCTCTAATTAATAATTAAATTAATTTAAATAACATTAGGCTTATTAAATATTTTTTTTAATACAATAAGCTCACATAATGACCTACTTCGAATAATAATTATTCTCTACATTAATTTAATAAATATAACACATATAATTAAATTAAACTACCACAATTGCATCAAATAATTATTTAATCCAATAATTAAATCATCGACAAAAATATTTATTTAATTCAATAAATATTAGAATTTAATTACAAAATCTCGTTCGTCACATGATCAATTTAGATTTTAAGCTTATCTTGTTCTTCCATTGTTTCTATTAACGCCTGACGCAGTTGACTATTTAACAGCTTTTCTATTTCCCACAGCTTTTCCAGAAAAGAAACCTTGTTCCTCAGATCCTGCACCTCTGTTGATGCTTGTTCAGCTTCAACTTTAGTGTCTGAATCACTATCTATCAGCTCCACCATCTCCGGATCTGGTACTACGTTTTCTACAATAACCACTTTGTCTGAGTTATTTTCATTGTGAGCCTCTATTTCAGCTATTGGCTTCGATATTAGCTCGAGGGTATGGATTTGATCCTTCTTCATGCTATAAGCATATAACAAGCCCTTTCCACCAAATCACATCTACACACATAAATTATCCTGATAAGCATATAGTATATACACACAACAAATATTAGTTTTATATAAGTTATCTTTTATTTTGTTTGACGATGAATTTAGTCAATTCATCTCTTTATAACCTCTATATGAGTTATTTATATTTTCAACGTTTCCCTCTGTTCTAAGGTTATAGCATAAGGTCTATCTCACCTAAGGTTTTTAACCCTAAAGCTTTGATACCAACTGTAAAGCCCCCGAATCCCGATACTTGAAACGCGAATTCAGTGCTTCACGATACCATTTCTATAAGCGGAATAGAACTAATAATAATAACAATAATATAAATATTAAACTTAATTTACATAACTATCAAAGTCTAGCTCCCAAGTACGTAACCTTTAATCATTCCTTACAATACATGATAATAAATATATAACATTGTCTTAATAATATTAAACTATTACATAAAATATCATTGAAATCATTCAGCAACCTTTCCCTTTCCCTTGTTTCTAGCAGAGCCTTCAGATTGTTCACACTTAGCTGAAAACATTTAAATTAAGCAAGGAAGCATTTGAGTGCCCAACAAGTAATAACAATTATATATATAAGCTGAAAGAATTTAAATGTTTTCTTTATACTACCCTTCTACAACAAATCAATAGTTGTGAAGTAATCTGAACCGATAATAATAACATAACAACCCTCTTTTAATTTTTTGAAACTACGTATTGACTATAAATAGGGTTAAAGTGACATACTATGAACATTGTTTTCATTTCCAAAAAGGTTAAACAGAACTTCATCTGTAAACCGTCTTAACTTACGGGCACGGGGTGATCAACCCGTTGTACCCTGTATTGATCAACACTACATGCAAGAACGAGGGTATCGTTCACTCTGTCCGCCTTTGGGCGCGTAAAAGTTTTCCTGTGTAAGGGATGTTCATACTTGTCGGGGTTCCAAACCAAAGCAATTCGATTGGATAATAATAAGGTTTTATCTTGTTCAACAATAATCTATAATTCAACATATATATACGAGTATTTAACAAAGGTGTATCAACATGTTGTTAAATACAATGATTATCCAAGTGGGGACACTTGTTTAATCATTTATAGAAATTATCGAACATAATATATATTTGAATTACCATATAGTATCATGTTGATAATCAATGAGCGTATGGGTTAATAATCTCTACAGTAATAATATAATTCTAAAACATTCTTACTCATGTCCATTGCATAAAGAAAATGCAAAGGTAGGATACTTGCCTGATGCGCTGCTTACAATACGCAACTTAGTTTAATTTTTTATATCACGACCTATCATTAATCAGATCATTTGTTCGATTAGAACAATATATTATAACATATAGTAATGCATTTCACAGTCAGCACATAATCTAATCGCATTATCACACATGTTCAACAGTCATTGCATCACAAACAAACATTAATACAGTCAAAATATCTAAGTCCAGATTAATTTCTGAAATATATCGGTTTACCGACAGTTTTATCGGGTAATTATCGAGTCTAAGACTCTATTCCAACGTTCAATATCCGTAAGTATCAGTTATATTATTTTAAATGACTTAATAAATATTTATTAATTTATCATAAATTTTCAAACACTGAAATTATTATTAAATGATTTAAACATCAAATAATTCTATTATCATTTAATTATTATTAAACTATTAATAATACTTTTATTCATTTACCAATAGTATTAATATTTTATTTATTTACTAATATTATTAATCATTTAATAATATTTTATTCCTTTACTAATGTTATTACGTTTTTAATAACATTTTATTTAATCTCGAATATTATTATTTACTTAATAATATTTTAATCATCCAATAATACTTTAATTTAATATTATTAATCTTTTAATAATATTTTAATCTAAGATTAATATTTAAATCTAATATTATTAATCATTTAATAATACTTTAATATTTATTAATATTTTAAATCAAATATGATTAACCATTTAATAATATTTTAATAAAGTTTTAATCCTAATATTTTTATTTACTTAACAATATCATATTCTAATATTATAAATATCATAATAACATTTTAATAATTTATTAGATCAATAAGCAATTTATTTTAATTGTTCACCCTTTATAAAATTATTTATTTAATATCCATAAAAGGTCATAAATAATATTTCTTATTATAAATTCCCAAAATGCCCTAAAATAATCATAATATTATATATTAGGAGTATTCAAGCATTAAAATCACATTTTTCTCATTAAAGACATCATTTAACTATTTATTTCTTTTTATTCATAACTTAATTATTTTTAGGAAAAATAGCAAACTGATTCTAAAAATTCTCATCTTCTGTATTTTGATAGAATATGAACCTACAAGGATCTCCAAATTTTTTTGGAATTTTAGAAAATGATCTACTATTTTTAAAGTTTCTAAAACACTCTTATCTTGCTTCATTTTTCATAAATTGAGTTTTGCTCAGAAAAATCTGAAGTTTTCATGGTATGCTCTCCTAACATATATGAACCTACTGTAAAAATATCGGAATTTTCCAGTGTATACACAGTGAGATATTTAAAGGTAAATATTTAGGAGTCCTTTACGGAAATAGTCATTACACACAATCTATGACTCGAAACGTATCCGTTCTTTTTCCTACATGTAGATAACTTCTCAAGGTACCTCTGTTATTTTTCCCAAAATTTTAAAAGACATGCAACTATCCAAAACAGTCCCTAGAAAAATAGGACAAAAGCTATTTTAGGGTTTTGAACCTTTAACATTCAAAGTGGACTGTTTTGGGAAAAACAGCTCCAAAGGTTTCAAAACTTGCTAGATTTGTGTTTTATCACTTGGGTTTATTAGATAACTCATGTATCTAGCACCCCCCCCCCTTCGACGGATCACAAATCCAAGTTGGAAAACTTGAGGTACACAAGATTTAGTGGAAGAAAAACAAGAGTTTTCACCTTTGGAGAACATATGCTCATATTCTTCCTCTAAGCATTTGATCTAACACTCAAGATACTTAGTTCCATACATGATGATATGTAGAACTAGGGTACTTTGAGTATTAGACCATAACCCCCATATATGATGAGGTAAAAACCAAAATAGAAGAAGAATAAGAAAGAATGGAAGAGAATCCTCACCTAGTTTTCTTTGCTATACTTCTTGTTCTTCCAAAGTATGATATAAACTTAGGATGCATGAACAATAAACTCCTCTCCCTCTCTAGAATCTAACTTTTCCTCTCTCTCTTGCTAAGCTTTGTGTTTTGATGGGTTGGGAGAAAATAGAAGAAGAAGAAGAATGGTGGAGGAGTAAAATGAAATGAGATAGATATTATGTTGGCGAATTGGAGTGGAATGCTAATATCCTCCATGTTTCTTTTGCCCCTTGGACAAAAGGGTTAATCTTATCCCTTCCTAATCATGCCTAATCATGCCATTAAGGTTGCTAAGTGGATTTTTTACCAATGGGAGCATGACACACTTGTCCTTGTGTGTACGATTTCTACTTATGGAGCATGATTAACTTAATATTCTTGCCTTAAAAAGGCTAATGTGGCCAGCCATATTTATGCCCACTAACTCATTCATTTAGCTTTTATTTTAATGCATAAATTAGATAAATCAAATGTCTAAAATACCCTTAATCAAGTGGGCTAAGTTTGGGCTTGCATTTTATTTCTTTTGGATTTTTCCTTTAATTGTTTTGGGCCATATAATAAACATAGTCTAACAATTTTAATATATGTTACCCAAATTATTTATTTAGGGTTTTCATTTCCAATCTTATGAAATTTAATTACTTATACATGTGACTTTAGCTCATCACCTAATTAGGTTTACTAGAAATAGGTTTAACATTAGTAGTCACTTGAAATAATAAGATTATCCACTTAAGTTAGTATACATATTAAATATTAACCCTTCCTTATTACCATAACCCTTAGGTTATTTAATTGTTTCACCTAATGTATAATTAGGTTACGAAGCTTTCATTTAGGGTTTAAAATAAAATAAAATTAGTTCCTAAAATTTGTAATTAGGGTTTCACACAATAATACAAGGGTTTGTCACATAACACCATAATTGACCAACCCTTATTGGTCCACATATACAGTACATATTTATAACACTGAAAAATTGAAATATAATTATTATAATAATTCTAAAAATCATTTCATATATTATATAAATAATATATGATTATATCTTCATGGAAAATAATTAATAAAACATTTCTACTATAAAATTAATTGTGATAAGAATATAATTTATAATGATCAATAATTCTAAAATAAAATTATTTGTAACTATTCATATTTTTATTTATCTCGTAAATACATATACACATTATCTTGGCACATATTCCCCATATTAAAAATAAAAAAAAATTATACGCAAAATTTCTAATTTATTTGTATAGAAAATATCGGGTTGTTACACTAATTCACATGTAATTTATACAAAACTTCCTGTAAACATAATTCAAGAACTCCTAAACATGTTTCTACCCATACAACAACATAAGCAACAAATTTAACACATTCAATTTCGCTGTTTTTGATAAAAACTCACTTTTTGATATTTCAATGAAAATCAACACTGTAAACTTTGTTTTTCAACCAAAACCATTAATTCAAAGTATCTTTATCAAAAATTATACATACTCTATCAAATTGAATAATCAATTTATCAACTAAATAACTAATTAACCCTCAATTTTCACTTTAAGCTAAACAATATATATTCACAAAAAAAACTCTATGTAAAAACGTTTTCTTCACAAATTACATACATATCATCAATTCATTGACTATAACTTATGAAAATAGCTTTAACACCATTATTATGTCATATAAAGCCACATAGCAACAACCATTCATCCTAACACAAGAATTCTACAGAGAATTTGGGAAGAGAAAAAAACTAAACTTAAAAACTTAAAAAAAATAGGAGAAATACCTTGAAGAAGATGATGATGGCTATTCCTTTCTATCCTCAAGCTTCTTCTTCTCCAATCTCTAGCCTTTCTTCCTCTCTTCTTTTCTTCTTCTCTTCTTCTTCTCTGAGTTTTTCTTTTCTTTTTTCTAACCTCTCTTCTCTAATCTTACGTCTTATGATATAACGTATATAGATATAATATATATTGATTATATAATATAAATATAAAACATATAACTGTCATCAATTATTTGAGTTTTGAAAATCAAAAGCCATAAGGCTTGTTTGGCTAACCACTAAAAATATAATCAATTAATCTTTATGCCTTGTTTGGTAAAACACAATTATATTAAAGACTTAATAGGCATTAGGCCTTGTTTGGCAAAACTGAATTACACTCCCTTAATTTATTTTAGTAACTCCCCTATAACAAGGTTATTTATCACACTTTAATTAAATTAAATTAATTCTAAAAACAATTTATTAAATCACCTTAACACATAAATCTAATACCACAAAATTATAATTTTCTTTATAACCATAACGCATCCTTTACAAAATCAAATTAAAATATAATAATTTATTTAATCAAAATTCTCTAACTTAATAATTAAATTAAATTAGCAAAAATAATTAATTTCCTTAATTATTTACTTAACAAATAATTAATCACATCGAATCAAATTTGAACAATTATTCAATTAACAATAACCACATCCATTAAATACTTAAATGACTCAATAAATATTCAATATAACAATTTATAAAATTCTGGAATGTTAAATCATTCCCTCCTTACAAGGATTCTGTCCTTAGAATCACAATTCAAATAATTCATTCGTCACATTCTCCCCTACTTACAAAGATTCTGTCCCCAGAATCGAAGACATAGATTAAACAAACAACTCAGGGTAATTCTTCATCATTTCAGCTTCGAGTTCCCACATAGCCTCTTCGACACTATGGTTCCTCCAAATTACCTTCACAAAAGGTATCACTTTATTCCTGAGCACTTGTTCTTTCCTGTTGACTATCTGGATAGGAACCTCTTCATAGGACAAGTCTTTCTCAAACTGCAACGGTTCGTACTTGATAACATATTTGTAATCGGACTTATATGGTCGTAACACCAAAACGTGAAAAACATTATGAATGTTTTGCAATTCTGGAGGTAGAGCTACCTCGTAAGCTACCTCTCCAACTTTCCTCAGCACTTCAAAGGGTCCAATAAACCTCGGACTTAGTTTCTCCTTTTTACCAAATCGAATTTTCCCCTTCCAAAGAGAAACTTTTAGGAATACGTAATTCCTTATGTCAAATGCACGATCTTGTCTGTGTTGATCCGCATATTTCTTTTGTCGGTCTTAGCAGCTATCAATCTTGTTCTGATGAGTTGGACAACCTCAGCAGTTTGTTGTACCAGTTCTGGTCCTAACAGTTGACGTTCACCGACTTCATCCTAGCACAGTGGAGTTCTGCACCTCCTGCCGTATAATGCTTCGTAAGGCGCCATGCTGATGCTTGCGTGGTAACTGTTATTGTAGGCAAATTCCACCAACGGTAATTGTTCGTCCCAGCTTCCTTTGAAATCCATGACGCATGCTCTCAACATATCTTCCAATGTCTGAATCGTTTGTTCACTTTGGCCATCTATTTGCGGATGATATGTCGTACTCATTCGCAACTGTGTTCCCATACATTCTTGTAGTCTCTTCCAGAAGTTTGATGTGAACCTCGGATCTCTGTCTGACACAATTGACACTGGAACTCCATGTCTTGCAACGATCTCTTTAACATATAGTTTTGCCAGCTGATCAAGATTGAATCTAATCTTTATTGGCAAAAAGTGTGCATATTTTGTCAATCTATCCACTATCACCCAAATCTTATCATATCCTTTCTAAGTTGTTGGAAGACCTACCACAAAATCTATTGTGATATGTTCCCATTTCCATTCCGGTATCTCCAACGGTTGAAGTAACCCGCTTGGTCTTTGATGCTCGGCCTTGACTCTCTGACATGTCAAGCACTTTGCAATGCATTCTGCAACGTCTCTTTTCATATTTGGCCACCAAAAATGTCGTTGCAAATCTTGATACATCTTCGTACTTCCTGGATGAATCGAATATCTCGAGTTATGAGCTTCAGTCAAGATGTCTTCTTTAATATCTAGTACTGCTGGAACCCATATTCGTCCTTCAAATCTCAGCATCCCCTCGGTATCAACTTTGTACTTTATTTCTTTTCCCTCGACCACACTTTCCCTTATTTTTCTGCATTCCTCATCCTGCAGTTGAGTGTTCTTCACTTTGTCCACTAAAGTTTGACTGGCTTCCATCTGGTACAATTTCTCATCGGATTCTTTTAGAAATTTAATTTCCAACTCTAACCTTGACATTGCTGTAATAAGCTCCTCCTTATCAGTTAACAACATCAACTTTTCCCTTGCTTTCCTACTCAAGGCATCTGCAACCACGTTTGCTTTGCCTAGATGATAAAAGATCTCACAATCATAATCTTTTATCAGTTCCATCCATCTTTTTTGACGCATGTTCAGGTCCTTCTGTGTGAAAATATACTTCAGATTTTTATGGTCTGTGTAAATCTCACATTTCTCTCCGTAGAGATAGTGTCTCCATATCTTCAGAGCAAACACAACCGTCGCCAACTCTAAATCATGAGTCGGATACCCTTTTTTGTAGTCTTTCAATTGTCTTTATGCATACGCGATGACTTTCTCGTTCTGCATAAGGACACATCATAATCCTTTGTGTGAAGCATCACTGTACACCACAAAATTTCCTGTATTATCTGGTAATGACAACACAGGTACCATACTTAGCTTCTTTTTCAATTCCTAAAAACTTCCTTCACACTTCTATGTCCAAACAAATTTTATAGATTTTCTCGTCAAATTTGTCAATGGAGTGGCAATCCTGGAGAAATCCTGAATAAACCGTCTTTAATACCCTGCCAATCCCAAGAAACTTCTTACTTCTGATGGAGTTCTTAGTTGTTCCTAATTTATCACAGCTTCAACCTTTGACGGATCCACTGAAATTCCATCCTTGTCAATTACGTGCCCAAGAAATTGTACACGTTCCAGCCAAAATTCACATTTAGAGAATTTTGTATACAACTTTTTTTTTCTTAGCATCTCCAGCGTTAGACGTAAGTGTTCCACATGTTCCTCTTGAGTTTTAGAGTACACCAAAATATCATCGATGAACACCACCACAAACTTATCTAAGAATGGTTTAAACACCATGTTCATCAAATCCATGAACGCTGCAGGGGCGTTTGTCAAACCAAAAGACATCACCAAAAATTTGTAATGTCCATACCGAGTTCAGAATGTCGTCTTTGGTACATCCTCCTTTCTTACATTCAGTTGATGATACCCACTTCTCGAATCTATTTTCGAGAAATATCTAGTACCATTCAATTGATAAAACAAGTCATCTATTCTCGGTAATGGATATTTATTCTTAATAGTGACTTTGTTTAACTCTCTATAATCAATGCAAAGACGCATTGACCCATCCTTCTTCTTTACGAATAACACCGGTGCTCCCCACGGTGACACACTCGGCTGAATGTATTTCTTGTCCAACAGCTCCTGTAGCTGTACCATCAGTTCCTTCATCTCCACCGGAGCCATTCTGTATGGGGCTTTCGATATCAGAGTAGTTCCTGGCGCTAAGTCGATCACGAACTTGATCTCTCTGTCAGGCGGAAGTCCAGGCAAATCCTCCGAAAATATGTCCACAAACTCCCTAACTACTGGTATTTTTTCCAGTTTCGAACCCTTCTTTTGAGTATCAACTATGTAAGCTAAATAACCCACACAGCCTTAACTCAACAACTTCTTGGCCTGCATAATCGTCAGACATCTCATTTGTTTATGTGATTCGCTACCATTAAATACTACCTTTGACGGAGTCATAAGGTTTATACATTTCTTTTGGCAGTCAATTATCGCTCCATAATTGAACAACCAATTCATTCCCAAAATAACATCAAACTCTCCTAGCCTGATCGGAATCAAATCTACCATCAAAATATTTTCCTTAATATTCACCCTACTGTTCTTGTATACGAACCTAATAGGAACTACTTCCTTATTCACAATTTCTATGTTTAAAGGGAAATTCAATTCTTCACTAGGCAATCCTAATCTCATATATTATATGATATATAATATATGTATGTAACTTTGTTGACAATTGGGGCAGGAAGGAAAAACGGATCACGGGAGTGTATCCCGTGAAATTTTTAGCACATGCTATATATATATATATATATTTATATATATATATATATATTATTTAAATGATTTTGTTTTATTAGAATATTTTATTAATACTGCATAGTAAATCAATATGGACCGTCCGTTTCAAAGTAAATCAATCTGGACCATTCATGAATTAGTTACTATTCAGTCCATTTTTCTATAAATAGAAGTTCATTCCTTCATTATTTCTTACGAATTCACTGAAACTATAGAGAGAGAAACAATAGAGAGAGTTCTTCTTCTGTAATCTCGAGCGTATTTCTTTAGAGTTTAAGACAGCTTTGAGCATAGAAGATAGTGCAAGTTTTCTTCAATATATTTCTGCCCTACCCGTCAGAATACCTTTCTTTTACGATAAGGGATATTATTTGTTGTACTCATAAGGGGTATTATTTCTTTCTTATTCATGAAGAGAACTTCTGTTATTCTATTCTTTATTATTCTGTTGGAATAACATGTGTACGCGGGCTACCCTATACTTGGTGAAATTCTTCTGTTATTCCATTCTTTATCATTATGTTGGAATAACCTGTCTATTCGAAGTACCGCATACATGGTGAAATTCTTCTGTTATTCCATTCTTTATTATTATGTTGAAACATCCTGTCTGTGCGTTTATGCATAACCTGGTTCCATTATTTATTATTTTGTTATAATATCATGTCTGTGCTTTACGCATGACCTGGTTCCATTATTTATTATTCTATTGGAATATCATGTCTGTGCATTTACGCATGACCTGGTTCCGTTATTTATTATTCTGTTGGAATAACCTATCTGTGCGGTCTATCGCATGCCTGGTGATTTCTATTGTTATTCCATTCTTTATTATACTCAGTTGGTTAAAGTTTTGACTTCCATACTCCATGAAATTAGTGGAATATCCTTGATATTTGCGCTTCATCTAGTATCTTTTTATGGAAATATTCTTCTGAGCATTCTTAAATTTTACTCCACAAAGAAGTATCATGTTGACAATTTGGACGTTATTGGTTCCTGGATAAATTAATTCTTGAACTTGTTTTATTGAAATCTTATATCATTTTCATCATCCTCATGTTTATATTATGTTCAAAGTCATCTGTGGCCTGTAGTGCATAGATGGACTTGGTATGATTATGACTAGGGATTATTCGGTATAATCATGACCGTAATGTTATAAATGATGTGGTAAAAGTCTTCATTGGCCCTAGTGCATTGATGGACAATTGTTGGCATGATCATGACCATTGATGAATACACGAATATCCTTAGCCCATAGTGCATGGATAATTCGTGGTCGTGATACTAATGAATATCCTTGGCCGTAGTGCAGGGATGATGTGGATTATTTATGAAGCTGAGTCTCAGTGATAAAAGTCATGAAAAACCTTTTAAATCATAGAAGATAGTAGATTTTATTCTCTACTTGACTCTTCTAATGGATTGCTTGTTCCACTGCAGTTAAACTTGATGTTTGTTATATTTTATCAGTTTAACACTGTTGAAGGCTAATGATAATTTATTCTGCATTATCTTAGTCATAATATTTCTTACTGGGCTAGTTAAGCTCGCCCTTTTACTTTCACTGTTCTCTTCAGGAAATGAGAACGTAGCAAGGACTAGTCGGGAAACGGAGTGACGGTCCAAATGATAGCATTAGCAGTCCTCACTATTCTATGAAATATTGTGATAATAAATGTATTGAGGACTTATTTTGAGCTTGAATACTGTCTAGAAGATAATATTTGTATTAAAACTCACAGCTCATGTTGTATATTTAAAGTTATATTTGTATTCTGTACCATGTATTTGGCGACTCAGAATAGGTGATGAATACCTATTTTGGGGGCGTCACACCTACCATCTTTGGTGTCTTGGGACTGGTTTTTGAATGAAAATATGGAGAGGAGTGTGGCTTTCCTCTCTGAGATTGACCGCACCACAGATGGTCGCCAGTACTTCTATTTAGGAGAAGCATAGTTAATTCCATCTCTTATGGATTGGTGTTGCTCTTCAAAGTATGACCGCAGCTTAGATAGTCGCCGAATCTCCTATTTGGGAGGAGTTCAGGTAATTTCATCCCTTTGGTCTGAAGCCGATGAAATGTAGTGGATTGAAGTTTGATCCTTGTACCAACTGATAAGGGTTTGTGTTTTGGTAGGGGGTGAGACCGCACCATGAATGGCTGCCTACGTACTCCTATTCAAGAGGAGATCAGGTCTGCGTAATTCGAACCTGGTGTAAGAGGTTCAACACTATATGTGGCAGAAATGGTGTAAGAATGTTTTTGTTTTTGTAAGGATAACATGATAGAAATGTTTTTGTTATTTTTGTGTTATTGTGACCGGGCCATATGAAATGGTTGCCTACATAATCCTATTGAAGAGGAGATCTGGTCGACATAGTTCGCCCCTCAGGGCGAGTGGAAAAGCATAATCCCATGTGCAGGTCAGAGTGCAGGGGGGAGAAAGTTTAATCCTAGGTTGAGGATAAAATGTAGGTATGAGAAGTTTGATCCCATGTATGGGGTAGCCAAACTGCAAACGCAAGAAGTTCAATCCGTAGTGGGATGACCTAAGTTATAGGAACGCAGAGAAGCCAGGCTGCTGACTTGAAACGTATGTTTCCCTGAGGGGCAAAGTGTGGAAGAGTTGTATGCGGTAAAGGGTTAAAGAACCAGAATGACTGGTGATTTGATAGTCCAACACTAGGATGTTTGCTTGAGGGCAACTTCAGACATAGTACCATTTCACGGCGTCCAAATTGATGAGTTGTGAAAATTCATTGCCGTCCATTTCTTGCAATCTGAGAGCGCCTCCTGTCAATATTTCCTTGACAACAAATGGGCCTTCCCAGTTAGGAGCGAATTTTCCTTTAGATTGATCTTAATTGTCAATGATCTTCTTCAAAACCAAGTCATGTTGTTTAAACTCTCGTAGACAGACTTTTTTGTTGTAAGATCTGGCGATCCTTTGCTGATATAACTGACCATGAAAGATAGTCGCGGTTCGCCTTTCGTCTATTAGAGACAATTGGTAATACCTGTCTTGTACCCATTGGTCTTCATCCAGCTGAGCGCCTATTAACACTCTGAGGGATTCCATTTCAACTTCTATGGGGAGCACTGCTTCCATCCCATAGGTTAATGCGTAGGGAGTTTCCCCAGTGGAAGTGCGCATTGAGGTTCTGTAGGCTAACAGAGTAAGAGGCAATAGGTCAGAACAATCTTTGTGGTTGGCGGACATCTTTTGCATAATCTTCTTGATATTTTTGTTAGCCGCTTCAATAGCACCATTCATCTTTGGATGATAGATGACAGAGTTAAGATGTTTGATGTGGAATTTACTGCATAATTCCTCCATCATTTTATTGTTGAGGTTCTTAGCATTGTCTGACACAATCACCTCTGGTTGTCCGTATCGACAAACGACATTGTTTCTGATGAAAGCAATGATGACTTCTTTGGTAACCCTGGGGAAGGAGGCTGCCTCTACCCACTTGGTGAAGTAATCGATCATGGTGAAGATAAATCGATGTCCATTATTGGCTTTAGGCTCAATGGGCCCGATAACGTCCATTCTCCACATTGAGAAGGGCCAAGGTGAACACATGTTGTGGAGTTCCCTTGGAGGGGCGTGTATAGCATTCCCATGAATTTGGCACTGATAGTATCTCCTGACGTGGTCATTGCAGTCAGCTTTGAGAGATAGCCAGTAATGTTCTGTCCTGAGGACCTTCTTGATAAGGAGGGGGCCACTCATGTGGGGGCCACAGACTCCACCATGGATTTCATCCATAAGCCTTTGGGCTTGATCTTTGTCTAAACATCTGAGGAGACCTAGTCCTGCATCTCTTTTGTAGAGTGCATCTCCACTCAGGTAGATTTTCATAGCAAGTCGATGGATCCGCCTTTTCTTAGTCGAGCTCTCTTCCGCAGGTGTAGATCCATCTCATAGATATTCCTTGATATGCTGATACCAAGGATGCTGGATGGGAGATAGCTCATCCAATACTTCTCTAACGTAATTCCCATAGGCTGGGGCCTTTTGCAGGGAAATTATGACTCTTGGCAAGTGTTCCTTGTCTGATATGCGAATCAAGGAGGCCAAAGTAGCTAATGCGTCTGCAAAGTCATTCCTATTACGAGGAACATGTAGAAAGGAGATTTCTTCGAACTCCCAAACCATCCGTAAAACTTGCCAATGGTAGGGCAACAAATGTAGTTCCTTGGTTTGATAGATTCTGGTGGATTGTCTGATTACCAACTCTGAATCTCCAAAGACAGTTAACCGCCTGATGCCCATTGAACGGGTAAGTTTTAGCCCCATGAGATAGCCTTTATACTCAGATGTGTTGTTGGTACTGACAAACTACAATTTAACGGCGACGAGATACTGCTCCCTCGTACCAGATACTAGAACTGCTCCAGCTCCAGAACCTTCCATATTAACGACCCCATCAAAATACATCTTCCATAATTGGCGCGTATCGTACTGATGGTGTTGCTGAACTGTCATTACTCCTTCATCGGAGAAATATGTTTCCAAGGGTTTGATATCCCCTGAAGGTGCGACAGCCAGTTGATCCGTAATTCCTTAACCTTTAATGGACTTTTGAGTCACATATACGATGCCAAATTATTGTAGGATCAACTGCTATCTGGACAGCCGACAATTTAACATGGGTTTGTTAAACACGTATTTGAGAGGATCCACGTGGGATATGAGATGGGTTGTGTGACCATGGAGATAATATTGTAACCTCATGGAAGCCAATGCTAAAGCACAACACATCTTTTCAATCAGAGTGTACTTGTGTTCACTGCTACTAAATCTTTTGCTGAGGTAATAGATAGCTCGTTCTTGGCCTCTATCGTCTTTCTGTCCCAGCATGCAGCCCATGGCATTGTCACTTATGGATAAGTACATAAACAAGGTAACATCATCCCTGGGTGGTACCAAAATGGGAGCTTTAACTAGCTATTTTTTTATTGTGAGGAAGGCATTCTGGCACTCATCATTCCATTTCATGGAGGAGTTATTCCTTAATAGATTGAAGATTGGCTCACACGTTGCTGTGAGTTGAGAGATAAACCTGCTAATGAAGTTGATTCTTCCCAAAAATCCCCATATTTCCTTTTCTATCTGAGGAATGGGCATTTCTGTGATGGCCTGGATTTTGGCAGGATCCAGCTCAATCCCTTTGTGGCTTACTAGAAATCCTAACAACTTGCCTGATTTAAAATCAAAGGCGCATTTAGCTGGATTCAACTTCAAGTTGTACTTACGCAACCTGTTGAACAATTTTCTGAGATGGTCTATATGGTCATCCTCCTTTTGGGACTTGACAATGATGTCATCCACGTAGATCTCAATCTCTTTTTGCATTAAGTTGTGGAAAAGAGCCATCATAGCTCGTTGATAGGTGGCTCTGGTATTAATGAGGCCGAATGACAACCGTCTATAGAAAAAGGTTCCCCAAGGCGTGATGAAAGCAGTTTTCTCACGATCTTTCTCAGCAACCATGATCTGATGATACCCTACAAAGCAATCAGCAAAGGAGTACATATCGTATTGAATAGTATTGTCGATGAGAATGTGGATAAATGACACGGGAAAGCTATCTTTTAAGCAAGCTTTGTTCAAGTCCCGGTAATCCACGCAAACTCGTACCTTCCCTCCGGGTTTAGGCATGGGCACAATGTTGGATATCCACTCAAGATATGTAGACACCATGATGATGCCAGCTTGAAATTATTTCACAATTTCTTCTTTCACCTTTAAACTCCACTCAAGTTTCAATCGCCTGAGCTTTTGCTTGACTGGCTTAAATCCCTCTTTAATGGGAAGGTGATGAAGGACAATGTCAGTGGACAAACCCACCATGTCTTCATGAGACCATGTAAACACATCCTGGAATTGGGTTAGTAGCGTAACCATGTCATTCCTTTGGTTTGGGGTAAGGTCTGAACCAATCTAGATTAAATTAGGGCTTTCTAAGGTTCTGAGATTGAAAGAAGTGGTTTGATCAAGGTTGGGTTTAGGTTTATCTTTAACCCATTCTTGAATTTTTGGAGGCACCTCAATGTCATCCTGTATTTCCATCAAGGCTGAATTCATCTCTACATCAAAGGTACAATCCTTGTGGAGAAGAGGCACCGTATCTGCAAGTACAGGCACATCTAAATTCAGGGTCCTGAAACAAAATATGCTTTCACTTAGTATATATGAAATGTTTTGATCATACACAATGTTAGCATATACTGACAAAATAAACTGCTAATACTGTACAAAAAAGTAAGCAGTTATGATATCTACAGGGCAGAAAGATTTCTGCCCATTTTACCCTTATCAACCAATGCAAGGAGTGTTGTTCCAATTGGTAAGGGCAAAGTCCGGGTGGACTGCAGTGATGGAGGGATTGTCATCGTCCTCCCTATCCCGAATGATGGCCATTACATCTGGGCAATTATCGTCTGGGGTGTATCTATTGGTATGTTCATCATGAACAACGATGCGTATGCCCAACATCATTCGGATGACGTCTTATTTAATTCTTTGTTTCTCTTCCTCCACTCGGGGATCTGGAACAAAGACTTCTTTCTCCTTCACCGGTACCGACTTGGGAAATAACATAGCCATTACATTGGCTGGCACCTTTACAGGAGGTTGTGCGGACTCAGCGTTTGAAGGCGAAGATAAACATCGCGCGTTTGAAGCTAAAGGAATATGCTTGTAACTCCCCCAAATCCAGGTACTTGAAACCCGAACTCGGTGCTTCACGATACCATTTCTATGAGCGGAATAATACTAATAATAATAGCAATAATATAAAAGTCAACTTAATTTACATGATTATCAGAGTCTAGTTCCCAAGTATGCAACCTTTAATACATTCATTACAACCCATGATAAATAATTAATATCATACTTATCTTAATAATATCAAACTAATACATAAACTATCACAAATCTTATTTGGTTAGCTTTTCTTTTCCTTTATTTCTGCATGAGCTCTCTGGTTCTTCACACTTAGCTGAAAACATTTAAATTAAGCAAGGATGAGCATTTGAGTGCCCAGCAAGTAATAATAATTATATATATATATATATATATATATATATATATATATATATATATATATATATATAATTTGAACGAATTTAAATGTTTTCTTTGTACTATTCTTCTACAACAAGTCAATAGTTGTGAAGTATTCTGAACCGATAATAATAATATAACAACTCTCTTTCAAATTTTTGAAACTACGTATTGACTATAAATAGGGTTTAGGTGACATGCCATGAACATTATTTTCATTTTCGAAAAGGTTAAATAGAAATTCATCTGTAAACCGTTATAACTTACTGGCGTTAGGTTGTACTTCTCATGGGCCCTGTATTGATCAATACTACATTACACGAACGATAGGATCATTCACTCTGTTCTGCCTTGGGCGCATAAAAGTTTTCCCGTGTAGGGATGTTCATACTTGTCTGGGTTCTAAATCAAAAGTTTTATCTTGTTCAACAATAATCTATAATTCAACATATATGTATACGGGTAATTGACAAAGGTATATCAACATGTGATGAAATACAATGATTATCCAAGTGGGGACACTTGTTTAACCATTTCTAGAAATTAACGAACATAATATATATATCTGTATTATCATAAACTAACATGTTGATAATCAATGAGCTTATATAATATAAGGTTCATAATCTGTACAGTAATAATATAATTTAGAAACATTCTTACTCATGTCCATTGCATAAAGAAAATGCAAAGGTAAGATACTTGCATGATGCGCTGCTTACAAATTATAATTTAGATTTATCGCTTATCTCACGACCTATCATTAATAAGATTGTTCGTTCGATTAGAATAACATACTATAACACATAACACTGCTTATTGCAGTCAGCACATAACCTAATCACATTGTGACATATGTTCCACAACCATTGAATCACAAATAAACACATATCAAATCAACTTATCTAAGTCCAGATCAATTTCTGAAACATATCGGTGTACCGACAACTTTATCGGGTAATTATCGAGTCTAAGACTCTATTCTGTAACTTAGTATCAGTCATACTATTTTTAAATGACTTAATATAATTTTAAAACATTTATTATAATTTATCACGAAATTTCAAACATTGGAATCACATTAAAATGATTTAAATACTAATCAATTCTATTGTCATTAATATTTAATTAGTATTAAACTATTAATGAAATCATTTTTAAAATGTTAAAGTTATTTATAATAACTCAAAATACTTTTAAAAATATTATTATTACCCTTAAATGATTTTTAAAATATTTAAAATCATTCTTAAATAATTACCATTAATATTAAAGTATTAATGTTTCATTTATCAAAATATTAAAAGTCATTAAGTATAACTTAAAATATTTTTAATTCATTTATATCCCTTTTAAATGATTTTTAAATTAATAAAACCATTTATAAACTATTTATTTAATATAATTATTAAATAAATTTAATATCATTAATAATAACTTAATAATCATTAATATTTAATTATTAATGAAATTATTCTTTAAATATTAAAAGTTATGTTTTATAACTTAAAATATATTTAAACACTTTATTTTCATTTTAAATGATATTTATAATATTAAAATTATTTTTAAACTAATTTATTTAATATAAGTATTAAATAAATCTAACATCTTTAATATCAAATAATTATTGAAATTTACCTTAAAAGATTAAAAGTTATGTTTTATAACTTAAAATATTTTTAAATACATTATTATCATTTAAAATTACTTTTAACATAATAAAATTATTTTTAATTAATTTATTTAATGCATTTAGTGAATAAATTAATTATCAATAATATTTAAATAAATACTAATATTTATGTAGAATATGTAAAATTATTAAAAGTTAACTTTTATAACTCAAAAACACTTTATTCTTATTTAAAATGATTTTTATCATATTAAAATCATTTTTCTCCCATTTATTTAATACACTAATTAAATAAATTAAATACCATTAATATTCAAATAATTATAAATATTAATAAAAAATATCCCAAATAATTAAAAGTTATTTTTCATAATTTAAAATAATTTTTAAAACTGATCTTGTAATTTTTAGAAATTTATTTCTATTTTTAATGAATTTTTTGAAAATTATAAATCAAAAATAATTAAATCCGTCACTAAAGGCTTTAGCGACGATTTTTGTCGCAATAGGTGTTCTTGAGGGCCAAGAACACTGACATTCAGTGGCTAAGGTACCTACTTTGACCGGCTTTAATTTGCAGTCTACATATGTTCTGGACAATCTTAGAGATTGATCATGTAGTGTTTATGTAATACTACATGACTCAAGCATCAAATCAGTCTTACAAACACATAGCACAAAGATCTTGCCATTCAAAATCGTTGTCAGAACTTTCTGGGTTTTCCAGAAACCCAGCCAGCTTCTAGGTCCATTTTGTAGCTTAAATTCCTATACGTTCTAGTTACTGTTAATGTGATTTAATTGTTTAGGGTTGTAGTATACATGACAAGGTACAATTATCAACCATCAAACCGACTTAACTACATCAAAATTATAATCTAGAATCTGGTCAAATATTGACAGAACTAATGTTCGTACGGTTTCTGGGTTTTCCCAGAAACTCCATCCGTGAGTGAGTGGCCTAGTTTGACCATAGATTACGATCATTCTGTTTATCTCTTAGGTGATTTATGAGCATGAATATGTAGCACGCATACAAGAGTACAATCTTAAAATACTAACACAAACAAATCAGCCAAAAACATGCAAGATCTGGGACCACAAACTTCTTGTCAGACGCTGAAGAACAGATTCTGGGTTACCCAGAATTTGAAAGTCAATTCCGAGAGACCTACTTTGACCATCCACTACTTACAATCTGTTGATTTTTTGAGTGATTTAAAGGCATGGATCTGGAGTATAACTTGTTGGATACAAACTAGATGCAACAACATCAACAAAACATTTAACACATGACAGATAAAAGCCTTGAAAAATGTTGTCAGACACTGTTCTTGAGTTTCTGGGCTGCCCAGAAACTCTTGGTCATGCTCGGTCAACTGAGTTTGACCATGAATAACGTTTGTTCTGGACATTATCTAAGCCTGATTTCAAGTTCAGAGTACAGTCCTTACAGCAAACGACAAGTATAAAACATCAAACATGCAAAATCATTAACAGGCTCAGATCTATGGCCTCTGACATTCGGTTGTCAGACACAAAATTAGGGTTCATGGCAGTTTTGAAAAACTTTAATTTTAAGGTACTTTGAGGTTACATATCTATGATGTAACATCATAGATCATCATATAACATCTTCTAACACTTAAATAAACACATAAACAAGAAATCTAACATGGCTTTAAAGAATCAAGATTGAGTTTTAGGGTTATACCTCCTTCTTGAAATTACTTTGATCTTGCTTCCTATTCTGTTTGTGATGTTCTAAGAACTTGTTTGAGGACTGAAAAACTTAGAGAATTTCGTGGGTTTAGAGAGAGGATGGCTAGGTTGAGTGTTAGAACACAAATGACCCAAATTATGAACTTTCTCTCTCTTAATCTATATTTATATTGAGCTAGATGCAATGTATGGCTGGTGTATTGGCTGATATGAAATGATTTTGGCACATGGGATGTCTAGGGTTGGTAAACAACCCAAATTATGGCAAGATTTGCAAGCAAACTCAATTAAATAAATCCAAAAATGCTATTTTAGTAAATTAACAAAGTAATTAAGGGTATTCTTGTCCATGGTACTTGAATCTATGTTTTAATCACTAGATTTTAAACCTTAAGGTTTTCTAAATAATTTTTAGGGTTTGAACAATTAAGACTAAAGTTCAATAAAATTTTAATTATAACTTACTAATTAAAAATTAAGGTTTTAATAGAAAATTAGGGTTTTTTTATATAAAACACATACGGTTTCTTAATATAATTAGGGTTTATCAAATTATAAATTAGGGTTTCCTAATTAACATAATTACTTACTAAAATAATAATTAGGGTTACCATTTTAGCAATTAGGGTTTCAAATAATTAGGGTTCCTAAATAATATTTATGGTTTCCCTAATTAACCTTAAAGTCTATAAATACTCAACATTAATCAAATAACACAATTTTTTACCAATTATAAACTCCGGTTTGAGTTTTCAAGTTAGGGTTTAACGCAGAAAAATTAGGGTTTAACGAATTAAACACCATAATTGACCAACCATTATCAATACGTACATACTGTACATATTTATAGCACTGAAAAAAAATCAAAATATAATATTATTATATTATTATTCTTATTCCTCGATAAAAATCCAAAATTAGGGTTTGGATTCCATATTTGATTTATTCTTCATATTTAACGTTAATAATTAAGGTAAAATAATTAACTTAATAATCTGCATAAAAATTCATATAATAAAATAATTATTCAAAAAAATCACTCCATATATTATTTAAATAATATATGATTATATTTTCATGGAAAATAATTAATAAAAAATCTTTCTGCTATAAAAGTAATTATTATAAGAATATACTTTATAATAATCAATAATTCTAAAATAAAATTATTTGTAAATATTTATGTAATAAATATATTTTTATTTACCACATAATTACATATACACATTATCTTGTACAAATCCTCATCTTTAAAATAAAAAAAAATTATATGCAAAATTTCTTATTTATATAGAAAATATCGGATTGTTACACTGCTGATGCTTATGAGGATTTCTATGACTAGAACTGGCAGAATAGCCTAGTCCAGCTGTTCCAGTTTGCTTGGTTAATTGAATTAGGTATTTGATACCCTGGCGATCTTTACCCAGCCCTTGTCCCGGCTTATGACCTAATGACATCATTTCTTGAGTAGCAGACATTACCTCGGCAGAAATCTTGGGTTTGGGAAATGGCGTTCCAGTAGCATGGTATTGGGTATTGCTTACTTATAAGGCATAAAAATTGACCGGTTCAATATCTGCATTGGCATTGATGTATGGTATGTCACTTTGTGTAGGACACTCCGGCTCAGCATTGACGGTGACTAGGTTGTCATTGATAATGTATTTTAACTGTCGATGAAGGGTGGAGGGGACTGCCCTTGCCATATGAATCCATGGTCGTCCCAAGAGCGGGTTGTATCCCGAATCTATCTTGAGCACGTGGAAAGATACGCAGAATGTATGGGGACCAATTTTGATTGGCAGTTCAATTACTCCGATCGAATTCCGACGGGCTCCATCAAAAGCTTTGATGACGGTATGGATACTCCGGAGTCGGTTGAGATTGATATTCATCTTCACCAAGGTAGTGTATGGACAGATAATTAGTGATGAACCTCCATCTATTAAGACTCCAGCTAGCATGTATCCGGAGGACATGACTGTAATGTGCAACGGTTTGCAATAACCGGTCCCTTCGGGCGGTATGTCATCATCAGTGAAGGATATCACATTGTTGTTGAAAATGTGATCAACCAGATGTTGAAATTTTTTTGTATCAACTGATGTTGGTAGATAGGCTTCTTCCAAAACCTTTAGTAAGATCTTTCGGTGATCCTCGGAAGTTAGGAATTAGTCCAAAACTGAAATCTGATGTGGAGCTTCTCTCAAGCTTAAAACCACTTTGGCTTCGTGATAACCCATAGTGCGGAGGAATTTTTCAATCTTCTCCGTAGGTATTTTCCCCTTTAATTTGGTGGTAGACTTCATCACCTGTTGGGGAAGATACAGTAAATTTTCCTTCGACACTACAGCAGTGGTATGTGAGGTGGATCCTTCACCTTCTCCATAATTCCACGGAACCTTGCGCAAGCTAACAATAGGGTATTGTGCTTTGTACGGCAAGTTAATTGGCTCGGGAGCGGCCACGTTCAAAGGATTGTTTCTTCCCTTGAGTTGAATTGTTGGCATTATGAGTAATCTGTTAGCCCCATCAGTTTCAGTGGATATGACTGCTACCACACTCTTCCACTTAGTAGGACCTGTATTCTCACTTGCACGTAACACAATATCATCGTCCGCTAGGTGTAGGACACCACTGGCAAATAGATTTTGGATGAGGTGGCAGAGTGCCCATCATTATTCTGTGCCGTGACCGCGAGAATGGGAGTGATATTGACATACTCCATCAGAGTTGTACCGTCCTGAACGGGGGTTGATTGGAGGTAGAAAGGAACTGATTCTTCCTTCATTGATTAACATCTGAAGGATTTCATCCATAGGTTGGCCTAAATAGGTGAATTCCCTTTTGTTGGCAAAATCCCGACGGACTTTGGCATTTGCTCTCTTTGTCACTTTGTCTTCCAGCATTTCATTTTCTAAAAGTGACGAGGGAATATTCATGACAAGAGGTAGGAGACTGGCATGCTCCTGGCTTATTAATTGACGTGTCACTTGATGCTGATAAGTCACCAATTCTGCCAATTGTTCAATTTGCTTACCTAAAGCTTTCATCTTTCATTCCATTGTGAACTGAAACTTGGCATAATCCCATTTGTCATCACCGTCTTTGAGGGTCTAGGAGGATTTACAGTTGAAATTGGAATTTTGTCCATTGCTCCAATTGATCATGTTGACCTCTTCTTCTTTATGTTGAGGAAGAGGGTTGTCTTTAACGTGAGGTTGATCTGGTTTGGTGACCACGATCTCACCGTTGTCCATCAGGTCTTGGATCTTGTGTTTCAAGGCCCAACAATCTTGAGTATCATGTCCAGGTGCCCCGACATGATAAGCACATTTTCGAGCAGCATTGAAACCCCGTCCATTAGGGCTGGCTGGTGGAAGAAGATGTGTAATTTTCTTCTGTGTTGTCATAAGATTGAGAATGTTCTCGAGGGTGTCCCCTAAGGGTGTGAACACTCGAGGGCTTTTGACTTCTCCACCCTTTGGTATTGGAGGGTTCGCAAACTGTGCTTGAAAGGGAGTGTAGTTTCTCTTTTGAATAGGCATGTTCTGACTGCCTTTTTGACCCTGTAGTATCAAGGAAACATCTTCCTTTTTCTTTTTATGTACCCTCCGGGGGTTGTTTCCATAATTTTTGGATTGGATGTGATCAGCAATAGCTTTAAGGGCAGCTAGGTCTTGAATCTTTCCGGACTTCAAACCCATCACAAGCCATCTCCCAATGTTTGACCATTTCAGAAAATGGTTTGCCGATGCCGGTTAAAACTCTTTCATAGAAAGGAGCTTCTTGTATGCCTATGAAAGTCATGACCATCTCTGATTCTGTCATGGAAGGACTAACTTGGGCAGCCAGGCGTCTCCACCTTTGAGCATACTCTCTGAACAACTCGTTAGACTGTTTCTTGATCTTGGTAATTTGATACCGATCAGGAGCCATCTGAGACTGAAAGCTGTATTGAGTGAGGAAAGCGTGTGCTAGCTCTTCCCAGCTATGGATCTTTGAGTTGTCTAATCTTATGTACCACGAACGGGCTTCTCCAGTTAGACTTTTTTGGAACAATTGCATTCTGAGCTTTTCGTCCTCTGCATAAGATCCAAGTTCTCCAATAAACACCTTTAAATGTGTGTAAGGATCTCCTAACCCATCATATTTTTTGAAGTCAGGAGTTTTAAATTTTTTTGGATAATGAACACCAGGGAAAATGCAAAGATCAGCATATGACACACTCCCGTGTGTTCCAATTCCTTTGATAGCACGAAGGCTCTCTTCCATTTGGAGGACTTTCTTTTTGATGTCACCAGTGTCTGGATCTCCAGTGGGATGGGCAGCATCATGAGTTTTGTTGGTTGTATCCAACTGCAGTTCAGGTATTGTGATGACCTGGTTTCCCCCTTGTGTAGAGGATTCATCATGTACGGGTATTTTTTGACCCTGAGTAGACTAGTGTAGTTCTTTGAGTAGAACAGCCAAATCTGTAATTTATTTGCTTAATCCGTCGAATTCTTTGCGAGAAACTGGATTAAGTTTAGTCTGGTCGGATGACGACTTGATTAACTGTAGGCCTGTAGCCTTTTTGGATTTTGACCGGGTAGTAAGTCAGATTGGTTCCCTGCAAAAGACTTGCATTGTTTAGTCTTTAGGGAATGTGTATAATAACATGCTATGTGATGTGCCCATTTTAGGAATTTTATCCTACAAAAACGGATGTCAGCTGTTTGTAGCATGTTAATCAAAATTTCTTCATATTTCTCGTTACATGGAGATATATATGGAATGTAATTACAAGTAATTGTGTTTTAAAGTAATTTTGAAATGAGAGAGCATGAAGAGACTTTCCTCCGTTTTGGGTTTATCAGAGGTTGACCTATCTTAGGTTACTCTCGCGGCTTTATGGCATGAAGGTTCCCAAATCATCGCAATTTACTCAACGGTAAATTAATCCGGTCTTTCAACTGGAGCAAATTTGGGTGGTGCCTTTTCTGAGCCTCGGGGAATCAGTCTTCCCACGAGTCCAATAATCAAACACCGACGGGATAGCCTCCTGGTGGAGGAACCATATAACATACATTCACATACATCGCGTCTCACCGTATGAAAATGATGACATGTGCGAAGCACTAATATCACAAGCAGTTATGGTGCGAGGCACTAAGTGCAATAAGAAAACGTATTCGTACACATTCATCAAAAATGTAAATGCAACATCCACACATAAGCAGATAACAGTTTTGAAAAGATTGTAATAGCGACTTAAATCCTCTTACTGGTGTCCCCAGCAGAGTCGCCACCTGTCAACGTTGGGATTTTTAAATGTCCCTTTTCCGTTACTTGTTCTTTGGTGTTCTCATTTTAGGTGAGATTTGTTTGAAAAACAAGTGAAAAAGGTCCGACATGTATAATGTCGACGATGGACTGTTAAGAGTCGCCAGTTGGTTTTTTAAATGGTTGTACCAACACAACCGAGAAAAGGTTTGCACATTGACCTAGTGATGTGACACTGCTAAACGGGTCGGTGAAACCGAGATTCATTAGGGTCCGAGGACTTGGTTATGCGGAGGGAAGGTGTTAGGCACCCCCCGACATCCGTGTTGCCATGGTGACCGCCTCTTTTCAAGAAATTATTATCTGAATGTGCGTGTATGCAGGTCAATCTGCTGTTATTTGGAAGTAGTGCAAGGCCTCGTTCGTACCTATCTACATAGGGTTTGAATTTATGTAAAAATTTAGTTTTTAGCAAGATATAGCAATGATGTTTTATGAAAAGGTTTTTCAAACCCTGATGCTCAATAGTAATTGAGACACTTCCATTTTATTAACTGTTCGGCTGGATTGATTTTATTTTACAGATGCGAGGCATCCGTACGAAAATAATATATAAAATAATGTCGACTTCCTCGTGGGTATAAAAACCATCTGAGAAAATTTAGACATCACAGAATAATTTACAAGCTACTTACAGCTGAAAATATCCATCACAGGAACCAAATCTAGATCCAATAAGCTGAATCTATGATCACATGATTCCTAGGCGCACATGATACCGCAATTTGTATGAAAGCAGCAAGCAGGTATATATATATATATATATATATATATATATATATATATATATATATAAGCTGTAAATATATATATACAGACATGATCACCAGCCACGAAGCACCTCCATGGGGGATCAGAAATGTAAATAAAGCTGTAAAAGCTATCAACCACCATGGGGGAAACTCCAGGTAGGACAAAATATAAATAAAGTTGTACAAAGCAATCAACTGCCACGAAGTGAACTCCAAGTAGGAAGAAACGTAAAGAAAGCTGTAAATGTGATCAACCACCATGAAGTAAACTCCAGGTGGGACGAATATATATATATATAAAAAAGCAATAAACGCACCGGATATAAAATTTAGGCTCATCGAACAAAGTTAACGCACCGAATGTAAAATCCAGGCACATCAAACAAAGTTCGACAATAGTTCATATATATATATATATATATATATATATATATATATATATATATATAAGCGAGTAAACGCACCTGATGTAAAATCCAGGCTCATCAAACCAAGTCCGACACACAGTTAATATATATATATATATATATATATATATATATATATATATATATATATATATATATTAAAGCAGTAAACGCTATTAAAGCAGTAAACGCTCCAGACCAAAGTCTAGGCTCATCGAACAAAGTTCGACACACAGTTCATATATATATATATATATATATATATATATATATATATAAGCAAATAAACGCTCCAGACCGAAGTCTAGGCTCAATCGAGGCATAACTCGATAATGTTAGTCCATATATATAAATATATATGTATATACAAACTGAAATAAAATCAAGGACCGAAGTCTGGACAAACACACGCAACACGACTCTCAACGTGAAGAAGGGTGTGTGCAAAGATGATGAGAAAGACTCTAAAGTGTGTGAGAAGGCTTACAGTGGGCTGCCGAAGAAGACTTCTATATCTTTAAAGTGGGTAAACACTGGCTTTTGTAGGTGCAAAAGTAGTTATATATGAGCTCACAAGTGTTTAAAATGAGAAAACACTCAGTATGGGGTGAGTACAGAGAAAATTGGGCAGGGCTTCCTCGCCGTTTTCTCTTGTAAAATGGCCATCCCAAGCCCTATATTTATAGAGGGTGGAGCAGCAGCTGGTACCTGCGGCTGAGTCGCAGGTGTACCAGAGGTTACCCGGGTTGTCCCGAGTTTTTTGGGTCAGGTCGTCTCGTAGTACTTGCACTCGGGCATTGTAATGTCCGCTCAAACTTTCAGATGTGCAATCCGGGCATCCGATTGAGGTATATAAGACCTATTTCGGACCACCTCTGTCGAGAGTTGTACAATGGCATGGGATTAGAGTTTTTACGAAGTCATTAAAGATGGGACGATGCCCTCCGGTCTTCAAGCTTCAAATTCCATCCGTTACCCCGCACAATAGTCATTCGGGATTGGTTTTCCTTGATTCTTGTGGGATATCGTTGTGTAGAAATGTGTATGAATTGTTGAGACGACGTGACGTGGCATCATGTTGGCAAGATGACGATGTTTCCCCTCACCGGTGTTATCACCGATTTGGGTTGATAAAGTAGACGTTGCTTAGGGCTTCGCTGAGATTGGACTGCTGCCATTATTGAAGGTCCTCAGTGTCATCCCTAAGGTGTGCCTGTCCTCCCGGTGTTATCTCCGGGTTGGTACTGAGTATCTCGTTATGAGCGCTGAGATTGAAGTTGGTTGCATTTAAAACAAGCATTTCCGGGGTTATCGCCGAAACTGCATTCCTTGGGGTGATCACCAAGGTTGGTGGCTATTCCCATGATTGGGACTGAGACTGGATACCTCGAGGTTATCTCTGAGATTAAACGGTCTACTCCGGTGTGTGTTCTGATATTGGATCTGCACGCCTCGGGGTTATATCCGAGGTTAGAATTGTTACTCCCAGTGTGTGTTCCGGGGTTGATGCTGAACTTCCGGTAGTATCCGAAACGGATATGAACTGTCTTCCAGGGTTCCCTCTTGAAAAACAAATTTGTCCTCCTGCAATGTTAGTGATAGGCGTACAGAAAATTTTGAGTGTCTACAACATTTATATGACTTATTTATACTAATAAGAAAAACCCTAGAATCCAATAGGAATAGATAACTATTTTAGGAACACAATTCTCATCTAAAAGAGTCCTAACTATATTAGAAATATAAAAGATATGAAAAATCCTAAAAATAAGGAAAGAAATCTAAACAAAACATCCCAAAACGTGTTCCTCATTTTTCTTATCCGCCGATCGGCGCGGGCTGCGCTACACTTGCAGAATCATGGACGCACTGGCACGGGGGGCGCTACATGGGCACAGGACGCACTATGTCAGGCGCAGGGCGCGCTGAGAATGGCGCGGAGCGCACTGCCCCTGCAGAAGTGTTGACGCAGTAACGCGAGGCGCGCCACTTTCTATATTGTATTGGCTCGAGCCGCACCGAATGACCAGAAGCTCTCGAAACTCATAGTTTGAATCCAACACTTATATCATATTGATGAGTTTAGACTCCAACTCCAATGTCTTCAAATTCACTCCTTCATCACTCCAAACTCCTCGAATAAGTCCATTAATTCCCTCCTTGAAACGTTTAACTCGTCCTCTCGTGACAAGTCCTACGGGAACTTGCACCGGATCCGATCCATGCCCTCCATTAGAATCCAAGCTAGTCATGCCCTCATCATTCCTCTCCTCTTGAAAAAGATTTGTCCTCAAATCATCACCTACATCAAACGGACTTAGATCAGAAACATTGAATGTTGCACTAACATTATACTCACCCGGTAAATCCAGTTTATAGGCGTTGTCATTAATGCGCTCCAGAACTTGAAATGGTCCATCTCCCCTCGAAAGAAATTTTGACTGTCTTTGAACTGGGAATCTCTCCTTCCATATATGTAACCAAACCCAATCTCCTGGTTCAAAGATAACTTGACGTCGACCCTTATTGGCATGTTTAGCATATTGTTTCATCCTTCTTTCAATGTTGAGTCTCGCCTTCTCATGTATCTGCTTAAAAAATTCAAACTTTTTCTTTCCATCTATGTTAGTAAATTTAAACACAGGCAATGGCGATAAATCTAAGGGAGTTAAAGGATTAAAACCATAAAAAATCTCAAATGGTGAAAAATTAATAGCATAATGAACAGGCCTATTATAAGCAAACTAAACATGCGGTAAACACTCTTCCCAATGAATGATATTCTTTTTAATGATAGCCCTTAAAAATGCAGACAAAGTTCTATTTACTACTTCAGTTTGTCCATCAGTTTATGGGTGACACTGTGATACCCCCAAAATAGGTCCATACAACCCATTTTGAGTAACCAAATACATGGAACAAAAATCAAATACAACTTGATTTAGTTTGTAAGACCCCGAATATTATGAAATAAAAGTATTTTAATTTTTCTTATAATTACTATTCAGTAAATGGTTAAATTGATAAAAGGTAAAGTTAAGGGTGATATATGAAAAAAATTTCAAAATACGCAAGTGGCTATAAAATATTCATTGTTGTCGGGGAATATTCGTTTGGTCGTGGAATATTTTTTTTATCGGGAATATCCGTACGACGGCGCAGTCATTTGTGGGCCCCATAACAGAATAACTGTCGGATGAAGATAACGACAAAATTGAGTTTTTATAATTAACGGCGTAGTTGTTACCGTTAACACTGTTGGAATACCCGGTGGTTAAAATACAGTAATACGCATTATTGCACAGTATTTTTGAATTATTGATCCTTACGTAAGAAGGCACTACTCAATAATTGTTATAGTAATTACTGTTCAATATTTTATTTTATTAATTCAATAATTGCTGCGTTGATTTTTTTATAATATTGTCGCTCAATAATTGTCACTGCACATCATCTCCATTATCAGATCAATAATTCATATTATTTGAAATAATATTATTAGATAGCATTATTGACAATATCTAGAAAGTTCTGTCTAAGGAGAGGTTTGGTCATCTAATTGCGCGCCAATAAGGAGAAATCCTTATTGAAAAACCCCCTCTTTCCTGGGAACGGCCTGGCTGCCAGTACTGTGATTCTGTAATATTATTTGTGAATAATTAATTTTTTATTTATATGATGAGAAAAATATTAATTTTATGTGGATATAGATGGAAAACAATTTTTAAGTGACAATTGTTGAAAAATGATATTTTATCTTTTCTGATAAAATAATTTATTATTATATTTAATAATATAATAATGGTGATAGTTTTACAATGAATGTGGGATATATGAGTATATGAGGAGGAAGAGTATTTTTGTTATATTAAAGGATTAACACATATTTTGTGAGTCGGTGGACCCCATTTCTTGACTGAAATTTGATTATAGCTTGTAAAATCGCCCGTTTATGGATTTCGGTTAATTTTTATTTGAAATTTTAAAAAACTTTCTTCTGTAAAGTTGTAGAAAATTGAATTTTCTACAAAAATACGCGAGATTCGAATTTTCTGATAAAATGGCTATTTTCTATGAATTATTGAAGTTTTGGAAAATAAAATGATTTTTATTAAATTATAGGGTGGGACCCACTTTGGTTGGTGTTAATAACATGTGGGCTGCAATATTTTTTCAAAATTGGCATGCTTGGATGACTGGTCTTGGATGGTTGGTGTGTAGAAAAGAAAAATAATATGTTATTATTTTAGTCTCCCTTGGCGTTCTAGCATTTTCCTATAAATAGGTGCTTATGTTAGAATTGAAAATCACACCAGAAATAAGTTTTCTTTCTCTCTATATTATCAAGCATATTTTTGTGAGTATTTAGATATCTTGAGTGTTGCTCAGCGTTATATCCGATATTCAAGTCAGAAGTACTGCTCTTTTGAGGTAAGAAATTTTAAGGGTTATTATGTTTTTCAGTTCGTACTTCTTCCGACCTTCAGAAAATTCTAAAAAAATGTGAAATGATATTTTGATGAGTTTTATTGATTGTGTCCAAAAATGATGATTTTTGGATGTATTGATAAAGAGTTATGAATTTTACGGGAAAAGACTATTTTTCAAAGTAACCGCTTATAACTCCTTGTGGTTAACTCTAAAACTGATGAAATTTTTATTGGAAGTATATCTATATAATATCAGTGTACTCTGTGAATTTCGGAATTTTTGGATAAAATTATAATTTATGATAAATGTCTAAATATTCGGCTATTTTGGCCATATGAAAAATAGTAAATGAGTTTTAAAAATTCTGAGAAAAATATATGTTCAATATGGGACTATATTCTGCTAAATCCCAGAAAAAAAATATTTTTGGAACTGATTTGGTATTTTTCATGAAAATAGACTAGTTATGAGTAAATGAATTAAATATGTTATGTGAAGTAAAAAAAATTAAAAAATAGGATTTTATGGCTTGAGAATCCTATATGAGGTATATGCAGATTTTTGATGAGGATTTTGGTTATTGGTAATAAAATCTTATGAGTTTGGTATTTTAGGATGATTAAATGTATTATTTAGTAAAGTGTAAATAATTAAAATAAATTGTTTATAAGCTTAAAAAATATTATTCTTTCAATATCATTATACCGAAATATTGGAATGGATTTTATTGAAGAATTTCTACCTTTTTCAGGTCGAGTTACTATTCATAAATTACTATTCACTAGTTACTATTCACGAGTTACTATTCATGAGTTACTATTCGCGAGTTACTATTCACGACAAAATTGGTTTCTTTTTTTGATCAAATTATAGTTGATTTATGAATATTACTCTTGAGGTTAAATCTATATATTGATTATATTGATTTTATTATCATATATAATATTTTTATAACCCTAATGATGATATTTCTCTTTGACTTGAGTGTAAAGATGGGTAGATTTTTGTTATGATCATGAATATGGGTTCCCTTTGGCCAGTAGTGCAAAGTTGAATTGTTGACTGGTATGATCATGACCATTGAATTTATAATTGAATATCTTTAGCTTAAGTGCAAAGGTGAATTGATCAACATGGTTATAATTATTGTTTATATAAATTCTAAAATGATTATATATTTCTTGGAGATATTAATATATTTGGCCTATAGTACAAATATGAACTGTTGATGAATATATTTTGCCTGTAGTGCAAATATGAACTGTTGTTGAATATCTTTGGCCTGTAGTGCAAAGATGAACTGGTGATGAATATCTTTGGCCCATAGTGCAAAGATGACCTGTGGTTGAATATCTTTGGCCAGTAGTGCAAAGATGAATTGTTGATGAATATCTTTGGCCCGTAGTGCAAAGATGACATGTTGTTGAATATCTTTGGACAAAGTGCAAAGATGAACAGGTGTTGAGATGAACATGACCAACTGGTGATACAAATGAATATCTTTGGCCGTAGTGCAAAAATGAAGTTATTAGTATGATTATGAACATGAACTGTAATTTGGTGTAACCATGATCTTTGATGTTTCGGATAAAGATAGGTGATGAAAATTATCTTCGTCGTGGATGAGAAGAGGAATTTAGAACTACAATTATGATTATGAGTTATTCATATGATTGTGGACCAGATTTGTTGATTGATGTTACAGTGATAAAACATTGTTGGTGGATTTTTAACATGGAGAAGATAATAGACTTTGTAGTCTATTTGACTCTTCTAATGGATTGCTCGTTCCTCTGCAACTATGGTTGAAATTTTTATCATCTACCATATGTTCTAAATCTCTGATTTAATTCTGTTGAAGGCTATTAATAACTTATTTATCTTTAGTCATGATATTATTTACTGGGCTAGTTGTGATATCCCTTCTGTTTCACAATTCCTTTCAGGTAATAAGAGTGTAGCTGGGTCGAGCGGGGGTAACAGTGGAATAGAACGGTGGTCATCATTTAGTAGTTATATTTGGTGAATCATCTAGGGAGAAGCGAACCCAACGTTGAAAGGGTGTTTTTCCACTATCATACAAGATGTCTAATGACATACAACCTCGTGTCATCATAAGACAGGATTGTGCTCATCCACTTGCTGAGTATATTTACGAGCACTACCTATATAATCTTGGTGTTTGTTTGAAGTATAATTCTCAATTAGAGACAATGGAGATAATGATAAGTCAAGAGAAGACTCACCATTGGGAAGAATATGATAGTAATCTTCTCGTTTTTCATTGGGTATATTGGGTCAACTAAGGATAATTCTGTGGCCATATGATATCTATCACAACCTATAAGTATGGTCTCCCATGTACCAAGGTTTCCTTGAGCACTTCTCAAAGATTCTAATTTCTAAAACAGTTTTTGACTATATCTTTATGTAAAATGTCATTATGAGTTGCTGTCCAGGGTTGGGACATGAGTCACATTTGGTATATATTTGTATCCAAACTCATTGCATATGTGTTGTTGTATTTTGCACGATAATTGTTGTAATAAAGTTGTAGTTGTTTTCTGTACCATGTATTTGGCGACTCAGAATAGGTTGGATGGAATGGACCTATTTTGGGGTTGTCACAGTTGGTATCAGAGCTTAGGGATATGGTCTCTAGCAGAGATCAGAGAATATAACTAGGAGGGGAGAGATGAGTAAATCATTCGCTAGTGTGTCCTACCTAAGCTTATTTGTTGGTCAGTAATAATATCAGGATATTATGTGATATGTTAATTTGTTTAATTAACCCTTGTTTTATGGCAGTATTTGAGAATGGCTGCTAAGAATGTTAACAATGGAGTGAATGAGACCGTGGGGATACCTCTAATCATCAACCAGGATAATGTGATGTCAAGCGAAGAAGAAATTAGAGAAATTCATGTGGTGAGTGAAGAATTGATAGTTGCACCCGAACTAGTCGCAGAGGTAGCAGCTGAGAGTGAGGAAGAAGAAGCACCTGAGGAGAATTTATTAGAGATATTATATGATCAAAATATAGAATTTCAAAATCTTATTCATAAGTTAGAAGAGCCGGCTGAAGAACGACAGGCGGTCGTGGAGCAAAAGAATGCAACAATTCAAGCTTATGTTACCCGATATGTGATGCTTGAACAGAAGCATTCTTTGGCAGAGTATAAGATGATAAAGATGGAATCTGAGCTGAAAGAAGAAAAAATTGAACGAGTGAGAATAAGTGATGCATGGGCAAAAGCCGCACGACACGTGGATATTGTGGAAAGAGATGTCCGATCTAAGAAGACTAAAATAGATGATATGAATTTCTCTTTTTGGAAAGCAATTGGGAGAACCCAACATCGAGTTTTGAATTACCCTGTACAGAGCGGTCAACCTGAATTCGATATGGATCAAAGATTGATGATTCAGATCATGAATCAGGAGTACGACGAGGCAGTTGAGGGAGGAATATGCCCTATAGAAAAGTATATTCAACGGTAGTGATGACGCCAAATGCTTCCCCAGACAAGTCAAAGCCGGGTAGTTCAAGGGAGAGCGGTTGTCATGACTTCCCAACAAGTGAGGAACCCAAATGAAGTTATCACGGGAGATGAGCAATGGAGAAATCACGATGACCCGGGAGATAGAATCTGAAATGAAAACAAGGTATTCTCAACTTTTCGAATTGCCAGGTAGGTAAATTTCGGGGACGAAATTTCGTAAGGAGGGGAGATTGTAAGACCCCGAATATTATGAAATAAAAGTATTTCAATTTTTCTTATAATTACTATTCAATAAATGGTTAAATTGATAAAAAGTTAAAGTTAAGGGTGATATATGAATTTTTTTTTAAAATATGCAAATGGCTATATAATATTCATTGTTGTCGGGGAATATTCGTTTGGTCGTGGAATATTCTTTTTATCTGGAAAATTCGTACGACGGCGCAGTCATTTATTGGTCCCATAACAGAATAACTATCGGATAAAGATAACGACAAAATTGAGTTTTTATAATTAACGACGTAGTTGTTACCGTTAACACTGTTAGAATACCCGGTGGTTAAAATACAGTAATACGCGTTATTGCACAGTATTTTTGAATTATTGATCCTTACGTAAGACGGCACTACTCAATAATTGTTACAGTAATTACTGTTTAATATTTTATTTTATTAATTCAATAATTGTTGCGTTGATTTTTTTATATTATTGTCGCTCAATAATTGTCACTGCACATCATCTCCATTATCAGATCAATAATTCATATTATTTGGAATAATATTATTAGATAGCATTATTGGCAATGTCTAGAAAGTTCTGTCTAAGGAGAGGTTTGGTCATCTAATTGCGCGCCAATAAGGAGAAATCCTTATTGAAAAGCCCCCTCTTTCCTGGGAACGGCCTGGCTGCCAGTACTGTGATTCTGTAATATTATTTGTGAATAATTAATTTTTTATTTATATGATGACGAAAATATTAATTTTATGTGGATATAGATGGAGAAAATTTTTTAAGTGACAATTGTTGAAAAATGATATATTATCTTTTCTGAAAAAATAATTAATTATTATACTTAATAATATAATAATGGTGATAGTTTTACAATGAATGTGGGATATATGAGTATATGAGGAGGAAGAGTATTTTTGTTGTATTAAATGATTAACACATGTTTTGTGTGTCGGTGGACCCCATTTCTTGACTGAAATTTGATTATAGCCTGTAAAATCGCCCGTTTATGGATTTCGATTAATTTTTGTTTGAAATTTGAAAAAACTTTTTTCTGCAAATTTGTAGAAAATTGAATTTCCTATAAAAATATGCGAGATTCGAATTTTCTGATAAAATGGCTATTTTCTATGAATTATTGAAGTTTCGGAAAATAAAATAATTTTTATTAAATTATAGGGTGGGGACCACTTTGGTTGGTGTTAATAACATGTGGGCTGCAATATTTTTTCAGAATTGGCATGCTTGGATGGCTGATCTTGGATGGTTGGTGTGTATAAAAGAAAAATAATATTTTATTATTTTAGTCTCCCTTGGCGTTCTAGTATTTTTCTATAAATAGATGCTTATGTTAGAATTGAATATCACATCAGAAACAAGTTTTCTTTCTCTCTATATTATCAAGCATATTTTTGTGAGTATTTAGATATCTTGAGTGTTGCTTAGCGTTATATCCGATATTCAAGTCAAAAGTACTGCTCTTTTGAGGTAAGGGATTTTAAGGGTTACTATATTTTTTAATTCGTACTTCTTCCGACCTTCAGAAAATTCTGAAAAAATTTGAAATGATATTTTGATGAGTTTTATTGATTGTGTCCAAAAATGGTGATTTTTGGATGTATAAATTAAGAGTTATGAATTTTACGGGAAAAGACTATTTTTCAAAGTAACCGCTTATAACTCCTTGTGGTTAACTCCAAAATTGATGAAATTTTTATTGGAAGTATATCTATATAATATCAGTGTATTCTGTGAATTTCGAAATTTTTGGATAAAATTACAATTTATGATAAATGTCTAAATATTCGGCTGTTTTGGCCATATAAAAAAATAGTAAATGAGTTTTAAAAATTCTGAGAAAAATATATGTTTAATATGGAACTATATTCTGCTAAATCTCAGAAAAAAAATATTTTTAGAACTGATTTGGTATTTTTTATAAAAATAGACTAGTTATGAGTAAATAAATTAAATATGTTATGTGAAGTAAAAAAAATTTAAAAATAGGATTTTATGGCTTGAGAATCCTATATGAGGTATATGCAGATTTTTTATGAGGGTTTTGATTATTGGTAATGAAATCTTATGAGTTTGGCATTTTAGGATGATTAAATGTATTATTTAGTAAAGTGTAAACAATTAAAATAAATTGTTTATAAGCTTAAGGAATATTATTCTTTCAATATCATTATACCGAAATATTGGAATGGATTTTATTGTGGAATTTCTACCTTTTTCATGTCGAGTTACTATTCATAAATTACTATTCACGAGTTACTATTCATGAGTTACTATTCGCGAGTTACTATTCACGACAAAATTATTTTCTTTTTTTGATCAAATTATAGTTGATTTATGAATATTACTCTTGAGGTTAAATCTATATGTTGATTATATTGATTTTATTATCAGATATAATATTTTTATAACCCTAATGATGATATTACTCTTTGACTTGAGTGCAAAGATGGGTAGATTTTTGGTATGATCATGACTATGGGTTCCCTTTGGCCAGTAGTGCAAAGTTGAATTGTTGACTGGTATTATCATGACCATTGAATTTATAATTGAATATCTTTAGCTTAAGTGCAAAGGTGAATTGATCAACATGGTTATAATTATTGTTTATATAAATTCTAAAATGATTATATATTTCTTTGAGATATTAATATATTTGGCCTATAGTGCAAATATGAACTGTTGATGAATATATTTTGCCTGTAGTGTAAATATGAACTGTTGTTGAATATCTTTGGCCTGTAGTGCAAAGATGAACTGGTGATGAATATCTTTGGCCCATAGTGCAAAGATGACTTGTGGTTGAATATCTTTGGTCAGTAGTGCAAAGATGAATTATTGATGAATATCTTTGGCCCGTAGTGCAAAGATGACATGTTGTTTGAATATCTTTGGCCAGTAGTGCAAAGATGAACAGGTGTTGAGATGAACATGACCAACTGGTGATACAAAAGAATATCTTTGGTCGTAGTGCAAAGATGAAGTTATTAGTATGATTATGAACATGAACTGTGATTTGGTGTAACCATGATCTTTGATGTTTCGGATAAAGATAGGTGATGAAAATTATCTTCGTCGTGGATGAGAAGAGGAATTTAGAACTACAATTATGATTATGAGTTATTCATATGATTGTGGACCAGATTTGTTGATTGATATTACAGGGATAAAACATTGTTGGTGGATTTTTGGAGAAGATAATAGACTTTGTAGTCTATTTGACTCTTCTAATGGATTGCTCGTTCCGCTGTAACTATGGTTGAAATTTTTATCATCTACCATATGTTCTAAATCTCTAATTTAATTCTGTTGAAGGCTATTGATAACTTATTTATCTTTATTCATGATATTATTTACTGGGCTAGTTGTGCTCACCCTTCTGTTTCACAATTCCTTTCAGGTAACAAGAGTGTAGCTGGGTCGAGCGGGGGTAATAGGGAAATAAAACGGTTGTCATCATTTAGTAGTTATATTTGGTGAATCATCTAGGGTGAAGCAAACCCAACATTGGAAGGGTGTTTTGCCACTATCATACAAGATGTCTAATGACATACAACCTCGTGTCATCATAAGATATGATTGTGCTCATCCACTTGCTGAGTATATTTACGAGCACTACCTATATAATCTTGGTATTTGTTTGAGGTATAATTCTCAATTAGAGACAATAGAGATAATGATAAGTCAAGAGAAGACTCACCATTAGAAAGAATATGATAGTAATCTTCTCGTTTTTCTTTGGGGTATATTGGGTCAACCAAGGATAATTTTGTGGCCATATGATATCTATCACAACCTAGAAGCATGGCCTCCCATGTACCAAGGTTTCCTTGAGCACTTCCTAAAGATTTTAATTTCTAAAACAGTTTTTGACTATACCTTTATGTAAGGTGTCATTGTGAGGTGTTGTCCACGGTTGGGACATGAGTCACATTTGGTATATATTTGTATCCAAACTCACAGTATATGTGTTATTGTATTTTGCACGACAATTGTTGTAATAAAGTTGTAGTTATTTTCTGTACCATGTATTTGGCGACTCAGAATAGGTTGGATGGAATGGACCTATTTTAGGGTTGTCATAGTTGGTATCAGAGCTTAGGGATATGGTCTCTGACAGAGATCGGGGAATATAACTAGGGGCGGAGAGATGAGTAAATCCTTCACTGGTGTGTCCTACCTAAGCTTATTTGTTGGTCAATCATAATATCAAGATATTATGTGATATGTTAATTTGTTTAATTAACCTTTATTTTATGGCAGTATTTGAGAATAGCTGCTGAGAATGTTAACAATAGAGTGAATGAGACCGTGGGGATACCTCTAATCATCAACCAGGATAATGTGATGTCAAGCGAAGAAGGAATTAGAGAAATCCATGTGGTGAGTGAAGAATTGAGAGTTGCACCCGAGCTAGTCGTAGAGGTAGCAGCTGAGAGTGAGGAAGAAGAAGCACTTGAGGAGAATTTATTAGAGGTATTATATGATCAAAATGTAGAATTTTAAAATCGTATTCAAGCTTGTGTTACCCGAATGTGATGCTTGAACAGAAGCATTCTTTGGCAGAGTATAAGATGATAAAGATGGAATCTGAGCTGAAAGAAGAAAAAACTGAACGAGTGAGAATAAGTGATGCATGGGCAAAAGCCGCACGACACGTGGATATTGTGGAAAGAGATGTCCGATCTAAGAAAATTAAAATAGATGATATGAATTTCTCTTTTTGGAAAGCAATTGGGAGAACCCAACATCGAGTTTTGAATTACCCTGTATAGAGCGATCAACCTGAATTCGATATGGATCGAATATTTATTATTCAGATCATGAATCAGGAGTACGACGAGGCAGTTGAGAGAGGAATATGCCCTATAGAAAAGTATATTCCAACGGTAGTGATGACGCCAAATGCTTCCCCAGACAAGTCAAAGCCAGGTAGTTCAAGGGAGAGCGGTTGTCATGACTTCCCAACAAGTGAGGAACCCAAATGAAGTTATCACGGGAGATGAGCAATGGAGAAATCATGATGACCCGGGAGATAGAATCTGAAATGAAAGCAAGGTATTCTCAACTTTTCGAAATACAAGGTACGTAAATTTCGGGGACGAAATTTCATAAGGATGGGAGATTGTAAGACCCCGAATATTATGAAATAAAAGTATTTCAATTTTTCTTATAATTACTATTCAGTAAATAGTTAAATTGATAAAAGTTAAAGTAAGGGTGATATATGAATTTTTTTTTCAAAATACGCAAGTGGCTATAAAATATTCATTGTTATCGGGGAATATTCGTTTGGTCGTGGAATATTCTTTTTATTGGGAATATCCGTACGATGGCGCAGTCATTTGTGGGCCCCATAACAGAATAACTGTCGGATGAAGATAACGACAAAATTGAGTTTTTATAATTAACGGCGTAGTTGTTACCGTTAACACTGTTGGAATACCTTGTGGTTAAAATACAGTAATACGCGTTATTGCATAGTATTTTTGAATTATTGATCCTTACGTAAGAAGGCACTACTCAATAATTGTTACAGTAATTACTGTTCAATATTTTATTTTATTAATTCAATAATTGCTGCGTTGATTTTTTTATATTATTATCGCTCAATAATTGTCACTGCACATCATCTCCATTATCAGATCAGTAATTCATATTATTTTGAATAATATTATTAGATAGCATTATTGGCAATGTCTAGAAAGTTCTGTCTAAGGAGAGGTTTGGTCATCTAATTACGCGCCAATAAGGAGAAATCCTTATTGGAAAGCCCCTTCTTTCCTAGGAACGGCCTGACTGCCAGTACTGTGATTCTGTAATATTATTTGTGAATAATTAATTTTTAATTTATATGATGAGAAAAATATTAATTTTATGTGGATATAGATGGAGAAAATTTTTTAAGTGACAATTGTTAAAAAATGATATTTTATCTTTTTTGATAAAATAATTTATTATTATATTTAATAATATAATAATGGTGATAGTTTTACAATGAATGTGGGATATATGAGTATATGAGGAGGAAGAGTATTTTTGTTGTATTAAATAATTAACACATGTTTTGTGTGTCGGTGGACCCCATTTCTTGACTGAAATTTGATTATAGCCTGTAAAATCGTCCGTTTATGGATTTCGGTTAATTTTTATTTGGAATTTGAAAAAACTTTCTTCTGTAAAGTTGTAGAAAATTGAATTTCCTATAAAAATTCTCGAGATTTGAATTTTCTGATAAAATGACTATTTTCTATGAATTATTGAAGTTTCGAAAAATAAAATAATTTTTATTAAATTATTGGGTGGGACCCACTTTGGTTGGTGTTAATAACATGTGGGCTGCAATATTTTTTCAGAATTGGCATGCTTGGATGGCTGGTCTTGGATCGTTGGTGTGTAGAAAAGAAAAATAATATTTTATTATTTTAGTCTCCCTTGGCGTTCTAGCATTTTTCTATAAATAGGTGCTTATGTTAGAATTAAAAATCACACCAGAAATAAGTTTTCTTTCTCTCTGTATTATCAAGTATATTTTTGTGAGTATTTAGATATCTTGAGTGTTGCTCAGCGTTATATCCGATATTCAAGTCAGAAGTACTGCTCTTTTGAGGTAAGAGATTTTAAGGGTTATTATGTTTTTCAGTTCGTATCTGACCTTCAGAAAATTCTAAAAAAATTTAAAATGAAATTTTGATGAGTTTTATTGATTGTGTCCAAAAATGGTGATTTTTGGATGTATAGATTAAGAGTTATGAATTTTACGGGAAAAGACTATTTTTAAAAGTAACCGCTTATAACTCCTTGTGGTTAACTCCAAAATTGAGAAAATTTTTATTGGAAGTATATCTATATAATATCAGTGTACTCTGTGAATTTCGGAATTTTTGGATAAAATCACAATTTATGATAAATGTCTAAATATTCGGCTGTTTTGGCCATATGAAAAATAGTAAATGAGTTTTAAAAATTCTGAGAAAAATATATGTTCAATATGGGACTATATTCTGCTAAATCCCAGAAAAGAAATATTTTTGGAACTGATTTGGTATTTTTCATGAAAATGGACTAGTTATGAGTAAATAAATTAAATATGTTATGTGAAGTAAAAAAATTAGAAAGTAGGATTTTATGGCTTGAGAATTCTATATGAGGTATAAGCAGATTTTTGATGAGGGTTTTGGTTATTGGTAATGAAATCTTATGAGTTTGGCATTTTAGGATGATTAAATGCATTATTTAGTAAAGTGTAAACAATTAAAATAAATTGTTTATAAGCTTAAGAAATATTATTCTTTCAATATCATTATACCAAAATATTAGTATGGATTTTATTGTGGAATTTCTATATTTTTTATGTCGAGTTACTATTCATGAATTACTATTCACGAGTTACTATTCACGAGTTACTATTCACGACAAAATTGGTTTCTTTTTTTGACCAAATTATAGTTGATTTATGAATATTACTCTTGAGATTAAATCTATATGTTTATTATATTGATTTTATTATCATATATAATATTTTTATAACCCTAATGATGATATTTCTCTTTGACTTGAGTGTAAAGATGGGTAGATTTTTGGTATGATCATGACTACGGGTTCCCTTTGGCCAGTAGTGCAAAGTTGAATTGTTGACTGGTATGATCATGACCATTGAATTTATAATTGAATATCTTTAGCTTAAGTGTAAAGATGAATTGATCAACATGATTATAATTATTGTTTATATAAATTCTGAAATGATTATATATTTCTTTGAGATATTAATATATTTGGCCTATAGTGCAAATATGAACTGTTGATGAATATATTTGGCCTGTAGTGCAAATATGAACTGTTGTTGAATATCTTTGGCATGTAGTGCAAAGATGAACTGGTGATAAATATCTTTGGCCCATAGTGCAAAGATAACCTGTGGTTTAATATCTTTGGCCAGTAGTGCAAAGATAAATTGTTGATGAATATCTTTGGCCCGTAGTGCAAAGATGACATGTTGTTGAATATCTTTGGCCAGTAGTGCAAAGATGAACAAGTGTTGAGATGAACATGACCAACTGGTGATATAAATGAATATCTTTGGCCGTAATGCAAAGATGAAGTTATTAGTATGATTATGAACATGAACTGTGATATGGTGTAACCACGATCTTTGATATTTCAGGTAAAGATAGGTGATGAAAATTATCTTCGTCATGGATAAAAAGAGGAATTTAGAACTACAATTATGATTATGAGTTATTCATATGATTGTGGACCAGAATTGTTGATTGATGTTACAGGGATAAAATATTGTTGGTGGATTTTTAACATGGAGAAGATAATAGACTTTGTAGTCTATTTGACTCTTCTAATGAATTGCTCGTTCCGCTGCAACTATGGTTGAAATTTTTATCATCTACCATATGTTCTAAATCTCTGATTTAATACTGTTGAAGGCTATTGATAACTTATTTATCTTTAGTCATGATATTCTTTACTGGGAAAGTTGTGCTCACCCTTCTGTTTCACAATTCCTTTTAGGTAATAAGAATGTAGCTGAGTCGAGCGGGGGTAACAGGGGAATAGAACGATGGTCATCATTTAGTAGTTATATTTGGTAAATCATCTAGGGTGAAGCGAACCCAACGTTGGAAGGGTGTTTTGCCACTATCATACAAGATGTCTAATGACATACAACCTCGTGTCATCATAAGACAGGATTGTGCTCATCCACTTGCTGAGTATATTTACGAGCACTACCTATATAATCTTGGTGTTTGTTTGAAGTATAATTCTCAATTAGAGACAATGGAGATAATGATAAGTCAAGAGAAGACTCACCATTGGGAAGAATATGATTGTAATCTTCTCGTTTTTCTTTGGGGTATATTGGGTCAACCAAGTATAATTCTGTGGCCATATGATATCTATCATAACCTAGAAGCATGGCCTCCCATGTACCAAGGTATCCTTGAGCACTTCCCAAAGATTCTAATTTCTAAAACAGTTTTTGACTATACCTTTATGTAAGGTGTCATTGTGAGGTGCTGTCCACGGTTGGGACATAAGTCACATTTGGTATATATTTGTATCCAAACTCATTGAATATGTGTTGTTGTATTTTGCACGACAATTGTTGTAATAAAGTTGTAGTTATTTTATGTACCATGTATTTGGCGACTCAGAATAGGTTGGATGGAATTGACCTATTTTGGGGTTGTCACATAGTTAATTGTCGTATAAAATACGACAAAACATACGCTATGAGTTTTTATACAAATATTGTCTCATAGACAATATCCAAACTCAAATAAAATCCTCATTACAATTATTATCACACTATTTTAAAAAATAGTGAGTGAGGATTACTAAAATAACCATCTTGAACCACTACTCCACTCCCCGACTAGTCTCAGCTACATTCTCGCCTCCTGATAAGAACAATGAAACCAAAAGGAAAAGGGTGAGCTCAACTAGCCCAGTAAAAATATTATAACTAAGATAATGTAGAACAAATTATCCTTAGTCCTCAACAGGGAAAAATCTTATAGAATACAATAGACTACAAGTTTTAGATCAACAACTGCAGCGAAAACAACAATCCATTAGAAGATTCAAGTAGAGAATGATGTCTACTATCTTCTATGATTTAAAAATTCATCATCAATATTTTATCCCTGTAATATCAATCAATAAACATTTCACATCAACAAAATATCGATGCACTACGGGCCAAGGATATTCGTATGTATTACCAACAAATTAACCATGCACTACGGGCCAAGGATATTTGTGACGCCCCCAAAATAGGTATACATCACCCATTCTTAGTCGCCAAAAACTTGGTACATAAATCAAATACAAACTTCTTTTATACAATACAACAAAAGCATAGCTGAGAGTTTTTACATGAATATTGTCTTCTAGACAATATCTAAACTCAAATGGAGTCCTCATTACATTTATTATCACACTATTTCATAGAATATAGTGAGGACTACTATAGCCACCATCTCGAACCATCACCCCGTTCCCCGACTAGTCCCGGCTACACTATTCTCATTTCCTGAAGAGAACAATGAAAGAAAAATGGTGAGCTCAACTAGCCCAATAATAAATATTATGACTAAGATAACGCAGAATAAATTATCGTTAGCCTTCAACAGTGTTAAACTAATAAACAACAAGTTTAACTGTAGCGGAACAAGCAATCCATTAGAAGAGTCAACTAGAGCATGCTATTTACTATCTTCTATGATTTAAAAAGTGTATCATCAATTTTATCGCTGAGACTCAGCTCAATAAATAATCCACATCACTGAATTATCCATGCATTACGGGCCAAGGATATTCATTAGTATCACGTCCACGAATTATCCATGCACTACGGGCTAAGGATATTCGTGTAATCACCAATGGTCATGATCATGCCAACAACTGTCCATTAATGCACTACGGGGCAATGAGGACTTTACCACATCATTTGTAATATTACGGGTCATGATTATACCGAATAATCCCTGGTCATAATCATACCAATCAATAGTCCATCTATGCACTACGGCCAAACATAACTTTCATCACAATATAAGCATGAGGATAATGACAATGATATAAGAATTCAATTAACAGAAAGGAAAGGATAAATTTTTAAAGATTTATAATTTAATTTATCCATAATTCAATAATGTCCAAATTGTCAACATGATACTGCTTTGTGGAGTAAAATTCAAGAATAATATTGTATCAAAAATGATTTGGACAGAAAAGAAATCAATTTTTATCATGAATAGTACCCCGGGTGAATAGTATAGTACTCGAGTGAATAGTACTTTAAGAATAGTACTTCATGAATAGTACCCCATGAATAGTACTTCATGAATAGTATCCCGTGAATAGTACTTTGTGAATAGTACCTTGTGAATAGTACTCTGGCATGAAATGATTAAAAATTATCAAGAATGTTCAGAAAAATATTCTTGTGAAACGATACCAGATTATACGCAAATTTCAAGGATATTCTACTAATTTCACGGAGTATAGAAATAATACTTTAACAAAATAAGTGTAGAATTAGGAATACAAAACGAAATAATATTACTTACATACTATAGAGTATGGAAGAAAATATTATTTCATACGAATCATGAACAAAAAATAATATCCTTTACCTTAGTAGAAGGCTGGATACTGTAATAGTGAAGTAGCATAATACACTTCTTCTTTCTCTCTATAGCTTCTCTCTCTATAATTGCTCTTGGGAGTCTTAGTGAATTGGTAAGAATGAAAGAAGAATGAGCTTCTATTTATAGGAAACATAGTTTCGAAAATTGCACGATTAGGGGCTCAAAATATTAAAGTATAGTGTCTTCATCTATACCTCTATTTTTAATTTAGTCCTTCAAGTATTATCATTCTTGCACCACCTCTCCTAATAGTACATGCATGTGAATCAATAATTTCTACATGTGAACCAACATTAATTTGCATGTGAACAAATAGCAATTAATTGCTCATTTATTCGATTAATTGCCCGTTTGGTCAATTTAACATCCAGAAATCAATTATTATCGACATAAATGTCTATTTCGACTAACACTAATAATTTCAACATAATAGAAATATTTTTTTATCAATAATTTCATCTTTAATCAACACGAACTTATTCATTAATAATATTATAACTCACAATATTTAACAATTAGATCATTCCCAGGAAAGAGGGGGCTTTCCGATAAGGATTTCTCTCTATTGGCGCGTAATTAGGTGATCAAACCCTTTTCCTCGATTGAACTTTCTAGACATCGTTAATAATGAAATTAATAATATGAATAACTTTGTCATCTCAATTATTGATTTAATAATATAAAATATTATGCAGATGATACTGTGACAATAATTGAATCAATAATATAAAAGATATTATGCAGCAATTACTGTAGCAATAATTGAGTATAACTAAGTGACTTCTCACGTAAGCATCAATAATCAATATTGTGTGCTACTATGCAACTACACGTATTATTGTACTTTTACCACCGGGTATTTCAACAGTTTAACTGTAAAACTTTCGCCGTTAATTTTATAAAAATATATTTCTGCCGTTTTCTAACTCCGACAATAATTCTGTTGTGGGGTCTACCAATGATTGTGCTATCGTACGAATATTCTCTATTAAAACGAATATTCCCCGACCAATCGAATATTTTATAACAACTTACTTACTTTGTAAAATATATAAATATTACCCATAACTATAACATTATATCAAATCCACAGCATAATATTCAAAAATATATTTCGAGAAAAATTAATCTTTATTCATAAAAGTTGGGGTCTTACAATATTCGTTTGTATCACTAGTGGTCATGATCATGCCAAATAACAGTCCATCTATGCACTACGGGCTAACGAGGACTTTCACCACATCATTTGTCTATAACATTACAGGTCATGATTATACCAATACACAATTTCTGGTCATAATCATACCAATCAACAGTCCATCTATGCACTACAGGCCAAATATGACTTTTACCACAATATAAGCATGAGGATGATGACAATGATATAAAGAATCAATCAAGTGAGATCAAGGATAAATATTAGAGATTTATAATTTAATTTATCTAGAGTTTAAGAATGTCCAAATTGTCAACATAATAACTAATTATGGAGTAAAATTTAAGAATGATATTCATGTATGAAAAATAATTTAGACAGAAAAGAAATAAATTTTTGTCATGAATAGTACCCTGTGAATAGTACCCAGAATAAATAGTACTCGAATGAAAAGTACCCCGAATGAATAGTACCCCTACATGAAAAGTATCCTGAATGAATAGTATTCTGAATGAATAGTACTCCAGATGAATAGTACTCCGGTATGAATAGTACAAAAGAAATACATCTCATACGAGTATAAAAGAAAATATGAAAATGCAACTGAATTTCCACCCGTCATGCGGTAATCCACGTAGATAGATCATTTCCATAATTTAATAAAGAATGAATACGAAGGGTCATTCACCATGTATGCGGTAATCCGCGTAGACATGTTACTCCTATAGAATGATAAAGAATAAATACGAAGGGTCATTCACCATGCATGCAGTAATCCGCGTAGACATGTTACTCCCGCAGATTAATAAAGAATGAATATGAATGGTCATTCACCACGCATGCGGAAATCCGCATAGACAGGTTACTCTCGCATATTAATAAGGAATAAAATGACAATCCTTATGAATATGAAGAAAATAACATCCTTTACGAATACGAAAGAAATAATACCCCTTACCTTAGTAAAAGATTCGATATTGAAATAGTAAAGTAGCAGAATACTCTTCTTCTTTCTCTCTAGAGTTTCTCTCTCTAGAGTTTCAGTGAATTACTAAGAAATAATGAAGGAAAGAGCTTCTATTTATAAGAAAATGGACTAAATAATAACTAATTCATGAACGGTCCACATTGATTTACTATTAAAACGGACGGTCCATATTGATTTACTATTAAAACTTCAACTGATAATTCATATTGATTTACTATTATAACTTCAACCAGCGGTCCATATTGATTTACTATTATAACTTCAACCAGCGTTTCATACTTATTTACTATTATAACTTCAACCGACGGTCCAAAAAATTAGCATATCTCTCCATAGAATAATAAGTCAAACTTACAACAAATGCCTCATGAAAAATCCCTTTGTTTATATCAAAAATTGAATAAATATTTATCACAAATCATTTATCTTCAATCAACACATTTTTAATCTTTCAATAATTATTCATCATTTAATATTATAACTCACAATATTGACAACTAGATCGTTCCCAAGAAAGAGGGGGCTTTCTGATAAGGATTTCTCCTTATTGGCGCAATTAAATAACCTAACCCTTTTTCCCGACAGAACTTTCTAACATTGTCAATAATGCAAATAATACTATGAATAATTGTGTCATCTCAATTATTAATTTATTAATATAAAATATTGTGCAGATGATACTGTAACAATAATTGAACAAAATTGAGTGACTTCTTACGTAAGCATCAATAATCAGAGATATTGTGCAATACCATGTGCTACTGTGCAACAACGTGTATTACTGTTCTTTTATCACCGGTATTTCAACAGTTAATGGTAAAAGTTTTGCCGTTATTTTTGTAAAAAGAAGTTATCTCTCGCTTTCTATATCCGGTAGTCATTCCGTTGTGGGGTTCACTAATGATTGTGTCGTCGTACTGATATTCTTCGACAAAAAGAATATTTTCCGACCAAACAAATATTTTATGACCACTTGCTTAATTTGCAAAATTTTCATATATCACCCTTAACTTTAACGCTTTTTCAATTTAACCATTTACTAAATAAAATAATAATAATAAGAAAATTGAATACTTTTATTTCATAAAATTTGGGATTTTAGAATCTCCCCTCCTTATGAAATTGTATCCCCAAAATTTACGTACCTGGTATGTTGAAGAGGTGAGGATATCTTATTTTCATTTCTGATTCTAACTCCCAGGTCATTTTCTCAATATCGTGGTTTTTCCATAAAACTTTGACTTGAGTTATAACCTTTGAGCATAGAATATGTTCCTTCTTATCCAAGATTTTAACAGGTACCTCTTCATACGTTAAATCTTTTGCTATCTCGTATGGTTCTAATTCAGTAATGTGGCTTAAGTCTTTCACATATATACGTAACATAGATATGTGAAAAATATTATGAACACGAGACATACTTGGCAGTAAAGCGAGTCTATAGGCCATAGTTACTACTCAATTGAGGATTTCAAATGGGTCAATAAATTGAGGGTTGAGCTTTCCTCTCTTCGTCGATTCTTACTTCTAGAATATCACCTTCTTGTACCTTCTTCTTCATATTCATCAGCTCTGAGTCTGTAGCTTGAGCAGCTTTAACTATATCGATTAAAGTTAGTTTTACTCGTATATTTTTCATCTTCACGTGGGTCCTTGAAGTCTTTAACTCTATTTTTATCCTTTGTAATCATACAAAATGGGCCTTTGTGTTGACAATATCGCACTCGTACCCGCATACGATCTTCTACTCAACGCGTCAGATACCACATTCGTTTTTCTAGGATGGTATTGGATGGCATGGTCGTAATCTTTCAACAGCTCGAGCCAACATCTTTGGCGCTTGTTGAGTTCCTTTTGAGTGGAGAAATATTTAAGGCTCTTATGGTCTATGTAGATCTCCAGTTTCTCCCCATACAGGTAGTATCTCTAAATCTTTAACGCGAAAACGACTACTACCAACTCTATATCATGAGTAGGATAATTCATCTCATATTCTTTGAGTTATCGAGAAGCATAGGCTATAACTTTCCTATGTTGCATGAGAACACATCCTAAACCTCTGTCTGAAGCATCGTTGTAGATGACAAATCCCTCCGAACCTGATGGTATTGTCAGAACAAGTGATGAAATGTGTCTCCTCTTTAGTTCTTGAAAACTCTTCTCACATTCCTTGCTCCAACTGAATTTTGTATCTTTTTGAGTCAGATGAGTTAATGGAGTAGTGATTCGAGAAAATCCTTCCACAAATTTCTAATAATAACCAGCTAAGCCTAGAAAGCTACTTATTTTGGTTACTAATTTAGGTTTTTCCCAAATGTGACTCATATCCCAACCTTGGATAGCACCTCACAGTTTCACCTATCAATTTTCCACCGCACAAATATGACGTCCCTTACGGAGAGTCTGGTTTTGGTGCATTCCACAAAGGAACTCACCAGATAGAGGCTCGAGTACCAACTCCTGTAGTTGGGTTTTTAACTCCTGAAGTTCAATATGAGCCATTCGATATGAGATTTTGGAAATGGGTTTTAAATCGGGTTCAAGGTCAATATAAAATTTGATTTCACACTCTGGAGGTAGGCCAGGAAGTTCTTCGAGAAATACGTCAGGAAATATATTAACAATAGAAATATCATTTAAATCTGACGTATTTATGTTTAAATTCGTGACATGGGCTAAGAAAGCTTGACATACATTTTTTAATAAACGAATGGCTTTATGACTTGATATGACAGTGATTGACTATAGTGGTTTAGTTGCTTGAATTCTCATAACAGGTTGGTTAGGAATATGAAAGCTAACGACCTTACGAAAATAATCAATTTTAGCATGATGAGTAGTTAACCAATCAATCCCTAAAATTACATCAAATGCAAGTATTTTCAAAGAGATGAGATCAACAGATAATGTGAGGGTACCGATTTGAATCAAATAAGATTTATAATCAGTGGATGTAACGAAAGTTTCTCCCAATGGAGTTTTAACCAATAAGTTAAAGTCTAATTTGTCTGGAGTCAAATTTATACGTTGAGCACAAGTAGGTGAAATAAAAGAGTGGGTAGAAATGGTATCTAATAAGGTATATACTTCGCAAGAGTTTATGATTAGATTACACGTGATAACTTCATTCGGGTTCCTCACTTTTTGGGAAGTTACGACAAACGCTCTCCCTTAAACTACCGACTTTGACTTTTCTAGGACAGCCTTTGGTGTCGTCATTCCAGCTGAACTTGACTTCGCTGCATGAAAAAATTGAGTTAAATGACCTCCCTTTTCACAATTGAAACACACTTTGGGTTGCTGCATACAGTTTGGACTGATGTGTCCCTCCTATCCGCATTTGTAGCATACGACCGGTGGTCATTATCCTTCCTTGGAAATGGGTGTTTGTGCTGCTATCAATGTCTTTTCGTCATTATTGAATCTTCTCTTCTTAAAGTTGTTCCCACTTAGTTCACCACTCCTATTATCTTGGCCATGATTACGACCAAAGTGGTTACCATTTCTGGCATGATAATTTCCTCCATGATGGTTATCATTGTTCCGATGGTCGTTGCCACCGGTACAATTATTATCGTGTTGTTGGTCATTGTCTTTTGGTTGAGCTGACTCATAATCGCTCTCCAATAACTAAGCCATATTCACAACATCTGAATACAAATAAAGTTTGTGAGAAATGAGGTATTGATGAATTTTTAGTTTCAAACCTCGCAAAAATATTCGTGTCATTCGCTCCTCATTATCTACCAAATGGGATGCAAACCGGGATAACTCCGCAAACTTTGCCTTGTATTATGATATATTCATTGTGATGCCCCCAAAATATGTATACATCACCCATCTTGGGTCTCCAAATACATGGTACTGAATACAAATACAAACTTAATTATACAACATGAGCTGAGAGTTTTTACATGAATATTATCTCATAGACAATATCCAAACTCAAATTCAATCCTCATTACATTTATTATCACACTAAATAGTGAGGACTACTAAAACAACCATCTCGGACCATCACCCCATTCCCTGACAAGTCTCGGCTACGTTCTCATTTTCTGAAGAGAACAATGAAAGAAAAAGGGCGAGCTCAACTAGCCCAATAAGAAATATTATGACTAAGATAATGCAGAATAAATTATCGTTAGCCTTCAACAGTGTTAAACTGATAAAATATAATAAACATCAAGTTTAACAGCAGCGGAACAAGCAATCCATTAGAAGATTCAAGTAAAGCATGATATCTACTATCTTCTATGATTTAAAAAGTTTATCATCAATTTTATCGCTGAGACTCAGCTCAATAAATAATCCACATCACTAAATTATCCATGCACTACGGGCCAAGGATATTCATTAGTATCACAACCACGAATTATCCATGCACTACGGGCCAAGGATATTCGTGTTTTCACCAATGGTCATAATCATACCAACAACTGTCTATCAATGCATTACGGGCCAATGAGGACTTTTATCATTTGTAACATTACAGGTCATGATTATACCAAATGATCACTAGTTATAATCATACCAATCAACAGTCCATCTATGCACGTAAGCCACAGATGACTTTCATCACAATATAAGCATGAGGATGATGGCAATGATATAAGAATTCAATTAAAAGAAAGTAAAGGATAAATTTTTAAAGATTTATAATTTAATGTATCCAGAATTCAATAATATCCAAAGTGTCAACATAATACTTCTTTGTGGAGTAAAATTCAAGAATAATATTGTATCAAAAATAATTTGGACAGAAAAAAAATTAATTTTTATCATGAATCGTACCTGAGTGAATAGTAATGTAAGACCCCAACTTATTAATGAATAAAATCAAATTTTCTCTAAATATTATTATGAATAATAAAGTGTTAATTTGATATAATGCTTTGGTTATGGGTGAAATGTGCAAATTTTGTTAAATAAGCAAGTGGTTATAAAATATTCATTTGTTGTCGGGGAATATTCGTTTGGTCGTAGAATATTCTTTCTGTCGGGGAATATTCGTACGACGGCGCAGCTATTTGTGGGCCCCATAACAGAAAAAGGTTGGATGAAGATAACGACAAAATTGAGTTTTTATAAATAACGGCGTAGTTGTTACCGTTAATATTGTTGGAATACCCGGTGGTTAAAATACAGTAGCACACGGTATTACACCAATTATTGATTCTTACGTAAGAAGACACTACTCAATAATTGTTACAGTAGTTACTGTTCAATATTTTATTTTATTGATTCAATAATTGCTGCGTTGATATTTTATATTATTGTTGTTTCAATAATTATTGCTGCACAATATTTTTCATTATCAGATCAATAATTCATATTATTTGAATAATATTATTAGATAGCATTATTGGCAATGTCTAGAAAGTTCTGTCTAAGGAGAGGTTTGGTCATCTAATTGCGCGCTAGTAAGAAGAAATCCTTATTAGAAAGCCCCCTCTTTCTTGGGAACGGCCCGGCTGTCATAAATGTGATTCTGTAATATTATTTGTGAATAATTAATTATTGATTCATATGATAAGAAAATATTTATTCTATGTGGATACAAATGTTGGATATATTTATTGTGGTTAAAAATGAAGGAGTTAATGTTGAGCTGTTTTATCAGTATTTTTATCGGAATGGAGGTATTAAAAATCAAATCAGGGTTTTTGAGAAATATTGCGGGGGTTATAATTTTTAATCCGACCGTTGGATCGTGGTAATTTTTGTATATGTTATTCATATATAAGTTGAGTATATGTCTACAAATTGTGAACCGTTAAAAATGAACGTATGATTTGTTATGAATTTTACGAGATGACTGGTTCAGAAATTATGAAGTATTATTGATCTTGGATAAAGTGTTATACGAATTCCTTCTATTTGTCCTTCTGTCTCATTAGATTCGTTTTCTTTAAGATATTTTTCATCATCCTCAGTCCTAAATGATGATATTACTGAATATCTTTGGCCTGTAGTGCAAAGATGAATGATTAACTGATGAATATCTTTGGCCCGTAGTGCAAAGATGAACATGTGTTGAGATGAACATGACCGACTGGTGTTACAAATGAATATCTTTGGCCTGAAGTGCAAAGATGAATATTTGATTCAAGATGTATATTGATTGATGTTATAGGGATAAAATATTGATGATGGACTTTTAAATCTTAGAAGATAGTAGAATTCTTTCTCTACTTGACTCTTCTAATGGGTTGCTGTTTCCGCTGCAGTTGTTGATCTAAAACTTGTTGTCTATTATATTTTATCAGATTTTTCCTTGTTGAAGACTAACGATAATTTGTTGTATATTATCTTAGTCATAATATTCTTTACCGGGCTAGTTGAGCTCACCCTTTTCCTTTTTGTTCCATTTTTCTCAGGAGGCGAGAATATAGCGGGAACTAGTCGGGGTGTGGAGTGATGTTTCCAGTCAGTTGTGTTAGCAGTCCTCACTATTTTGTAAAATAATGTTTCAATAATTGTAATGAGGACTTATTTGAGTGTGGATATTGTCTAGAAGACAATATTTGTATTTAAACTCACAGTATTTGTGTTGTCGTATTTTGCACGACAATTTTTATAATGAAGTTGTATTTGTTTCTGTACCATGTATTTGGCGACTCAGAATGGGTGATGTATACCTATTTTGGGGGCGTCACAGTTGGTATCAGAGCTTAGGGATATGGTCTCTGGCGGAGATCGGGGAATAGAACTAGGAGGGGAGAGACGAGTAAATCCTTCGCTAGTGTGTCCTACCTAAGCTTATTTGTTGGTCGGTCATAATATAGGGATATTATGTGATATGTTAATTTGTTTAATTAACCCTTGTTTTATGGCAGTATTTGAGAATGGTAGCCGATAACGTTAACAATGAAGTATATGATACTGTGGAACAACCTTTAGTCACAAACCAGGAGAACGTGCAACAGGAAGGCAATATTCCTCCTGTAAACAACGTTACCGGGCAAACGATGAATGATGGAATGTTTAGGAGCTTCTTGCAGTTCATGCAAAATTAGACGAGGGAGACTCGTGTACAAAATACGGGTAGAAATGATGGCAACGCACAGTTTGTCACAGCCAAGCAGTTCAAGGAGTTGGGACCACCAGAATTCTGGGGAAAGCCGGATTCGATTAAGGCAAAAACGTGGGTCAAACAAATTACCAAGATATTTGATGTCTTGGGATGCACGGAGGAACAGAAGGTTCCATTCGCCACATTTATGTTTTGTGGTGAGGCAAATTACTGGTGGGAATCTGTAAAGCGTACCCAGCCTGACGCACTCAACATGTCCTGGGAAACATTTTAGAAACTGTTCAATGACAAGTACTTTCCTGAAAGTATTCGTCATATGAAGGAGGTGGAGTTTATCAGACTAGAACAAAACAACATGACGGTGTCCCAGTACGAGGCGAAGTTTGCAGAGTTATCTAGATTTGCACCTCATTTGGTCGAAAATGAGGAACGAATGACAAGGATGTTTCTGAGAGGTCTAAAGCCCGAGATTCGGTAATATATTATCTTTCATAAATTTTCTTTATATTCAGATGTTGTAAACAGGGCTCAATTATTAGAGCGAGATAATGAGTATGTTCAACCGAGGGACCACAACCAAGGTCATACCGATGGCAGCGGTCATCAGAGCAATGACAACCAGAGGGAAGGAAAGCATTCGGACAAAAGCGGTAACCACTCTGGTGGTAATCGTGGCCGTGATAATAGAAGGAGCGAGTCGGGAGGAGATTTCAAGAAAAGAAGGTACAACAATGATAACGTGAAGACGTCAGCACAAACATCAACTATTTCTAGGGGAGGAGAACGACCACCAATCGTATGTTATAAATGTGGGAAAGAGGGACATATCAGCCCAAACTGTCCACAACAATCCAAGGTAAGTTATAACTATGGAAAGGAGGGTAGCTCGAGAGTGTTCTGTAGCAAAACCAAGTTCAGCGGGGATGGTGACTCCAAAAGTTATCCCGGATAAGTCGAAATCAGCGGTTCCTGGAAGGGCGTTTGTCGTGACTTGCCAAAACGCGAGAAACCCGAACGAGGTGATCATGGGTAAGCTAATCTTGAATTCTTGTGAAGTTTATACCTTATTAAATACCAGTTCTACCCATTCTTTTATCTCTCCTGCTTGTGCTCAACGTTTAAACTTGACCCCGGAGAAATTAGACTTTGACTTATCTGTTGAAACTCCGTTAGTAGAAACTTTCGTTATATCTACTGTTTATAAATCTTGCTTGATTCAAGTTGGTACCATCACATTACCTGCCGACCTTATTTCGTTGAAAATTCTTGCATTTGATGTGATTTTAGGGATTGATTGGTTAACCACGCATCATGCTAAAATTGATTGTTTTCGTAAGGTTGTTAGTTTTTATATTCCTAACTAACCTATTATGCGAATTCAAACAACCAAACCATTAAAGTCAATCACTGTCATTTCAAGCCATAAAGCTATTCGTTTATTGAAAAATAGATGTCAAGCTTTCTTAGCCCATGTCACGGACTTGAACAAAAATACGTCAGATTTGAATAAAATTTCTGTTGTTAAAGAATTTCCTGACGTATTTCCTGAAGAACTTCCTGGTCTACCCCAAGAACGTGTAGTTGATTTCTTTATTGACCTTGAACCTGGTACAAAACCCATTTCTAAAATCCCATATCGAATGGCTCCTATTGAACTTCAGGAGTTAAAAGTCCAATTACAGGAATTGTTAGACATCGGTTTCATTCGTCCTAGTACATCTCCTTGGGGTGCTCCTGTTTTATTCGTAAAGAAGAAAGACGGGAGTATGCGACTTTGTATTGACTATCGAGAATTAAACCATGTCACCATCAAGAATAGGTATCCGCTACCTCGTATTGATGACCTGTTCGACCAATTACAAGGAGCACAATTCTTTTCAAATATCGATCTTCGTTCTGGATATCATCAGCTGAAGATTAAAACTGAGGATATTCCAAAGACTGCCTTCAGAACTTGGTACGGGCATTATGAATTCTTAGTCATGTCTTTTAGATTGACTAATGCTCCTGCTGCCTTCATGGATATGATGAACCGTGTATTCAAAGAATATTTAGATCAGTTTGTTGTTGTCTTTATTGATGACATCCTCATCTATTCCAAAAGCCGTGAAGATCATGAGCGCCATTTGAAGCTGGTACTGCAAAGGCTTCGTGAAAACAATCTATATGCCAAATTGAAGAAATGCGAGTTCTGGCTTGAGGAAGTAGCATTCCTTAGGCACGTGGTGTCAAAACATGGAGTATCTGTCGACCCGACGAAGATTGAAGCCATACAAAGTTGGGAGCAACCGAAGTCAGTGAACGAAGTACGTAGCTTTTTGGGCTTAGCTGGGTATTATCGGAGATTCGTGGAAGGATTTTCTAGAATCGCTACTCCGTTAACTTAGCTGACTCGAAAGGATACAAAATTCGGTTGGAGCTAGGATTGTGAGAAAAGTTTTCAAGAACTCTAGAGGAGACTCATTTCGGCACCTGTTCTGACAATACCATCTGGTTCGGATGGATTTGTTATCTACAGTGATGCTTAAGGCAAAGGGTTAGGATGTGTTCTCATGCAACATGGGAAAGTCATAGCCTATGCCTCGCGATAACTCAAAGAATATGAGAGGAATTATCCTACTCATGATTTGGAGTTGGCAGCAGTCGTTTTCGCGTTGAAGATCTGGAGACACTACCTGTATGGGGAGAAAGTGGAGATCTATACAGATCATAAAAGCCTCAAATATTTCTTCACCCAAAAGGAACTCAACATGCGGCAACGACGTTGGTTCGAGCTGCTGAAAGATTACGATCATACCATCCAATATCATCCTGGAAAAGCAAACATAGTAGCTGACGCATTGAGTAGAAGATCATATGCGGGTACGAGTGCAATGTTGTTAACACAAATGACCATTTTGTATGACTTGCAAAGGATGGAGATAGAGATGAAGGCTCCAAGTACCCACATGATGATATCAAATATACGATTAGAACCGACTTTAATCGATAAAGTTAAAGCTGCTCAAGCTACGGACATGGAGCTGATGCGTATGAAGAAGAAAGTGCAAGAAGGTACTATTCCAGAAGCAAGAATCGATGAAGAAGGAATACTTCGAGTCAACTCCAGACTTTGTGTTCCTAACGATTTTGATTTGAAGCATAGAATAATGCTGGAGGCACACAACACACCGTTTGCAATCCAATCTGGGAGTACCAAAATGTATCACGATCTTCGACATACATTTTGGTGGAGCAATATGAAAAGAGAGATTGCATAATTTATCTCGAGGTGTTTAACTTGTCAACGTGTAAAAGCGGAGCATCAAGTACCAAAGGGTCCGTTGCAACCACTTGAGATTCCAAAATGGAAGTGGGAACACATTACCATGGATTTCGTTACAGGTCTTCCCAAGGTTTCTCAAGGCATAGATGCGATTTGGGTTATTATTGATAGATTAACCAAGTCTGCTCATTTCTTACCTATACTTGAGACTTATTCCCTTGAACGTCTTACTCGTATGTACGTGAATGAGATTGTGAGGTTGCATGGCATGCCAGTATCCATAGTTTCGGATCGTGACCCAAGATTCACTTCACGATTTTGGGTTAGCTTGCAGAAAGCTATGGGCACGGATTTACGATTCAGTTCAGTATATCATCCTCAAACGGGCGGACAATCAGAGAGGACTATTCAAACTCTTGAAGATCTATTAAGATTCTGTGTCTTAGATTTCAAAGGAAGTTGGGATAAGTACTTGCCACTGGTGGAATTCTCCTACAACAACAGTTATCAGGCAAGTATTGGTATGGCTCCATTTGAAGCCTTGTATGGACGAAAGTGTCATTCTCCAGTATGCTGGGACGAGGTGGGAGAAGCAACGTTGTTGGGACCAGAATTAGTACGCATGACTACAGAAAAGATCCAAATGATTTGACAACGTATTCAAACCTCACAAGATCGACAAAAGAGTTATGCTGATCTTCATAGAAAGGATGTGGAGTTTAATATTGGAGATCATGTACTGTTACGTATTGCACCATGGAAGGGAGTTACAAGATTTGGAAAGAGAGGAAAGCTCAATCCAAGATTTGTTGGTCCATTTGAGATTCTTGACTGAATAGGAAATGTGGCCTATAGACTTGCATTACCTCCGAGCTTGTCTCGTGTTCAAAATGTTTTTCACGTATCTGTGCTTCGTAAATATGTGAAAGACCCGAACCACATAATTGAGTTAGAACCAGACGAGATAGCCGAAGATTTAACGTACGAGGAGGTACTTGTTAAGATCTTAGATAGGAAAGAGCATGTTCTACGCACGAAGGTTATACCACAAGTTAAGGTTTTGTGGAGAAACCATTCTATTGAAGAAATGACCTGGGAGTTAGAATCAGAAATGAAAGCAAGGTATCCTCACCTTTTTGAAACACTAGGTACGTACGTCAATTTCGAGGACGAAATTTCATAAGGAGGAGAGGTTATAAGACCCCAACTTATTAATGAATAAAATCAATTTTTTTCTAAATATTATTGTGAATAATAAGGTGTTAATTTGATATAATGCTTTGGTTATGGGTGAAATGTACAAATTTTACAAAATAAGCAAGTGGTTATAAAATATTCATTTGTTGTCGGGAAATATTCGTTTGGTCGTAGAATATTCTTTCTGTCGGGAAATATTCGTACGACGACACAACTATTTGTGGGCCCCATAACAGAAAAAGGTTGGATGAAGATAACGACAAAATTAAGTTTTTATAAATAACGGCGTAGTTGTTACCGTTAATACTGTTGGAATACCCGGTGGTTAAAATACAGTAGCACACGGTATTGCACCAATTATTGATTCTTACGTAAGAAGGCACTACTCAATAATTGTTACAGTAGTTATTGTGTAATATTTTATTTTATTGATTCAATAATTGCTGCGTTGATATTTTATATTATTGTTGTTTCAATAATTATTACTGCACAGTATTTTTTATTATCAGATCAATAATTCATATTATTTGAATAATATTATTAGATAGCATTATTGGTAATGTCTAGAAAGTTATGTCTAAGGAGAGGTTTGGTCATCTAATTGCGCGCTAGTAAAGAGAAATCCTTATTGGAAAGCCCCCTCTTTCCTGGGAAAGGCCCGGTTGTCATAAATGTGATTTTGTAATATTATTTGTGAATAATTAATTATTGATTCATATGATAAAGAAATATTTATTCTATGTGAATATAAATATTGGATATATTTATTGTGGTTAAAAATGAAGGAGTTAATGTTGAGCTGTTTTATCAGTATTTTTATCGGAATGGAGGTATTAAAAATCAAATCAGGGTTTTTGAGAAATATTGCGGGGGTTATAATTTTTAATCCGACCGTTGAATCGTGGTAATTTTTGGATATGTTATTCATATATAAGTTGAGTATATGTCCACAAATTTTGAACCGTTAAAAATGAACGTATGGTTTGTTATGAATTTTACGAGATGATTGGTTCAGAAGTTGTTGATTTTTCGGAGTTTATCATTTTAGTGGAAAATTCTAGAATTGGTGGGCCCCACTTTTGGTTGGTGAGAAATGTGCTAAAATTTTTATTCAAATGTGGTGGGTGGGAATAGTAGCAGGTAAAGCCATTAGGTTGCAGGTCAAGTCTGCTTCGGCGTGCTAACATTTTCCTATAAATAGAGGGCTAAGTTAGAATTGAAAATCACACCAGAATTCATAAGTTTTCTCTCTTTCTCTCTCTATATTCTCGAGCGTATTTTGTGAGTATTTTGATACTTTGAGAGTTGATATTCAGCACAAGTTTCATTCAGCCTCATATACGGTATTCTGATCAGAAGTACGGATATTTTGAGGTAAGGGATATTATTTTCTTCTTAAATGATATTATTTTCTTCAATATCATTATGCTGAAATATTGATATGAGTTTTTTTATCAAATTTGGAACTTTTTGTGTCGGGGTTACTATTCACGTATACGGCACTATTCACGTATACGCCACTATTCACGAATACGACACTATTCACCGAAAAATGAAATTTTCTTCTTTTTGTCCAAGATGTCTATTATGGTTACTATCTTTGATTGTATCCATGTTTTGATCTTTATTTTTGAATTCTGCTTCACAATTGATTATTATGAATTTTTATTGATCTTGGATAAACTGTTATACGAATTCCTTCTATTTGTCCTTCTGTCTCACTGGATTCGTTTTTTTAAGATATTTTTCATCATCCTCAGTCCTAAATGATGATATTACTGAATATCTTTGGCTTGTAATGCAAAGATGAATGATTAACTGATGAATATCTTTGGCCCGTAGTGCAAAGATGAACAGGTGTTGAGATGAACATGACCGACTGGTGTTACAAATGAATATCTTTGGCCTGAAGTGCAAAGATGAATATTTGATTCAAGATGTATATTGATTGATGTTACAGGGATAAAATATTGATGATGGATTTTTAAATCTTAGAAGATAGTAGAATTCTTTCTCTACTTGACTCTTCTAATGGTTTGTTATTTCCGCTGCAGTTGTTGATCTAAAACTTGTTGTCTATTATATTTTATCAGATTTTTTCCTGTTGAAGACTAACGATAATTTGTTGTATATTATCTTAGTCATAATATTCTTTACTGGGCTAGTTGAGCTCACCCTTTTCCTTTTTGTTCTATTTTTCTCAAAAGGCGAGAATATAGCGGGAACTAGTCGGGGTGTGGAGTGATGTTTCCAGTCAGTTGTGTTAGCAGTCCTCACTATTTTGTAAAATAGTGTTTCAATAATTATAATGAGGACTTATTTGAGTGTGGATATTGTCTATAAGACAATATTTGTATTTAAACTCACAGTATTTGTGTTGTCGTATTTTGCACGACAATTTTTATAATGAAGTTGTATTTGTTTCTGTACCATGTATTTGGCGACTCAGAATGGGTGATGTATACATATTTGGGGGGCGTCACAAGTAACATGTGAATAGTACTTTATGAATAGTACTTCGAGAATAGTACTATATGAATAGTACTTTGTGAATAGTATCCCGTGAATAGTACTCCATGAATAGTACTTTGTGAATAGTATCCCGTGAACAGTACTCCGGCATGAAAATCTTAAAATTTAACAAGAATGTTCAGAAAAATATCTTTGTGAAACGATACTAGATGAAGCGCAAATTTCAAGGATATTTTACTAATTTCACGGAGTATAGAAGTAATACTTTAACAGAATGAGTGTAGAATTAGGAATACGAAACGAAATAATATTACTCACATACTACAGAGTATGGAAGAAAATATTATTTCTTACGAATACTAAAAAAAAATATTTCCCTTACCTTAGAAGAAGACTGGATACTGGAATAGTGAAGTAGCAGAATACTCTTCTTCTTTCTCTCTATAGCTTCTCTCTCTATAATTGCTCTTGTGAGTCTTAGTGAATTGGTGAGAATGAAAGAAGAATGAGCTTTTATTTATAGGAAAACATAGTTTCGATAATTACACGTTTTGGGGCTCGTATAGTACATTCATCTTTTCCTCCATTTTTAATTTAGTCCTATAAGTATTATCAAACTTGCACCACCTCCCCTAATAGTACATGCATGTGAATCAATAGTTCCATTCATGTGAACAAATAGTTATATGTATGTAAACTAATAGTAATTAATTGCTCATTTATCCGATTAAATACCTGATTAGTCAATTTAACCTCCAGAAATCAATTATTATCGAAATAAATGTCAATTTCCACTAATACTAATAATCCCAACACAATGGAAATATCAATTTCATCTTTAATCAACACGAACTTATTCATCATTAATATTATAAGTCACAATATTTAACAACCAGATCATTCTCAAGAAATAGGGGGGGTTTCGATAAAATTTCTCCCTTTTGTCGCGCAATTAGGTGACCAGACCCTTTTTCGACATAAATTTCTAGACATCTTCAATAATGCAAATAATAATATGAATAACTTTGTCGTCCCAATTATTAATTTAATAATATAAAATATTATGCAAATGATACTGTGACAATAATTGAATCAATAATATGAGAGATATTATGCAGCAATTATTGTAGCAATAATTGAGTATAACTGTGTGACTTCTCACTTAAGCATGAATAATCAAAGATAATGTACAATACAGTGTGCTACTATGCAACCACGCGTATTACTGTACTTTTACCACCGGGTATTTCAACAATTAACGGTAAAACTTTCGCTGTTAATTTTATAAAAAGAAATTTTTGTTATTTTCTAACTCCGACAATACTTCCCTTGTGGAGTCCACCAATGATTGTGCCGTCATACGAATATTCCCTGTTAAAACGAATATTCCCCGACCAATCGAATATTTTATAACAATTTACTTACTTTGCAAAATTTGTAAATATTACTCATAACTATAACATTATATCAAATCCACAGCATAATATTCAAAAATATATTTCGAGAAAAATTAATCTTTATTCATAAAAGTTGGGGTCTTACAGTCATGTTGTTATGTTCTAGTTTGATGAATTCCACCTCCTTCATGTGACGAATACTTTTTGGAAAGTATTTGTCGTTCAACAATTCTTGGAACTTCTCCCAAGATATCTTAAGTACGGACAGATGAGTACGTTTTACGGATTCTCACCAGTAATTTGCCTCTTCACGTAACATAAGGTGGCAAAAGAAACCTTTTGCTCCTCCGTGCATCCCAAGTCATCAAATATCTTGGTGATCTGCTTAATTCAAGTTTTTGCCTTGAGTGGCTCTGGCTTTTCCAAAAATTCTGGGGGTCCTAACTCCTTAAATTACTTAGCAGTGACCAGCGATGAGTTACCATTGTTTCCATCTGCATTTTGAATAGGAGTCTCTCTTGTTCGATGTTATATATATTGCAAAAAGCTCCTAAACACTCCATCGTTCATCATTTGGTCGGTGTTGTTGTTTAAAGGAGGATTATTGCCTTCCTAATGCATATTATCCTGGTTATTGATTTGCGGCGTCTCAATGGTCTCATGTGCTCCATTGCTTATCTCAAAATTTTCAGATGTCATTCTCAAATAATACCACAAAATAAGGGTTAATTAAAGAAATTGACATGCCACATATTATCCCTATATTCTGATCGACCAATTAAATAACAAATAAGCTTAGGTAGGACACACTAGTGAATGATTTACTCGTCTCTCCCTCCTAGTTCTAACCTCAGATCTCCGCTAAAGATCATATCTCTAACCTCTGATACAAACTGTGACGCCCCTAGAATAGGTCCATACAACCCATTCTGAGTCACCAAATACATGGTACACATATCAAATATAACTTCATTTATACAACTGTTAATTGTCGTGTAAAATACGACAAAATGTGACCCCCCCCAAAATTGGTATACATCACCCATCTTGGGTCGCCAGATACAAGGTACTGAATACAAATACAAACTAATTATACAACAGTCGTGTAAAATACGATAAAACATAATCTAAGAGTATTAATAAGAATATTGTCATCTAGACAATATCCACACTCAATGGAGTCCTCATTACATTTATTATCACACTATTTTATAGAATAGTGAGGACTACTAAAACAACCATCTGGACCGTCAATCCATTCTCCGACTCGTCCCAGCTATATTCTCATTTCTCGAAGAGAACAGTAAAAGAAAGGGTGAGCTCAACTAGGCCAATAAGAAATATTATGACTAAGATAATGCAAAATAATTTATCATTAGCCTTCAACAGTGTTAAACTGATAATATATAACAAAAATCAAGTTTAACTGCAGCGGAACAAGCAATCTATTAGAAGAGTCAAGTAGAGAATAAAATCTACTATCTTCTATGATTTAAAAGGTTTTTCATCAGTTTTATCGCTGAGACTCAACTTAATAAATAAACCACATCATCCCTGTACTACGGCCAAGGATATTCATTACTCATTAGTATCACGACCACAAATTATCCATGCACTACGGGCCAAGGATATTCGTGTATTCATCAATGGTCATGATCATGCCAACAACTGTCCATCAATGCACTACGGGCCAATGAGGACTTTTTCCACATCATTTATAATATTACGGTCATGATTATACCGAATAATCCCTGGTCATAATCATACCAAGTCCATCTATGCACTACAGGCCACAAATGACTTTCAACATAATATAAACATTAGGATGACAATGATATAAGAATTCAATAAAACAAGTTCAAGAATTAATTTATCTACCAATAACGTCAAAATTGTCAACATGATACTTATTTGTGGAGTAAAATTCAAGAATACTCAGAAGAATATTTTCATGATAAGATACTGGATGAAGCACAAATATCAAGGATATTCCACTAATTTCATGGAGTATAGAAGCCAAAACTTTAACCAACTGTGTGACAACCCCAAAATAGGTCCATTCTATCCAACCTATTCTGAGTTGCCAAATACATGGTACAGAAAACAACTACAACTTTATTACAACAATTGTCGTGCAAAATACAACAACACATATGCTGTGAGTTTGGATACAAATATATACCAAATGTGACTCATGTCCCAACCATGGACAGCACCTCACAATGACACCTTGCATAAAGGTATAGTCAAAAACTGTTTTAGAAATTAGAATCTTTGGAAAGTGCTCAAGGAAACCTTGGTACATGGGAGGCCATACTTCTAGGTTGTGATAGATATCATATCGCCACAGAATTATCCTTGGTTGACCCAATATACCCCAAAGAAAAATGAGAAGATTACTATCATATTCTTCCCAATGGTGAGTCTTCTCTTGACTTATCATTATCTCCATTGTCTCTAATTGAGAATTATACTTCAAACAAACACCAAGATTATATAGGTAGTGCTTGTCAATATACTCAGCAAGTGGATGAGCACAATCCTGTCTTATGATGACACGAGGTTGTATGTCATTAGACATCTTGTATGATAGTGACAAAACACCCTTCCAACGTTGGGTTCGCTTCACCCTAGATGATTCACCAAATATAACTACTAAATGATGACCAGCGTTCTATTCCCCTGTTACCCCCGCTCGACCCAGCTACACTCTTATTACCTGAAAGAAATTGTAAAACAGAAGGGTGAGCACAACTAGCCCAGTAAAGAATATCATGACTAAAGATAAATAAGTTATCAATAGCCTTCAACAGAATTAAATCAGAGATTTAGAACATATGGTAGATGATAAAAATTTCAACTATAGTTGTAGCGGTACGAGCAATCTATTAGAAGAGTCAAATAGACTACAAAGTCTATTATCTTCTCCATGTTAAAAATCCACCAACAATGTTTTATCCCTGTAACATCAATCAACAATTCTAGTCCACAATCATATGAATAACTCATAATCATAATTGTAGTTCTAAATTCCTCTTCTCATCCAGGACGAAGATAATTTTCATCACCTATCTTTACCTGAAACATCAAAGATCATGGTTACACCAAATCACAGTTCATGTTCATAATCATTCTAATAACTTCATCTTTGCACTACGGCCAAAGATATTCATTTGTATCACCAGTTGGTCATGTTCATCTCAACACCTGTTCATCTTTGCACTACTGGCCAAAGATATTCATCAACAATTCACCTTTGCACTACTGACCAAAGATATTCAACCACAGGTCATATTTGCACTATGGGCCAAAGATATTCATCACCAGTTCATCTTTGCACTACAGGCCAAAGATATTCAACAACAGTTCATATTTGCACTACAGGCCAAATATATTCATCAACAGTTCATATTTGTACTATAGGCCAAATATATTAATATCTCAAAGAAATATATAATCATTTCAGAATTTATATAAACAATAATTATAACCATGTTGATCAATTCACCTTTGCACTTAAGCTAAAGATATTCAATTATAAATTCAATGGTCATGATCATACCAGTCAACAATTCAACTTTGCACTACTGGCCAAAGGGAACCCATAGTCATGATCATACCAAAAATTTATCCATCTTTACACTCAAGTCAAAGAGAAATATCATCATTAGGGTTTTAAAAATATTATATATGATAATAAAATCAATATAATAAATATATAGATTTAATCTCAAGAGTAATATTCATAAATCAACTATAATTTGGTCAAAAAAAGAAACCAATTTTGTCGTGAATAGTAACTCGTAAATAGTAACTCATGAATAGTAAATCATGAATAGTAATTCATGAATAGTAACTCGACATGAAAAAGGTAGAAATTCCACAATAAAATTTATACCAATATTTCGGTATAATGATATTGAAAGAATAATATTTCTTAAGCTTATAAACAATTTATTTTAATTGTTTACACTTTACTAAATAATGCATTTAATCATCCTAAAATGCCAAACTCATAAGATTTCATCACCAATAACTAAAAAATCTCATCAAAAATATGCATATACCTCATATAGGATTCTCAAGCCATAAAATCATATTTTTTAATTTTCTTACTTCACATAACATATTTAATTCATTTACTCATAACTAGTCTATTTTTATGAAAAATACCAAATCAGTTTCAAAAATATTTTTTTTTGGAATTTAGCAGAATATAGTCCCATATTGAACATATATTTTTCTCAGAATTTTTAAAATTCATTTACTATTTTTCATATGGCCAAAATCGCCGAATATTTAGACATTTATCATAAATTGTACTTTTATCCAAAAATTCCAAAACTCACATAGTATACTGATATTATATAGATATACTTCCAATAAAAATTTCATCAATTTTGGAGTTAACCACAAGGAGTTATAAGCGGTTACTTTTAAAATAGTCTTTTCCCATAAAATTCATAACTCTTAATCTATACATCCAAAAATCACCATTTTTGGACACAATCAAGAAAACTCATCAAAATATCATTTCAAATTTTTCCAGAATTTTCTGAAGATTGGAAGAAGTACGAACTGAAAAACATAACAACCCTTAAAATCTCTTACCTCAAAACAGCAGTATTTCTGACCAGAATATCGTATATGAGGCTGAATGAAACTTGTGCTAAATAGCAACTCTCAAAGTATCAAAATACTCACAAAATACGCTCGAGAATATAGAGAGAGAAAGAGAGAAAACTTATGAATTCTGGTGTGATTTTCAATTCTAACTTGGCCCTCTATTTATAGAAAAATGTTAGCACGCCGAAGCAGACTTGACCTGCAACCTGATGGCTTTACCTGCTACTATTTCCACCCACCACATTTGAATAAAAATTTCAGCACATTTCTCACCAATCAAAAGTGGGGTCCACAAATTTTAGAATTTTTCACCGAAATGATAAATTCCGAAACTTCAATAATTTTTGAACCAGTCATCTCTTAAAATTCATAACAAATCATACATTCGTTTTTAACGGTTCAAAATTTGTAGATATATACTCAACTTATATATGTATAACATATCCAAAAATCACAACGATCCAACGGTCGGATTAAAAATTATAACCCCCACAATATATCTCAAAAATCCGGATTGATTTTTAATACCTCCATTCCGATAAAAATACTGATAAAATAACTCAACATTAACTCCTTCATTTTTAACCACAAAATATATCTAACATTTATATTCACATAAAATAAATATTTTCTTATCATATGAATCAATAATTAATTATTCACAATTAATATTACAGAATCACATTTATGGCAAACAGACCGTTCCCACGAAAGAGGGGGCTTTCCAATAAGGATTTCTCCTTACTGGCGCGCAATTAGATGACCAAACCTCTCCTTAGACAAAACTTTCTAGACATTGCCAATAATGTTATCTAATAATATTATTCAAATAATATGAATTATTGATCTGATAATGAGAAATAATGTGCAGTGATAATTATTAAAATAACAATAATATAAAATATCAATGCAGCAATTATTGAATCAATAAAATAAAATATTAAACAGTAACTACTGTAACAATTATTGAGTAGTGCCTTCCTTCGTAAGAATCAATAATTCAAAAATACTGTGCAATCCGTGTGCTACTGTGCAACCACGCGTATACTGTATTTTAACCACCGGGTATTCTAACAGTGTTAACGGTAACAACTACACCGTTATTTATAAAAACTCAATTTTTGTCATTATCTTCATCCAATCGTTTTCCGTTATGGGGCCCACAAATAGCTGCGCCGTCGTACAAATATTTTTTGACAGAAAGAATATTCCACGACCAACGAATATTCCCCGACAACAATGATTATTTTATAACCACTTGTTTATTTTGAAAAATTTTCATATTTCACCCATAACTTTAACTTTTTATCAATTTAACCATATACTGAATTGTAATTATAAGAAAAATTGAATACTTTTATTTCATAAAATTCGGGGTCTTACAAACTGAGTATAATAGAACATATGAAACCGCAAATAGATTTTTGCCGCCATGCGGTAATCTACGTAGACAGATTATTCTAACAGAATAATAAAGAATGGAATAACAGAAGAATTCACCATGCGTGCATAATCCGCACAGACAGGTTATTCTAACAGAATATTAAAGAATGGAATAACAACAGAATTCACTAGGCATGCGATAGACCGCACAGACAGGTTATTCCAATAGAATAATAAAAAATGGAACCAGGTTATACGTAATCCGCACAAACAGAATATTACAATAGAATAATAAAGAATAGAATAACAATAGAATTCACCAAGCATGCGATAAACCGCACAGACAGGTTATTCCAACAGAATAATAAAGAATGGAACAAGGTCATGCGTAATCCGCACAGACAGGATGTTCCAACAGTATAATAAAGAACGGAACCAGGTCATGCGTAAACCGCACAGACAGGATGTTCCAACAGAATAATAAAGAATGGAATAACAGAAGAATTTCACCATGTATGCGGTACTTCGGATAAACAGGTTATTCCAACATAATGATAAAGAATGGAATAACAGAAGTTCTCTTCATGAAGATGAAAAAATAATACCCCTTACCTTAGAAGAAACTGGATATAAGATTAGTGAAGTAGTAGAATACTTTTCTTCTTTCTCTCTATAGTTTCTCTCTCTATAGTTTCAGTGAATTCGTAAGAAATAATGAAGGAATGAGCTCCTATTTATAGGAGAATGGACTGAATAGTAACTAATTCATGAACGGTTCAGATTGATTTATTTTTAAACGGACGGTCCATATTGATTTACTATGCAGTATTAATAAAATATTCTAATAAAACAAAATCTTTTAAATAAAATATAATATATTCTATTTATAATCTAATAAAATGAATAACTTTATAAAAGTATTCTGTTTTATATAAAAAGATTTTACTATGCAAACACTATGCAGGCACTATGCAAATACTATGCATAATAAAATATCATATATTCTATTTATAGTCTAATAAAATAAATAACTTTATAAAAGTATTCTGTTTTGTATAAAAAATTTTTACTATGCAGACACTATCCAAACACTATGCAATATATTCTATTTATAGTCTAATAAAATAAATAACTTTATTAAAGTTTTCTGTTTTATTACATTTATAATAATAATAAAATAAACTTTATCACCATTATTATAATTCACAATATTAATCGACCAGGTCGTTCTCAAGAAAGAGGGGGCTTTCCAATAAGAATTTCTCCCTATTGACGCGCAATTAGGTAACCAAACCTCTCCTTGACAGAACTTATAGATATCGTTAATATTGCAAATAATAATATTAATAACTCTGTCGTCTCAATTATTGATTTAATAATAATAAATATTATGCAGATGATACTGTGACAATAATTGAATCAATAATATGAGAGATATGATGCAGCAATTACTGTAGCAATAATTGAGTATAACTGAGTGACTTCTCACGTAAGCATCAATAATCAATACTGTGTGCTACTATGCAACCACGCGTATTGCTGTACTTTTACTACCGGGTAGTTCAACAGTTTTAACGGTAACACTTTCGCCATTATTTTTATAAAATGATAATTCTGTCATTTTCTAACTACGACAATACTTTCGTTGTGGGGTCCACCAATGATTGCGTCGCCGTATGAATATTTCCTATTAAAACGAATATTTCCCTACCAATCGAATATTATATAACAACTTGCATACTTTGCAAAATTTATAAATACTATCCACAACTATAACACTATCTCAAATCCACACCATAATATTCAAAAAAATATTCTGAGAAAATTAAATCTTTATTCATAAATTTTGGGGTCTTACACAAAACATACGCTATGAGTTTTAATACAAAAATTATCTCGTAGACAATATCCAAACTCAAATAAAATTCTCATTACAATTATTATCACACTATTTTAGAAAATAGTGAGGCTTACTAAAATAACCATCTTGGACCACTACTTCACTCCCGGCCTACATTCTCGCCTCCTGAGAAGAACAATAGAACCAAAGGAAAAAGGGTGAGCTCAACTAGCCTAGTAAAGAATATTATGACAAAGATAATGTAGAACAAATTATCCTTAATCCTCAATAGGGAAAAATCTGATAAAATAAAATAGACAATAAGTTTTAGATCAACAACTGCAGCGAAAGCAATAATCCATTAGAAGAGTCAAGTAGAGAATGATGTCTATTATCTTCTATGATTTAAAAATCTATTATCAATATTTTATCCCTATAATACCAATCAATAAGCATTTCAAATCAATAAATTATCCATGCACTACGAGCCAAGGATGTAAGACCCCAATTTATTATGAATAAAATCGAATTTTTTCTATTTATTATTATGAATAATAAGGTGATAATTTGATATAATACTTTGGTTATGGGGGAAATGTTTAAATTTTACAAAATAAGCAAATGGTTATAAAATATTCATTGTTGTCAAGAAATATTCGTTTGGTCGTAGAATATTCTTATTGTTGGGGAATATTCGTACGACGGCGTATCCATTTGTGGGTCCATAACAGAATAACTGTTGGATGAAGAAAACGACAAGTTTGATTTTTTATAAATAACAGAGTAATTGTTACCGTTAACACTGTTGGATTACCTGGTGGTTAAAATACAGTAATACGCGTCGTTGCACAGTAGCACATGGTATTGCACAGTATTATTGAATTATTGATTCTTACGTAAGAAGGCACTACTCAATAATTGTTACAGTAATTACTGTTCAATATTTTATTTTATTGATTCAATAATTGTTGCTTTGATATTTTATATTATTGTTATTTTAATAATTGTCACTGCACAGTATTTTACATTATCAGATCAATAATTCATATTATTTGAATAATATTATTAGATAGCATTATTGGCAATGTTTAGAAAGTTCTGTCAAGGGCAAGTTTGGTCACCTAATTGCACGTCAGTAAGGAGAAATCTTTATTGGAAAGCCCCCTCTTTCCTGAGAACGGTCTGGTTGTCATAATTGTGATTCTGTAATATTATTTGTGAATAATTAATTATTAATTTATATGATAAAGATATATTTATTTGACGTGGATATAAATGATAGATTTATTTATTTTATGTGGTTATAAATGAAAGAATTAATGCTGAGGTGTTTTATCAGTATTTTGTAGGAATGGAGGTATTAAAAATCATCCGTTTGTGGATTTCGAATATTTTCTATTTGGAATTTGGAAAAACTCAATGCTACAAAGTTGTAGAGAATTCAATTTCGTATGGAATGGACATAAAATTCGTATTTTTCTGATAAACGAGCTATTTTCTATGAATTATTGAAGTTTTGGAAATTAAATATTTTTATTAAAATTGTTGGTGGGACCCACTTTTATTTTTAAAACATGTGGTCTGCTGGAAATTTTCCAAGATGGCTTGCTTTGATTTTTCCATGGTTGGTGCGTAGAAGAAAAGAAAAAAAATATTATTATTTTAGTCTCCTTTGGCGTTCTAGCATTTTCCTATAAATAGACGCTTAAGTAAGAATTGAAAATCACACTAGAAATAAGTTTTCTTTCTCTCTATATTGTCGAGCATATTTGTGTGAGTATTTAGATACTTTGAGAGTTGCTGTTCGGTACAAGTTTCCTTCAGCTTTCTATCCGATATTTCGATCAGAAGTACTGTTATTTTGAGGTAAGAGATGTTATTTTCTTCGTAAATGATATTATTTCTTTTAATATCATTATGCCGAAATATTGGTCTGAACTTTTTATCAAATTTGAAACTTTTTGTGTCAGAGTTACTATTCATGTATACGGCACTATTCACGAATACAACACTATTCACCAAAAAATGAAAATTTTTCTTTTTGTCTAAGATATCTATTATGATTACTATCTTTGATTGTATCCATGTTTTGATCTTTATTTTTGAATCCTGCTTCAAAATTTGTTATTATGGAGTATTATTGATCTTGGATAAACTGTAATACGAATACCTAATATTTGTCCTTCTGTCTCACTGAATTCGTTTTCTTTAAAATAATTTTCATCATCATCAGTCTTAAATGATGATGTTACTAAATATCTTTGGCCTGTAGTGCAAAGATGAATTATTATCTGATGAATATCTTTGGCCCGTAGTGCAAAGATGAACAGGTGTTGAGATGAACATGACTGACTGGTGATACAAATGAATATCTTTGGCCTGTAGTGCAAAGATGAATATTTGATTAAAGATGTATATTGATTGATGTTACAAGGATAAAATATTGATGATTGTCTTAATTCTAAATCTTAGAAGATAGTAGAATTCATCTCTACGTGACTCTTCTAATGGATTGTTGTTTTCGCTGCAGTTGTTGATCTAAAACTTGTTGTCTATTATATTTAATCAGATTTTTCCCTGTTGAAGACTAATGATAATTTTTTGTATATTATCTTAGTCATAATATTCTTTACTAGGCTAGTTGAGCTCACCCTTTTTCTTTTTGTTCTATTTTTCTTCTCAGGAGGTGAGAACATAGCAGGATCTAGTCGGGGTATAGAGTGATGGTTCTAGAAAGATGTTTTAGTAGTCCTCACTATTTCTGTAAAATAGTGTTTGAAAAATTTTAATGAGGACTTATTTGAGTGTGGATATTCTCTAGAAGACAATATTTGTATTTAAACTCACAATATGTGTTGTCGTATTTTGTACGATAATTGTATTATTGAAGTTGTAGTTTGCTTTCTATACAATGTATTTGGCGACTCAGAATAGGTGTTGTATACCTATTTTGGGTGCGTCACAGTTGGTATCAAAGCTTAGGGATATGGTCTCTGGTAGAGATCGGGGAATAGAACTAGGAGGGGAGAGATGAGTAAATATTTCGCTAGTATGTTCTACCTAAGCTTATTTGTTGGTCGGTCATAATATAGCGATATTATGTGATATGTTAATTTGTTTAATTAACCCTTATTTTATGGTAGTATTTAAGAATGGCTGCTGAAAATTTTAACAATGGAGTGTATGAGACTGTGGAACAACCTTTAGTCACAAACTAGGAGAACGTACAACAGGAAGGCAATATTTCTCCTGTAAACAACATTATCGAGCAAACGATGAATGATGGAATGTTTAGAAACTTTTTGCAGTTCATGCAAAATCAGACGAGGGGACTCGTGTACAAAATACGAGTGGAAATGATAGCAATGCACGGTCTGTCACAGCCAAGCAGTTTAAGGAGTTGGGACTACCAGAATTTATTGGAAAGCCGGATCCGATCAAGGCAGAAATGTGGGTCAAGCAAATTATCAAGATATTCGATGTCTTGGGATGCACGAAGGAACAGAAGGTTCCATTCGCCACCTTTATGTTCCGCGGTGAGGCAAACTACTGGTGGGAGTCTGTGAAGCGTACCCAGCCTGCCACACTCAACATGTCTTGGGAAACGTTTCAGAAACTGTTTAATGACAAGTACTTTCCTGAAAGTATTCGTCATATGAAGGAGGTGGAGTTTATCAGACTAGAACAAAACAACATGACGGTGTCCCAGTACGAGGTGAAGTTTGCAGAGTTATCTAGGTTTGCACCTCATTTGGTTGAAAATGAGGAACGAATGACGAGGATGTTTCTGAGAGGCCTAAAAGCCGAGATTCGGCAATATCTTATCTCTCATAAATTTTCTTTATATTCAGATGTTGTAAATAGGGATCAATTATTAGAGCGAGATAATGAGTATATTCAACCAAGGGAACACAACCAGGGTCATATCGGTGGTAGTGGTCATCGGAGAAATGAAAACCAGCAGGGAGAAAAACATTCGAACAAAAGCGGTAACCACTCGGGTGGTAACCGTGGCCGTGATAATAGAAGGAGCGAGTCGGGAGGAGATTTCAAAAAGAGAAGGTACAACAATGATAACATGAAGACGTTAGCACAAACATCAACTGTTTCTAGGGGAGGAGAACGAGCACCGGTCGTTTGTTAGAAATGCGGGAAAGAGGGACATATCAGCCCAAACTGCCCACAACAATCCAAGGTATGTTATAACTGTGGAAAGGAAGGCCATATAGCTCGAGAGTATTCTGTAGCAAAACCAAGTTCAGCGGGGATGGTGACTCCAAAAGTTGTCCCGAATAAGTCGAAATCAGCGGTTCCTGGAAGAGCGTTTGTCGTGACTAGCCAAAATGTGAGGAACCCGAATGAGGTGATCACGGGTAAGCTAATCTTGAATTCTTGCGAAGTTTATACCTTACTAGATACCGGTTCTACCCATTTTTTTATCTCTCCTGCCTGTGCTCAACGTTTAAACTTGACTCCGGAGAAATTAGACTTTAATTTATCAGTGGAGACTTCGTTAGGAGAAACTTTCGTTACGTCCACTGTTTATAAATCTTGCTTAATCTAAGTTGGCACCATCACATTACATGTGGATCTTATCTCTTTAAAGATACTTGCTTTTGATGTGATTTTAAGAATTGATTGGTTAACTACTCATCATGCCAAAATTGATTGTTTTCGTAAGGTTGTTAGTTTTTATATTCCTAACTAACCTGTCATACGAATTCAAATAACTAAACCACTAAAATCAGTCACTGTCATATCAAGCCATAAAGCTATTCGTTTATTGAAAAACGGATGTCAAGCTTTCTTAGCCCATGTTATGGATTTGAACAAAGACAAGTTAGATTTGAATAATATTTTTATTGTTAAAGAATTTCCTGATGTATTTCCTGAAGAACTTCCTGGTCTATCCCCAGAACGTAATGTTGAATTCTTTATTGATCTTGAACCGGGTACAAACCCCATTTCTAAAACCCCATATCGAATGGCTCCTATTGAACTTCAGGAGTTAAAAGTCCAACTACAGGAGTTATTATACATCGATTTCATTCGTCCTAATACATCTCCTTGGGGTGCTCCTGTTTTATTCGTAAAGAAGAAAGACGGGAGTATGCGACTTTGTATTGACTACCGAGAATTGAACCATGTCACCATCAAGAATAGGTATCCGCTACCTCGCATTGATGACCTGTTTGACCAGTTGCAAGGAGCACAATTCTTTTCAAAGATCGACCTTCGTTCTGGATATCATCAGCTGAAGATTAAAACTGAGGATATTCCAAAGACTGTCTTCAGAACTCGGTACGGGCATTATGAATTCTTAGTCATGTCTTTTGGATTGACTAATGCTCTTGCTGTTTTCATGGATATGATGAACCGTGTATTCAAAGAATATTTGGATCAGTTCGTTGTTGTCTTTATTGATGACATCCTCATCTATTCCAAAAGCCGTGAAGATCATGAGCACCATTTAAAGCTGATACTTGAAAGGCTTCGTGAAAATAAGCTATATGCCAAGCTGAAGAAATACGAGTTCTGGCTTGAGGAAGTAGCATTCCTTGGGCACGTGGTGTCAAAACATGGAGTATCTGTTGACCCGGCAAAGATTGAAGTAATACATTGTTGGGAGCAACCGAAGTCGATGACCGAAGTGCGTAGCTTTATGGGCTTAGCTGGTTATTATCGGAGATTCGTGGAAGAATTTTCTCGAATCGCTACTCCGTTAACTCAGTTGACTCGAAAGGATACAAAATTTGTATGGAGCGAGGAATGAGAGAAGAGTTTCCAAGAACTCAAGAGGAGACTCATTTTGGCACCTGTTCTGGCAATACCATCTAGTTTGGATGAATTTGTTATATACATCGATGCTTCAAGAAAAGGGTTAGGATGTGTTCTCATGCAACATGGGAAAGTCATAGCCTATACCTCACGACAACTCAAAGAATATGAGAGGAATTATCCTACTCATGATCTAGAGTTGGCAGCAGTCGTTTTAGCGTTGAAGATCTGGAGACACTACCTGTATGGGGAAAAAGTGAAGATCTATACAGATCATAAAAGCCTCAAATATTTCTTCACCCAAAAGGAACTCAACATGCGGCAACAACGTTGGCTTGAGTTGTTGAAAGATTACGACCATACCATTCAATACCATCCTAGAAAAGCAAACGTAGTAGCTAACGCATTGAGTAGAGATCGTATACGGTTACGAGTGCGATGTTGTTAACACAAAGACCCATTTTGTACGATTTACAAAGGATGGAGATTGAGTTAAAGACTCCAGGGACCCACGTGATGATGGTGAATATACGAGTAGAACCGTCTTTAATCGATAAAGTTAAAGTTGCTCAAGCTACGGACCTGGAGATGATGCGTTTGAAGAAGAAAGTGCAAGAAGGTGCTATTCCGGAAGCAAGAATCGATGAAGAAGGAATATTTAGATTCAACTCCAGACTTTATGTTCCTAACGACTTTGACTTGAAGCATAAAATCATGATGGAGTCACACAACACACCGTTTGCAATCCATCCTGGGAGTACCAAAATGTATCATGATATTCGACACACATTTTGGTGGAACAATATGAAGAGAGAGATCGCGGAGTTTATCTCAAGGTGTTTAACTTGTCAATGAGTAAAGGCGGAGCATTAAGTGCCAAAAGGTCCATTGCAACCACTTGAGATTCCAGAATGGAAGTGGGAATACATTACCATGGATTTTGTTACAGGTCCTCCCAAAGTTTCTCAAGCCATAGATGCGATTTGAGTTATTGTTGATAGATTAACCAAGTCTACTCATTTCTTACCGATACGTGAGACTTATTCCCTTGAACGCCTTTCTCGTATGTACGTGAATGAGATTATGAGATTGCATGGCATGCCAGTATCCATAGTTTCGGATCGTGACCCAAGATTCACTTCAAGATTTTGGGATAGCTTGTAGAAAGCTATGGGCATGAATTTACGATTCAGTTCAGTATACTGTCCTCAAACGGACGGGCAATCGAAAAGAACTATTCAAACCCTTGAAGATCTATTACGACTCTGGATCCTAGATTTTAAAGGGAGTTGGGATAAGTATTTGCCATTGGTGGAATTCTCCTATAACAACAGTTATCAGGCAAGTAGTATGGCTCCATTTGAAGCCTTGTATGGATGAAAGTGTCGCTCTCCAGTATACTGGGATGAGGTGGAAGAAGCAACGTTGTTGGGACCAGAATTAGTACGCATGACTACAGAAAAGATCCAAATGATTTGACAACGTATTCAAACCTCACAAGATCGACAAAAGAGTTATGCTGATCTTCATCGAAAGGATGTGGAATTTAATATTGGGGATCATGTATTGTTATGTATTACTCCATGGAAGGGAGTTACAAGATTTGGGAAGAGAGGAAAGCTCAATCCACGATTTGTTGGTCCATTTGAGATTCTTGACCGAATAGGAAATGTGGCCTATAGAGTCGCGTTACCTCCAAGCATGTCTCGTGTTCATAATGTTTTTTGCATATCTATGCTTCGTAAATATGTGAAAGACCTAAACCATATTATTGCGTTAGAACCAGACGAGATAGCTGAAGATTTAACGTACGAAGAGATACCTGTTAAGATCTTGAATAGGAAAGAGCATGTCATACGCACAAAGGTTATACCACAAGTTAAAGTTTTGTGGAGGAACCATGCTATTGAGGAAATGACCTGGGAGTTAGAATCAGAAATGAAAGCGAGGTACCCTCACCTTTTCAAAACACTAGGTACGTACGTCAATTACGAGGACAAAATTTCATAAGGAGGAGAGGTTGTAAGACCCCAACTTATTATGAATAAAATCGAATTTCCTCTATTTATTATTGTGAATAATAAGGTGATAATTTGATATAATACTTTGGTTATGGGAGATATGTGCAAATTTTGCAAAATAAGCAAGTGGTTATAAAATATTCTTTGTTGTCGGGGAATATTCGTTTGGTTGTAGAATATTCTTGTTGTCGGGAAATATTCGTACGACGGCGCATCCATTTGTGGGCCCCGTAATAGAATAACAGTCGAATGAAGAAAACGACAAGTTTGAGATTTTATAAATAACGGAGTAATTGTTACCGTTAACACTGTTGGATTACCTGGTGGTTAAAATACAGTAATACACGTGGTTGCACAGTAGCACATGGTATTGCACAGTATTGTTGAATTATTAATTCTTACGTAAGAATGCACTACTCAATAATTGTTACAGTAATTATTGTTCAATATTTTATTTTATTGATTCAATAATTGTTGCGTTGATATTTTATATTATTGTTATTTCAATAATTGTCACTGCACAGTATTTTTCATTATCAGATCAATAATTTATATAATTTTTATAATATTATTAGATAGCATTATTGGCAATGTCTAGAAAGTTCTGTCAAGGAGAGGTTTGGTCACCTAATTGTGCGCCAGTAAGGAGAAATCTTTATTGAAAAGCCCCCTCTTTCCTGGGAACGGCCTGGTTGTCATAATTGTGATTCTGTAATATTATTTATGAATAATTAATTATTGATTTATATGATAAGAAAATATTTATTTGATGTGGATATAAATGATAGATTTATTTATTTTATGTGGTTATAAATGAAAGAATTAATGCTGAGGTGTTTTATCAGTATTTTGTCGGAATGGAGGTATTAAAAATCATCCGTTTATAGATTTCTGATATTTTCTGTTTGGAATTTGAAAAAACTCAAAGCTACAAAGTTGTAGAGAATTCGATTTCATGTGGAATGGACATAAAATTTGTATTTTTCTGATAAACGGGCTATTTTCTATGAATTTTTAAAGTTTTAGAAATTAAATATTTTTATTAAAATTGTGGGTGGGATCCACTTTTGTTTTTAAAACATGTGGGCTGCTAGAAATTTTCCAAGATGGCTAGCTTTGATTTTTCCATGGTTGGTGCGCAGAAGAAAAGAAAAGAAATATTATTATTTTAGTCTCCTTTGACGTTCTACATTTTCCTATAAATAGGCGTTTAAGTTAAAATTGAAAATCACACTAGAAACAAGTTTTCTTTCTCTCTATATTGTCGAGCGTATTTTTGTGAGTATTTAGATAATTTGAAAGTTGTTGTTCGGTACAAGTTTCCTTCGGTTTCTATCCGATATTCTGATCAGAAGTACCGTTATTTTGAGGTAAGAGATGTTATTTTCCTCGTAAATGATATTATTTATTTCAATATCATTATGCCAAAATATTGGTCTAAACTTTTTATCAAATTTGAAACTTTTTGTGTCGTGATTAGTATTCACGTATACGGCACTATTCACGTATACAACACTATTCACCAAAAAATAAAATTTTTTCTTTTAGTCCAAGATATCTATTATGGTTACTATCTTTGATTGTATCCAAGTTTTGATCTTTATTTTTGAATCATGCGTCAAAATTTGTTATTATGGAGTATTATTGATCTTGGATAAACTGTAATACAAATCCCTAATATTTGTCCTTCTGTCTCACTGGATTCGTTTTCTTTAAAATATTTTTCATCATCCTCAGTCTTAAATGATGATGTTACTGAATATCTTTGGCATGTAGTGCAAAGATGAATTATTATCTGATGAATATCTTTGGCCCGTAGTGCAAAGATGAACAGGTGTTGAGATGATCATGACCGACTGGTGATACAAATGAATATCTTTGGCCTGTAGTGTTAAGATGAATATTTGATTCAAGATGTATATTGATTGATGTTACAGGGATAAAATATTGATGATGGACTGAATTCTAAATTATCTTAGTCATAATATTCTTTACTGGGCTAGTTGAGCTCACCGTTTTCCTTTTTGTTCCATTTTTCTTCTTAAGCGGTGAGAACATAGCAGGATCTAGTCGGGGTATGGAGTGATGGTTCTAGAAAGATGTTTTAACAGTCCTCACTATTTCTGTAAAATAGTGTTTTGATAATGTAATGATGACTTATTTGAGTGTGGATATTGTCTAGAAGACAATATTTGTATTTAAACTCACAATATTTGTTGTCGTATTTTACACGACAATTGTATTATTAAAGTTGTAGTTTGCTTTCTGTACCATGTATTTGGTTACTCAAAATGGGTGTTGTATACCTATTTTGGGGGCGTCACAAAGGATATTCATATGTATCACCAACAAATTATCCATGCACTACGGGCCAAGGATATTCGTTTATATCACCAGTGGTGATGATCATGCCAAACAACTGTCCATCTATGCACTACGGGCTAAAGAGGACTTTCACCACATCATTTATCTGTAAAAGTACAGGTCATGATTATACCAATACACAATTCCTGGTCATAATCATACCAATCAACAGTTCATCTATTCACTACGGGCCAAAGATGACTTTTAGCACAATATAAACATGAGGATGATGACAATGATATAAGGAATCATTCAAGTGAGATTAATGATAAATATTAAATATTTATAATTTAATTTATCCAGAGTTCTAGAATGTCCAAATTGTCAACATGATAATTAATTGTGGAGTAAAATTTAAGAATGATATTAATGTATCAAAAATAATTTGGACAGAAACGAAATTAATTTTTGTCGTGAATAGTATCCCGAATGAATAGTACTTGAATGAAAAGTACCCCAAATGAATAGTATCCTAGAATGAAAAGTATCCTGAAAGAATAGTATTCTGAATGAATAGTACCCCAAATGAATAGTACTCCAGTATGAATAGTACCCATAAATGGAGAATACGAAAGAAAATAATATATCATGACGAGTACAAAAGAAATGATATCTCATACAAGTATAAAAGATTATACGAAACTGCAACTGAATTTTCACCCGTCATGCGGTAATCCGCATAGATAGATCATTTTCATAATTTAATTAAAAAAATGAATACGAAAGGTCATTCACCATGCATGCGATAATCCGCGTAGACATGTTATGTAAGACCCCAACTTTTTTGAATAAAGAATAATTTTTCTCGAAATATATTTTTTAATATTATGGTGTGGATATGATATAATGTTATAGTTATGGGTAATATTTGGAAAATTTTGCAAAGTAAGTAAGTTGATATAAAATATTCGTTGTGTCAGTGAATATTCGATTGGTCGAGGAATATTCGTTTTAACAGGAAATATTCGTACGACGGCACAATCATTGGGGGATCCCACAACGGAAGTATTCTCGTAGTTAGAAAACGACGAAAATATCTTTTTATAAGAATAACTGCGGATGTTTTACCGTTAACTGTTGAACTACCCGGTGGTAAAAGTACAGTAATGTGTGTGGTTGCATAGTAGCACACGATATTGATTATTGATGTTTACGTAAGAAGCCACTCAGTTTACTCAATTATTGCTACAGTAATTGTTGCATAGTATCTCACGTTATTTGATTTAATTATTGTCATAGTATCATCTTCATAATATTTTATATTATTAAATCAATAATTGAGACAACAAAGTTATTCATATTATTATTTAAAATATTGACAATGTCTAGAAAGTTATGTCGAGGAGAGGTTTGGTCACCTAATTGCGCGCCAATTGAGAGAAATCCTTATTGGAAAGCCCCCTCTTTCCTAGGAATGAGCTGATTGTTAAATATTATGAGTTATAATATTAATGATGAATAATTGTTGAAGTATTAAGAATGTGTTTATTGAAGATAAGTGAATTACAAAAGTTAGAGGGGAATAATGCAAACTTGGAAAACTTTAGGGGTACCAAAGTGTAATAAGTTAAATCAATCTGGACCATTGGTGGTGGTTTTAATAGTAAATCAATCTGGACCATTGGTGGTGGTTTTAATAGTAAATCAATCTGGACCATCAGTGGTGGTTTTAAAAGTAAATCAATTTGGACCATCGGTTGTGGTTCTAATAGTAATCAATATGGACCGTCCGTTCTATTAGTAAATCAATCTGGACCGTTCGTGAATAAATTACTATTTAGTCCATTCTCCTATAAATAGAAGCTTAATTCTTCTTTCATTCTCACCAATTCACTGAGATTCATAAGAGACACTATAGAGAGAAAAACTATAGAAAGCAAGAAGAAGACTATTCTGCTACTTCACTATTACAGTATCCAGCCTTTTACTAAGGTAAGGGGTATTATTTCTTTCGTATTCATAAGGAATACTATTTTTTTAGTATTCGTTCTTTAATATGTCAGAATAACCTGTCTACGCGGATTATGTACCGTATGACGGGTGAAAATCTATTTGCAGTTTCGTATGTTATTTCTTTTTATATTCTTAAATATAAACTTACTATGGTAAGTATTACTTCTATAATCCTTGAAATTAGTGGAATATCCTTGAGTTTTACGCTTCATCCAGTATCGTTTCATTAGAATATTGATCTGAACTTTCTTATTAAATATCAATATTATCACCCGGGATACTATTCTCGGGTTACTATTCACCCAGTTACTATTCACTATAATATTATTCACTCGGGTATTCGGGACACTTTTCACGCCGGGATACTATTCACAAGTTACTATTCATATATTACTATTCACCCAATTACTATTCACTATAATATTATTCACCCGGGTATTTGGGGTACTTTTCATGTCAGGTTACTATTCACGAAATACTATTCACGGGATACTATTCACCCAATTACTATTCACCCAAAAAATTGATTTTTTTTCTGTCTAAAATATTTTTAATACATGGATATTATTTTTAAATTTTACTCCACAAAGCAGTATTATGTTGACAATTTGGACATTATTGAACACTAGATAAATTAAATTATGAATCTTTAAAATTTATCCTTTGCTTTCATTTAATTAAATGCTCATATCATTGTCATCATCCTCATGCTTATATTGTGATGAAAGTCATCTTTGGCTTACGTGCATAGATGGACTGTAGATTGATATGATTATGATCATAGATTATTCGGTATAATCATGATCATTGATGATTACATGAATATCCTTGGCCCATAGTGTATGGATGATTCGATGATGTGGTTTATTTATTAAGCTGAGTCTCAGCGATAAAGTTGATGAAAACCTTTTTAAATTATAGAAGATAGTAGATATCATGCTCTACTTGACTCTTCTAATGGATTGCTTATTCCGCTGTAGTTAAACTTGTTGTCGATTATATTCTATCAGTTTTACATTATTGAAGGCTAATGATAACTTATTCTGTATTATCTTAGTCATAATATTTCTTACTGGGCTAGTTGAGCTCACCCTTTTACTTCCATTGTTCTCTTCAGGAAATGAGAACGTAGCCGGAACTAGTCGGGGAATGGAGTGATGGCCCGAGATGGTGTTATAGTAGTTCTCACTATTCTATAAAATAGTGTGACAATAAATGTACTGAGGACTCCATTTGAGTTTGGATATTGTCTAGAAGATAATATTCGTGTAAAAACTGTTAGCTCATGTTGTATAATTAAGTTTGTATTTTTATTCAGTACCATGTATTTGGCAACCTAAGATGGGTGATGTATACCTATTTTAGGAGCGTCACAGTTGGTATCAAAGCTTAGGGATATGATCCCTGGCTGAGATGTGAGTCAAGAACTAGGAGGGGAGAGACGGAGAATTCCTTCGCTAGTATGACCTATGTGAGACCCCAAATTTTATGAATAAAGATTTAAATTTCTCGAAATATTTTTTTTCAAAATTATGGTGTGGATTTGAGATAATGTTATAGTTGTAGGTAATATTTATAAATTTTAAAAAGTATACAAGTTGTAATATAATATTCGATTGGTCGGGGAATATTCGTTTTAACAGAAAATATTCGTACAACGGCACAATCATTGGTGGACCCCACAAAGAAATTGTCAGATTGAGAAAACGACAAAAATATTTTATGAAAATAATGGCGAAAGTTTTACCATTAACTGTTGAAACACCCGGTGTTAAAAGTACAGAAATACGCGTAGTTGCATAGTAGTACACGGTATTGATTATTGATACTTACGTGAGAAGTTACACGTTTTGTTCAATTATTGCTACAGTAATTGATGCATAGTATCTCACGTTATTTGATTCAATTATTGTCAATATTTTATATATTATTAAATCAATAATTGAGACGACAAAGTTATTAATATTATTATTTACAATATTAACGATGTCTAGAAGTTCTGTCAAGGAGAGGTTTGGTCACCTAATTGCGCGCCAATAGGGAGAAATCCTTAGTGGAAAGCCCCCTCTTTCTTGGAAAAGACCTGGTCGATTAATATTGTGAATTATAATAAAGGTGATAAGTTTTATTTTATTATTATTATAAATGTAATAAAACAGAAAATTTTTTATATAAAACAGAATGCTTTTATAAAGTAATTTATTTTATTAGACTATAAATAGAATATATGATATTCTTTTATGCATAGTGTCTGTATAATGTCTGCATAGTGTTTGTATAGTAAAATCTTTTTATATAAAACAGAATACTTTTATAAAGTTATTTATTTTATTAGACTATAAATAGAATATATAATATTCTATTATGTATAGTATTTGTATAGTGCCTGCATAGTGTCTGCATAGTAAATCAATATGGACCGTCCGTTTAAAAGTAAATCAATCTAGACCGTTCATAAATTAGTTACTATTCAGTCCATTCTCCTATAAATAGAAGTTCATTCCTTCATTATTTCTTACGAATTCACTGAAACTCTAGAGAGAGAAACTATAGAGAGAAAGAAGAAAAGTATCCTGCTACTTCACTACTCCTATATCCAGTTTCTTCTAAGGTAAGAGATATTATTTGTTATACTCGTAAGGTGTATTATTTCTTTCGTCTTCATAAAGAGAACTTTTGTTATTCCATTCTTTATCATTATGTTGGAATAACATGTCAATGCGAAGTACCGCATACATGGTGAAATTTTTCTGTTATTCCATTCTTTATTATTCTGTTGGAACATCTTGTCTGTGTGTTTACGCATGACCTGGTTCCGTTCTTTATTATTCTGTTGGAACATCTTGTTTGTGCGGTTTACACATGACCCAGTTCCGTTCTTTATTATTATGTTGGAACATCATGTCTGTGGGGTTTACGCATGACCTAGTTTCGTTCTTTATTATTCTGTTGGAATAACCTGTCTGTGCGGTTTATCGCATGCATGGTGATTTCTTCTGTTATTCCATTCTTTATTATTCTTTTGGAATAACCTGTCTATATGGATTATCACATGCACGGTGAATGATCCTTTGTATTCATTCCTTATTAAATTGTGGAAAGTATCTGTCTAAGTGGATTACCGCATGGCGGACGAAAAATTAATTTGCAGTTTCATATATTCTCTTATACTCAGTTGGTTAAAGTTTTGACTTCTATACTCCATGAAATTAGTGGAATATCCTTGATATTTGCGCTTCATCCAGTATCTTTTCATGAAATATTCTTCTGAGCATTCTTGAATTTTACTCCACAAAACAGTATCATGTTGACAATTTGGACGTTATTGGTTCCTAGATAAATTAATTCTTAAACTTATTTTATTGAATTCTTATATCATTGCCATCATTCTCATGTTTATATTATGTTAAAAGTCATATGTGGCCTGAAGTGCATAGATGGACTTGGTATGATTATGACCAGGGATTATTCGGTATAATCATGACCGTAATGTTATAAATGATGTGAAAAAAGTCCTCAGTGGCCCGTAGTGAATTGATGGACAGTTGTTGGCATGATCATGACCATTGATGAATACATGAATATCCTTGGCCTATAGTGCATGGATAATTTGTGGTCGTGATACTAATGAATATCCTTGGCCGTAGTGCAGGGATGATACAGATTATTTATTAAGATGAGTCTCAGCGATAAAAGTGATGAAAAACCTTTTAAATCATAGAAGATAGTAGATTTTATTATCTACTTGATCTTCTAATGGATTGCTTGTTCCGGTGAAGTAACACTTGATGTTTATTATATTTTATCAGTTTAACACTGTTGAAGACTAACGATAAATTATTCTGTATTATCTTAGTCATAATATTTCTTACTGGGCTAGTTGAGCTCCCTTTCTTTTACTGTTCTCTTCAGGAAATGAGAACGCAGCCGGGACTAGTCGGGAAACGGAGTGACGGTCCAGAGGATAGCATTAGTTGTCCTCATTATTCTGTTAAATGGAGTGACAATAAATGTAATAAGGACTCCATTGAGTGTGGATATTGTCTAGATGACAATATTCTTATTAAAACTCTTAGATTATGTTTTGTCGTATTTTACACGACTGTTGTATAATTAAGTTGTATTTGAATTTTGTAGCATGTATTTGGCGACCCAAGATGGGTGATGTATACCTGTTTTGGGGGCGTCACAGTTGGTATCAAAGCTTAGGGACATGATCCCTGGCTGAGATGTGAGACAAGAACTTGGAGGAGAGACGGGGAATTTCTTCGCTAGTATGACCTACCTAAGTTTATTTGGTATTTAATTGGTCGGTCAGAGTATAGGGATAATATGTGACATGTTAATTAACCCTTGTTTTGTGGCAGTGTTTGAAATGACAGCTAAAAATGTTAACAATGGAGTGAATGAGACCATTGAGACACCTTTAATCACCAACCACGTTAATGTGATGTCAGACGAAGAAGAAATTAGAGATATCTACGTGGTGAGTGAAGAACTAATAGTTGCACCCGAGCTAGTCGCAGAGGTAGCAGCTGAGAGTGAGGAAGAAGAGAAACCTGAGGAGAATTTATTAGAAGAATTTTATGATCGAAATTTAGAATTACAAAATCATATGCATGAGTTAGAAGAGTAGGCTGAAGAACGGCAGGCCGTCGTGGAGAAAAGAGATGTAACAATTCAAAATTGTGTTACCCAATGTGCGATACTTGAACAGAAGCACTCTTTGTCAGAGTATAAGATATTAGAGCTTGAATCTAATAATGCTATGATCAAAGTTCTAATGATAGAAGAAACAACTAAACAAATGAGAATGGAGGATGCATGGGTAAAAGCCGCACGACGCGTTGATATTGTAGAAAAAGACGTCCGATCCAATAAAGCCAAAATAGATGAAATAGATTTCGCTTTTTGGGCAGCAATTTGTAGAATCCAACATCGAGTTCGGAATTACCCTGTGCAGAGCGGTCAACCCCAATTCGATATGGATCGGAGAGTAATGATTCAAATCATGGATCAGGAATGCGACGAAGCAATTAATGGTGGAATGTCCTCTATAGCAAAGTCAAGTCTAGCTGGGATGGTGATGCCAAAGAATGTCCCAGACAAGTCAAAATCGATAATTTAAAAGAGAGCATTTTTTTTATGACGAGGAACACGAATGAAGTTATCACGGGTTAGTTAATTATAAATTCTTGCAAAGTCTATACCTTATTAGATACCGGTTCTACCCATTCTTTTATCTCTCTTGCTTGCGCTCAACGTTTAAATTTAACTCCGGAGAAGTTAGACTTTGACTTATTGGTTAAAACTTCATTAGTAGAAACCTTCGTTACCTCCACTGTTTATAAATCTTGTTAATTCAAATCGACACTTTCACGTTACCTGTCGATCTTATCGCTTTGAAAATACTTGCCTTTGATGTGATTTTAGGGATCGATTGGTTAACTACTCATCAAACTTTTCGTAAGGTTGTTAGCTTTCATATTTCTAACCAACCTGTTATGCGAATTCAAGCAACCAAACCACTAAAGTCAATCATTGTCATATCAAGTCATAAGTAAAGAGCCTCGAGCCTTTCGCTGGTGACTTCCTTGTGTGGAATGCACCGAAGCCAGACTTTTTGTAGGCGACGTTGTGAATGAAGATGGCAAGTTGATAGGTATCAATGTGACGTGTTATCCAAGTCTTGGATGTGAGTCACAGTTTTGAATGATATTTCTATTGTTAATAATTTTCTGACGTATTCTTGAAGACTCCTTAGCATACCCCTAGAGCGTGAAATTAAATTTTGTATTGACCCCAGTACAAAATCCATTTCTTCAACCCTTAAATATTTCTTCAACCAAAATAAACGTATAATGCGCCAAAGACGTTGGCTCGAGCTGTTGAAAATTACAATTATACCATTCAATATCATTGTGGAAGAAAGAACGTGGTAGCTGACGCGTTGAGTAGAAGATCGTATGCGTTTATGAGTGCGATGGTGTTAACACAAAAACCCATTCTGTATAACTTACAAATGATGAAGATAGAGTTAAAGACTCTAGGGACCCACGTGAAGATAACAAATATACGATTAGAATCGACTTTAATGGATAAAGTTAAAGCCGCTTAAGCTACATACTCAGAGCTGATGAATGTGAAGAAGAAGGTTTAAGAGGGCGTTATTCTAGAAGCAAGAATCGATGAAGAGAGAAAATCTCAACCCTCGATTTAATTGGCCCATTTGAAATCCTCAATCGAGTAGTAACTGTGGCCTATAGACTCGTTTTACCGCCAAGTATGTCGCGTGTTCATAACGTTTTTCACGTATCGATGTTACGTAAATATGTGGATGACCCGAACCACGTTATTAAATTAGAACTAGACGAGATAGCAGAAGATTTAACGTATGAGGAGATTTGTGTTAAAATCTTGGATAAGAAGGATCGTATTCAACACTCAAAGGTTATACCTCAAGAGTTAGAATCTAAAATAAAGTCAAGGTATCCTCACCTCTTTGGCATATCAGGTACGTACGTAAATTTCGAGGGCAAAATTTCATAAGGAGGGGAGATTGTGAGACCCCAAATTTTATGAATAAAGATTTAAATTTCTCGAAATATTTTTTTTCAAAATTATGGTGTGGATTTGAGATAATGTTATAGTTGTGGGTAATATTTATAAATTTTGAAAAGTACATAAGTTGTTATATAATATTCGATTGGTCGGGGAATATTCGTTTTAACAGGGAATTTTCGTACAACGGCACAATCATTGGTGGACCCCACAACGAAATTATTGTCGGATTGAGAAAATGACAAAAATACTTTATGAAAATAACGGCGAAAGTTTTATCGTTAACTGTTGAAACACCCGGTGTTAAAAGTACAGTAATACGCGTGGTTTCATAGTAGCACACAGTATTGATTATTGATGCTTACGTGAGAAATTACTCAGTTTTGTTCAATTATTACTACAGTAATTGATGCATAGTATCTCACGTTATTTGATTCAATTACTGTTAATATTTTATATATTATTAAATCAATAATTGAGACGACAAAGTTATTAATATTACTATTTGCAATATTAACGATGTCTAGAAATTCTGTCAAGGAGAGGTTTGGTCACCTAATTGCGCGCCAATAGGGAGAAATCCTTATTAAAAAGCCCCTTCTTTTTTGAGAACGACCTGGTCGATTAATATTGTGAATTATAATAAAGGTGATAAGTTTTGTTTTATTATTATTATAAATGTAATAAAACAGAAAACTTTTTATATAAAACAGAATACTTTTATAAAGTTATTTATTTTATTAGACTATAAATAGAATATATGATATTCTTTTATGCATAGTGTTTGTATAATGTCTACATAGTGTTTGTATAGTAAAATCTTTTTATATAAAACAGAATACTTTTATAAAGTTATTTATTTTATTAGACTATAAATAGAATATATAATATTCTATTATGTATAGTATTTGTATAGTGCCTGCATAGTGTCTGCATAGTAAATCAATATGGACCGTCCGTTTAAAAGTAAATCAATCTGGACCGTTCATAAATTAGTTACTATTTAGTCCATTCTCCTATAAATAGAAGTTCATTCCTTCATTATTTCTTACGAATTCACTGAAACTCTAGAGAGAGAAACTATAGAGAGAAAGAAGAAAAGTATCCTGCTACTTCACTACTCCTATATCCAGTTTCTTCTAAGGTAAGAGATATTATTTGTTATACTCGTAAGGTGTATTATTTCTTTCGTCTTCATAAACAGAACTTTTGTTATTCCATTCTTTATCATTATGTTGGAATAACCTGTCTATGCGAAGTACCACATACATGGTGAAATTCTTCTGTTATTCCATTCTTTATTATTCTGTTGGAACATCCTGTTTGCGCGTTTACGCATGACCTGGTTTCGTTCTTTATTATTATGTTGGAACATCCTGTCTGTGCGGTTTACGCATGACCTGGTTCCGTTCTTTATTATTCTGTTGGAACATCCTGTCTGTACAGATTACGCATGACCTGGTTCCATTCTTTATTATTCTGTTGGAATAACATGTCTGTGCGGTCTATCGCATGCATGGTGATTTCTTCTGTTATTCCATTCTGTATTATTCTGTTGGAAAAACCTGTCTACGTGGATTATCACATGCATGGTGAATGATCCTTTGTATTCATTCCTTATTAAATTGTGGAAATGATTCATTTGCAATTTCATATATTCTCTTATACACAATTGGTTAAAGCTTTGACTTCTATACTCCATGAAATTAGTGGAATATCCTTGATATTTGCGCTTCATCCAGTATCTTTTCATAGAAATATTCTTCTGAGCATTCTTCAATTTTACTCCACAAAAAAGTATCATGTTGACAATTTGGACGTTATTGGTTGATAAATTAATTCTTGAACTTGTTTTATTAAATTCTTATATCATTGTCATCATCCTCATGTTTATATTATGTTGAATGTCATCTGTGGCCTGTAGTGCATAGATGGACTTGGTATGATTATGACCAGGGATTATTCGGTATAATCATGACTGTAATGTTACAAATGATGTAGAAAAAGTCCTCATTGGCCCGTAGTTCATTGATGGACAGTTGTTGGCATGATCGTGACCATTGATGAATACACGAATATCCTTGGCCCGTAGTGAATGGATAATTTATGGTCGTGATACTAATTAATATCCTTGGCCGTAGTGCGGGGATGATACGGATTATTTATTAAGATGAGTCTCAGCGATAAAAGTGATGAAAAACCTTTTAAATCATAGAAGATAGTAGATTTTATTATCTACTTGACTCTTCTAATGGATTGCTTGTTCCGCTGCAGTAAAACTTGATGTTTATTATATTTTATCAGTTTAACACTGTTGAAGACTAACGATAAATTATTCTGCATTATCTTAGTCATAATATTTCTTACTGGGCTAGTTGAGCTCACCCTTTCTTTCACTATTCTCTTCAGGAAATGAGAACGTAGCCGGGACTAGTCGCGGAACGGAGTGACAGTCCAGAGGATAGCATTAGTAGTCCTCACTATTCTGTTAAATAGTGTGATAATAAATGTAATGAGGACTCCATTGAGTGTGGATATTATCTAGATGACAATATTCTTATTAAAACTCTTAGATTATGTTTTGTCGTATTTTACACTACTGTTGTATAATTAAGTTGTATTTGAATTTTGTACCATGTATTTGGCAACCCAAGATGGGTGATGTATTCCTGTTTTGGGGGCGTCACAGTTGGTATCAAAGCTTAGGGATATGATCCCTGGCTGAGATGTGAGACAAGAACTAGGAGGAGAGACGGGGAATTCCTTCGCTAGTACGACCTACCTAAGTTTATTTGGTATTTAATTGATTGGTCAGAGTATAGGGATAATATGTGACATGTCAATTAACCCTTATTTTGTGGCAGGGTTTGAAAATGGCATCTGAAAATGTTGAGATCAACAATGAAGCACATGAGACCGTTGAGTCACCAACGATCAATACCCAGGATAATGTGCAACAGAAAGACAATAATTCTCAGGTAAACAACGACACCGATCAAATGATGAACGATGGGATGTTCAGAAGCTTTATGCAATTCATGCAACATCAGGCGAGAGCGGCTCTTGTCCAAAATACAGGTGGAAACACTTGCAACTCTCGGACGGTCACCGCCAAGTAGTTCAAGGAGCTGGGACAACCAGAGTTTATTGGAGAGCCAAAACCACTTAAGGCAAAGACGTGGATAAAGTAGATAACCATGATATTTGATGTATTGGGATGCTCTGAGGAGCAAAAGGTTCCCTTTGCCACCTTCATGTTGCGAGGAGAGGCAGATTACTGGTGGGAATCTGTAAAGCGTACTCAACCTGCCGCACTGAAAATGTCTTAGGAGAAGTTCCAATAGTTGTTCAACGACAAGTACTTTCCCGAAAGTATTCGTTACATGAAGGATGTAGAGTTTATCAAGTTGGAGTAAAATAATATGACTATGTCACAATACGAAGCTAAGTTTGCTGAGTTGTCCCGGTTTGCTCCCTACTTGGTTGATAATGAGGAGAGAATGACGCGGATATTTGTAAGAGGTTTGAAACCCGAGATACGTCAATACTTAATTTCTCACAAACTGTGTTTGTATTCAGATGTTGTAAATAGGGCTCAGTTATTGGAGCGCGATAATGAGTCAACACAACCCAAAAAGAGCAGTCGACAAGTTGATAATACAAATGGTAACAAAAATGGTAACCACTCCGGTGGTAATCATGGCCAAGATAATAGAAGTGGAAATTTCAAGAAGATGAGATTCAATATTGATGGAAAGACGTCAGCACCAATACCTGTTGTTAAGAAAGGAGAATAACCATCGGACGTTTGTTACAAATGCAGAGGGGAGGGACACATCAGTCCAAACTGTACGCAGCAGTCCAAAGCATGTTACAATTGTGAAAGATAAGGTCACCAAGCCCGATTTTTTCGGGCACCAAAGTCAAGTCCACTTGGGATGGAGGCATCAAAGGTCGTCCAAGACAAGACAAAATCGGTAGTTCAAGGGAGAGCGTTTGTCGTAACCTCCCAAAAAGTGAGAAATCCGAATAAGGTGATCACGGGTAAGCTAATCATAAACTCTTGCGAAGCTTATACCTTATTTGATACCGGTTCTACCCATTCTTTTATTTCTCTTACTTGCGCTCAACGTTTAAATTTGACTCCGGAGAAATTAGACTTTGACTTATCGGTTGAAACTCCGTTGGGGGAAACCTTTATTACATCCATTGTTTATAAGTCTTGTTTGATTCAAATCAGTAACCGTACGTTACCTGTCGATCTTATCTCCTTAAAAATACTTGTATTTGACGTGATTCTAGGGATTGATTAGTTAACTACTCATCATGCTAAAATTGATTATTTTTGTAAGGTTGTTAGCTTTTATATTCCTAATCAACCTATTATACGAATTCAAGTGACCAAACCATTAAAATCAATCACGGTCATCTCAAGCCATAAAGCTATTCGTTTATTGAAAACGGATGTCAGGCTTTCTTAGCTCATGTCGCGGATTTAAACAAAAATACGTCAGTCTTGAATGATATTTCTATTGTTAATAAATTTCCTGACGTATTCCCTTAAGAACTTCCTAGCCTACCCCAAAGCGTGAAATTAAATTTTGCATCAACCTTGAACCCGGTACAAAACCTATTTCCAAAGCCCCATATCGAATGGCTCCTGTTGAACTTCAGGAGTTAAAGACTCAACTGCAGGAATTGTTAGACATCGATTTCATTCGTCCTAGTACATCTCCTTGGGGTGCTCCTGTTCTCTTCGTAAAGAAGAAAGATGGAAGTATGCGACTTTGTATTGATTATCGGGAGTTGAATCATGTCACCATCAAAAATAGGTACCCGTTGCCACGCATTGATAACATGTTTGACCAGTTGCAAGGCGCCAAATTCTTTTCAAAGATCGATCTTCATTTAAGATATCATCAGTTAAAGATTAAAACAGATGACATCCCAAAGACTACTTTTAGAACTCGGTACGGGCATTTTGTGGTCGTCTTTATTGATGACATCCTCATATATTCTAAAAGCCGTGAAGATCACGAGCAACACTTGAGGCTGATACTCCAAAAGCTTCGTGAAAACAAGCTTTATGCCAAGTTGAAGAAGTGCAATTTTTGGCTTGAGGAAGTAGCATTCCTTGGGCATGTGATATCAAATCATGGAATATCTGTTGACCCAGTAAAGATTGAAGCAATTCAAATCTGGAAGCAACCCAAGTCAGCGACCGAAGTACGTAGCTTTCTCGGTTTAGCTGGTTATTATCGGAGATTCGTAGAAGGGTTTTCTCAAATCGCTACTCCATTAACTCAGCTGACTCGAAAAGATACAAAATTCGGTTGGAGCGAAGAATGTGAGAAGAGTTTTCAAGAACTCAAGAGGAGACTCATTTCAGCACTTGTTCAGACAATACCATCTGGTTCGAAGGGATTTGTCATCTACAGTGATGCTTCAGGTAAATGTTTAGGATGTGTTCTCATGCAACATGGGAAAGTCATAGCATATGCCTCACGGCAACTCAAAGAATATGAGAAGAATTATCCTACTCATGATCTAGAGTTGGCAGCTGTCGTTTTTGCGCTTAAGATTTGGAGGCATTACCTGTATGGAGAGAAGGTGGAGATTTATACGGACCATAAAAGCCTCAAATATTTTTTCACTCAAGAGGAACTCAACATGCGACAAAGACGATGGCTTGAGTTGTTGAAAGATTATGATCATACCATTCAATACCATCTTGGAAAAGCGAACGTAGTAGCTGATGCATTGAGTAGAAGATCATATGCGGGTACGAGTGCGATATTGTCAGCGCAAAGGCCCATTTTTATGACTTACGAAGGATGGAGATAGAGTTAAAGACTCCAGAGACCCATGTTGTAAGATCCCCAACTTTTATGAATAAAGAATAATTTTCTCGAAATATATTTTTGAATATTACGGTGTGGATTTGATATAATATTATAGTTGTGGGTAATATTTACAAATTTTGCAAAGTAAGCAAGTGGTTATATAATATTCGATAGGTCAGAGAATATTCGTTTTAACAGGGAATATTCGTACGACGACACAATCATTGGTGGACCCCACAACGGAAGTATTGTCGTAGTTAGAAAACGACAGAATTATCTTTTTATAAAAATAACGGCGACAGTGTTACCGTTAAAACTGTTGAACTACCCGGTAGTAAAAGTACAGTAATACGCATGGTTGCATACTAGCACACGGTATTGATTATTGATGCTTACGTGATAAGTCACTTAGTTATACTCAATTATTGCTACAGTAATTGCTGCATCATATCTCTCATATTATTGATTCAATTATTGTCACAATATCATCTACATAATATTTTATATTATTAAATCAATAATTGAGACGACAAAGTTATTCATATTATTTTTTGCAATATTGACAATGTCTAAAAGTTCTATCAAGGAGAGGTTTGGTCACCTAATTGCTCGCCAATAAGGAGAAATCCTTATCGGAAAGCCCCATCTTTCCTGGGAACGACATGGTTATTAAATATTGTTAGTTATAATATTAATGATAAATAAGTTCGTGTTGATTAAAGATGAAATTGATAGTTCCATTGTGTGGAAATTATTAGTGTTAGTAGAAATCGACATCTATTTCGATAATAATGGATGTCTGGAGATTATATTGATCAATCGGGTAATTAATCGGATAAATAAATAATTAATTGTTATTAATTCACATGCTTATAACTATGTGTTTACATGTGTGTACTATTAATTCACATGATTTACTATTAAGGAAATTGGTGCAAGATTGATAATACTTGCATGACTAAATTAAAAATAGAGGTATAGATGAAGGTAATATACTGTAATTAGTTTTTTCACATTATTATACTATTAAGTCACATGAATGAACTATTAATTCACATTATTTACTATTAGGGGAGGTGGTACAAGTTTGATAATACTTGCAGGACTAAATTAAAAATGAAGAAAAAGAGGAAGGTATTATACTGTAATATTTTGAGCCCCAAAACGTCCAATTAACGAAACTATATTTTTCTATAAATAGAAGCTCATTCTTCTTTCATTCTCACCAATTCACTAAGTCTCACAAGACCAATTAATATAGAGAGAAATTATAGAGAGAAAGAAGAAGAGAAGTTTACTACCTCACTATTCCAGTATCTAGTTTCTTCTAAGGTAAGGGGTATTATTTCTTTCGTATTCATGAAGAGACTTATTTTCTTTCAATACTCGTAAGGGTTGTTATTCCATTCTTTATTATTCTGTTGGAATAACCTGTCTGTACGGTCTATCGCATGCCTGGTGAATTCTTTTGTTATTCCATTCGTTATTATTTTGTTAGAATAACATGTCTGTGCCGTCTATCGCATACCTGGTGAATTCTTTTGTTATTCTATTCTTTATTATTCTGTTGGAATAACCTGTCTGTGCGGTCTATCGCATGCATGGTGAATTCTTATGTTATTCCATTCTTTATTATTCTGTTGGAATAACCTGTCTATGTGACGCCCCCAAAATAGGTCCATTCCATCCAACCTATTCTGAGTCGCCAAAAACATGGTACAGAAAATAAATATAACTTTATTACTACAATTGTCGTGCAAAATACAACAACACATATACTGTGAGTTTTAATACCAACTGTGACTCATGTCTCAACCTTGGATAGCACGTTACAATGGCACCTTACTTAAATGTACAGTCTATAACTGTTTTAGAAATTAAAATCTTTGGAAAGTGCTCAAGGAAACCTTCGTACATGGGAGCTCATGCGTCTAGGTTATGATAGATATCATATGTCCACAGAATTATCCTTGGTTGACCCAATAGACCCCAAAGAAAAACGAGAAGATTACTATCATATTCGTTCCAATGGTGAGTTTTCTCTTGACATATCATTATCTCCACTGTCTCTAATTGAGAGTTATACTTCAACCAAACACCAAGATTATATAGGTAGTGCTCGTAGATATACTAAGTAAGTGGATGTGCACAACCCTGTCTTATAATGACACGAGGTTGTATGTCATTAGACATCTTGTATGATAGTGGCAAAACACCCTTCCAATGTTGGGTTTGTTTCACCCTATTTGATTCACCAAATATAACTACTAAATGATGTATAAAATACAACACACTTTTCTATACTGTTTAGGGAGAACTCCACAGCTAGAGACCACCGTTATATTCCCTTGTTACCCCCGCTTGACCCAGCTACACTCTTATTACCTGAAAGGAATTGTGAAGCAAAAGGGTGAGCTCAACTAGCCCAGTAAAGAATATCATGACTAAAGATAAATAAATTATCAATAGCCTTCAACAGTAATAAATCAGAGATTTAGAACATATGGTAGATAAAAAATTTCAACCATAGTTATAGCGGAACGAGCAATACATTAGAAGAGTCAAATAGACCATAAAGTCTATTATCTTCTCTATGTTAAAAGTCCACCAATAATGTTTTATCCTTGTAACATCAATCAACAGTTCCTGTCCACAATCATGTGAATAACTCATAATCATAATTGTGGTTCTAAATTCCTTTTCTCATCCAAGATGAAGATAATTTACATCACCTGTCTTTACCTGAAACATCAGAGATCATGGTTATACCAAATCACAGTTCATGTTCATAATCATATTAATAAATTTATCTTTGCACTACGGGCCAAAGATATTCATTAACAGTTCATCTTTGCACTATTGGCCAAAGATATTCAACAACAGGTCATCTTTGCACTACGGGCCAAAGATATTCATCAACAATTCATCTTTGCACTATAGGCCAAAGATATTCATCAACGGTTTATATTTGCACTACAGGCCAAATATATTAATATCTTAAAAAAATATATAATCATTTCAAAATTTATATAACCAATAATTATAACTATGTTGATCTATTCACCCTTGCACTTAAGCTAAAGATATTCAATTATAAATTCAATGGTCATGATTATACCAGTCAATAATTCAACTTTGTACTACTGGCCAAAGAGAACCCATAGTCACGATCATACCAATAATCTACCCATCTTTACACTCAAGTCAAAGAGAAATTTCATCACCAGGATTATAAAAATGTTATATGTGATAATAAAAATAATATGATCAACAACTGCATTTAATTTCAAGAGTAAAATTCATAAATCAACGATAACTTGGTCAGAAAAAGAAACCAATTTTGTCGTGAATAGTAACTCGTGAATAGTAACTCATGAAGAGTAACTCGTGAATAGTAACTCGTGAATAGTAACCCCGACACAAAAAGATAAAGTTTCACAATAAAATCCATATCAATATTTACAACACCTTCATCCAAATGTTATAAGTCACTTAATAATCTCATAATCTAATATTATTAATATTATAACAATATATTAATCATTTCTTAAACTTATAAACAATTTATTTTAATTGCTTACACTTTACTAATTAATACATTTAATCATCCTAAAATGCCAAACTCATAAGATTTCATCACCAATAACAAAAACTCTCATTAAAAATCTGTATATACCTTATATAGGATTTTCAAGCCACAAAATCCTATTTTTTAATTTTCTTACTTCACATAACATATTTAATTCATTTACTCATAACTAATCTATTTTCATGAAAAATACCAAATGAGTACAAATAAATTTTCTTTTCTGAGATTTAGCAGAATATAGTCTCATATTGAACATATATTTTTTTCAGAACTTTTAAAATTTATTTTGTATTTTTCATATGGCCAAAACTGCCAAATATTTAGACATTTATCATAAATTGTACTTTAGTCCAGAAATTCCAAAATTTACAGAGTATACTTCTATCATATACATGTACTCCCAATAAAAATTTCACCAATTTTGGAGTTAACCACAAGGAGTTATCTTTTCATGAAAATATTCTTCTGAGCATTCTTGAATTTTACTCCACAAAATAGTATCATGTTGACAATTTGGACGTTATTGATTTCTGGATAAATTAAATTATAAATCTTTAAAAATTTATCCTTGAACTTGTTTTATTAAATTCTTATATCATTGTCATCATCCTCATGTTTATATTATGTTGAAAGTCATCTGTGGCATGTAGTGCATAGATAGACTTGGTATGATTATGACCAGAGATTATTCGGTATAATCATGACCATAATGTTACAAATGATGTGGTAAAATTTCTCATTGGCTGTAGTGCATTGATGGACAGTTGTTGGCATGATCATGACCATTGACGAATACACGAATATCCTTGGCCTGTAGTGTATGGATAATTTGTGGTCGTGATACTAATGAATATGATTGGCCGTAGTGCAGGGATGATGTGATTTATTTATTAAGCTGAGTCTCAGCAATTAAAGTGATGAAAAACCTTTTAAATCATAGAAGATAGTAGATTTTTTCTCTACTTGACTCTTCTAATGGATTGCTTGTTCCGCTGCAGTTAAACTTGATGTTTGTTATATTTTATCAGTTTAACACTGTTGAAGGCTAACCATAAATTATTCCACATTATCTTAGTCATAATATTTCTTACTGGGCTAGTTGAGCTCACCCTTTCTTTCATTGTTCTCTTCAGGAAATGAAAATATAGCTGGGACGAGTCGGGGAACAGATTGACAGTCCAGATGGTTGTTTTAGTAGTCCTAACTATTCTATAAAATAGTGTGACAATAAATGTAATGAGGACTCCATTGAGTGTGGATATTGTCTAGATGACAATATTCTTATTAAAACTCTTAGATTATGTTTTGTCGTATTTTACACGACTGTTGTATAATTAAGTTGCATTTGAATTTTTTACCATTTATTTGGCGACTCAAGATGGGTGATGTATACCTATTTTGGGGGCGTCACAGTTGGTATCAAAGCTTAGGGATATGATCCCTGGCTAAGATGTGAGACTAGAACTAGGAGGGGAGAGACGGGAAATTCCTTCGCTAGTAGTGCATACATGGACTTGGTCAGAGTATAGGGATAATATGTTACATGTAAATTAACCCTTGTTTTGTGGCAGTATTTGAAAATGAAATCCGAGAATGTTGAGAATAGCAATGGAGCGCAGGAGACCGTTGAGTCTCCATAGATCAATAATCAGAATAATGTGCATCAGGAAGGCGACAATCCTCATACAAACAACAACACTGACCAAATGATGAACGATGGAATGTTCTGAGGCTTTATACAATTCATATAACATCAGGCGAGAGCGGTTCCTGTCCAAAATATAGGTGGAAACACTGGAAACTCTCGAACGGTCACCGCTAAACAGTTCAAGGAGTTGGGACCACCGGAGTTTATTAGAGAGCCAAAACCACTTAAGGCGGAAGCGTGGATAAAGCAGATCACCAAGATATTTGATGTCTTGCAATGCTCCGAAGAGCAAAAGGTTCCCTTTGCCACCTTTATGTTGCGAGGAGAGGCAGATTACTGGTGGGAATCAATAAAGCGTACTCAACCTGCCGCACTAAAGATGTCTTGGGAGAAGTTCAAAGAACTATTCAACGACAAGTACTTTCCCGAAAGTATTCGTCACATGAAAGAGGTAGAGTTCATCAAGTTAGAGCAGAATAATATAATCGTGTTATAGTACAAAGCTAAGTTTGCCGAGTTGTCCCAGTTTGCGTCTCACTTGGTTGATAATGAGGAGAGAATGGCGCGGATATTTCTAAAAGGTTTGAAACCCGAGATACGTCAATACCTAATTTCTCATAAACTGTGTTTGTATTCAGATGTTGTAAATAGGGCTCAGTTATTGGAGCGCGATAACGAGTCAACCTAACCAAGAGAAAGAAGCCGGCAAAATGATAATACCAGTGGTGGCAGTCATAGAAGCGGTTGTAATAACCATGAATTTTAAGTCACTATATATATATATATATATGTACATTATTGATATTTAAAACTTTTTGTTATATAGTGAGTTAATATGTGACAACATATGTGAAGTGGTACATTGGTCAATTAACATATATACTATAGTTATGGATATATACATTTATAGATTCCATTAAAAATGAAAGTTTCGTATCCTAATTATACATTAGGTGAGACAATTAAATAACCTAAGGGTTATGGTAATAAGGAGAGGTTAATATTTAATATGTACACTAACTTAAGTGGATAATCTTATTATTTCAAGTGACTAATAATTTTAAACCTAATTTTTGTGAACCTAATTAGGTTATAAGCTAAAGTCACATGTATGGGTAATTAAATTTCATAAGATTAAGAATGGAAACCCTAAATAATCAAATTAGGTAACATATATTAAAATTGCTAGACTATGTTTATTACATAGCCCAAAACAATTAAGGAGGGGGCCCAAAGGAAATAAAATGCAAACTAATACTTATCCCACTTGATTAAGCGTATTTTAGACTTTTGATTACTCAAATTTATGCATTAAAATAAAAGTAAATTGGGAGATAAAATGGGGCTAGAGGGACCGGCCAATTAGGCTTTTTATGGCAAGATGATTAAGCTAAACAATGTCCATTAGTAGTAACTCTTACACACAAGGACATGATTGTCAAGCTCCCATTGGTTGCCACTTTATTAAGCATCCTTAATCATGATTAGACTAATTAAAGTGATAAGAAAAAGCTTTTATCCATGGGTTAAAGAAAGTATGGGGGATAATAAGGAATCATCCATTCCATTTGCTAGAATACTCCACTTTCTCTCATTCTTCTTCTTCTAATTTTTCTCCCAAGCTAGCAACTTCAAGAGAGAGAAAAGAGAGAGAGGTTCGGCCATATATATAGAGAGAGAGGGGAGTGCTAGTTTGTTCATGCATCCTAAGTTAATCACTTACTTTTGTAAATCAAGGAAGGTTGCCATTAAATCAAGGTATAACCTAACCTTCATCTTCTTCTTCTACTTTGTTTTATAGCTTGAGTTTTGTTGGAGTTATGAACAAATACTCAAGATACCCTAGTCCTACATGTCATCATGTATGGAACTAAGTATCTTGAGTGTTAGATCAAGGGCTTAGAGGAAGAATATGAGCATATGTTCTCCAAGGGTGAAAACTCATATTTTCTTCCACTAAATCTTGTGTAACTCAAGTTTTCCAACTTAGATTTGTGATCCGTCGAAGGGGGGTGCTAGATAGATGAGTTATCTAGTAAACCCAAGTGATAGAACACAAATCTAGCAAGTTTTGAAACTTTTGGGGCTGTTTTCCCCAAAACAGTCCACTTGGAATGTTAAAGGTTCAAAACACTAAAATAGCTTCTATCCCGTTTTTCTTGGGACTGTTTCGGATAGTTGCTTGTCTTTTAAAATTCTGGAAAAAATCGCAGAGGTACCTTGAGAAGTTATCTACATGCAGGAAAAAGAACGGACACGTTTCGAGTTATAGATTGTGCGTAATGACTATTTCTGTGAAAGACTCCTAAATATTCACCTTCGAATATCTCACTGTGTATACACTAGAAAATTCCGAAATTCTTACAGTAGGTTCACATATAGTAGGAGAGAATACCCTGAAAATTTTAGATTTTTCTGAGTAAAACTCAATTTATGAAAAATGAAGCAAGATCCGAGTGTTTTGGGAAATTTAAAAATAGTAAATCATTTTTTAAAATTCCAAAAAGATTTGGGGATCCTTGTAGATTCATATTCTGTCAAAATCCAGAAAATGAGAATTTTTAGAATCAGTTTGCTATTTTTCCTAAAAATAATTAAGTTATGAATAAAAGGAAATAAATAGTTAAATGATGTCTTTAATAAGAAAAATATGATTTTTATGCTTTAATACTCATAATATATCATATCTTGACTATCTTAGAGCACTTTGGTAATTTATAATGAGAAATGTTATTTATGACATTTTATGGATATTAAATAAGAGGCTTAATAAATGGTGAACAATTAAAACAAATTATTTATTAATCCAATAAATTATTAAAATATTATTATGATATTAATAATATTAGAATATGATGTTGATAAGTAAATAAAAATATTAAGATTAAAATTTCTTTAAAATATTATTAAATGGTTAATAATATTTGATTTAAGCATTGATAAATGATTAAAATATTATTAAATAATTAATAATATTAGTAATGGAATAAGATATTATTAAATGATTGATAATATTAGTAAATGAATAAAATATTAGTAAATGATTAAAAGTATTGTTAAATGATTAATGATACTAAAACATAAGTAAGATATTATTAAGGTAATAATATTGATGCATAATTAAAATATTATTAAGAGGATTAATAATATTAGTAAGGTATTAAAATATTATTGAGATGTTAATAATATTAGTAAGCGAATGAAAGTATTATTAGGGAACTAATAATAGTAAGAGGTGAATTAAATATTATCCAAATTAATAATATTAAGTTGTTATTTAATAGTAACATTATCAAGACAGGATAATGTTTATAAGAACTAAATGTAATGTATAATATTTATGTGATTACATAATCTAATGTTATATTATGACTAATTGAAAGGTTAACTATAGGTCTCTCAAAGGAAGATAATTTAACTGCATAGTAGCTATAAATTAATTGTGTAGCCGTAATCTACAGACGAGGCAAGTTTCCTAACTCAAACTCGAGTTATTATCTTCAAAGCATGTTAGTGAATAATTATTGATGATTATTCACATCTATATTGATTATTGGGATTCGCACTTGATGCAATTGAATTCCTGTTTTATTATTATTGAACTGCGAATTAAATTAAAGTTCTTCATTCATGAACTGTTTATGAGATAGATCTATGCTAATTGTATCAGCTAGATCAAGTATGTTTAAATTTGTTAAATCAAATGTGTTTTAAAAAGTTGTTCTTATTAAATTAATATGATAAGAACTCTTGACTGAGAAAAGGACGAATTTGATTAAGGCATGATATCAATGCCGGATTATTAAGTGTTTATGCATAAATCACGGGGTATGAAAGTCTTATCCCCTTGAATACCAAAACTTATTAAGAGGTCCAGTTTAAATGACTGAGAACCTTGGCAAATGTTCATGGTTATTTCAAAACCACTAAGTTCATGTTATTCAATTATTCAAATATTCAATTGTTAATTATTAATTCATGTTCCTTCACAACCTTATATTATTGTTGAACATTGAAAGCAAAACTTCTTTTTAGTCATGATATATTTCCCTTGTATATAAACTTGCTAAGAATATTAGTTGCTTACCCTTGCTATATCATGACATTTATTTCAGCTAAGCCTGAAGGATCCATTACGAAGGACAAGGGCAAGGGCAAGATCCATGAATAGTTTAGAATGAATGTTAATTATTATTATCTAATGGGATTTCTTATGTAAACCTTTTGTAATATGAAGGGTGTGTTTAAGTTAAGGTTAAGAAGACCTTGGGACCATGTTATGAAACTTTATTATAATGAACAATGTATTTTTATTATTTTCGTAATAGTTATAGAATGCTTATCATGATGATAGATCGTGAGCACCGAATCTGAGGTTAGAGAACCTGGATTTGGGGGTGTCACAGCGGTGACAACAAACGTGGAGGGAATCAACATGCCAAAAATGGTAACCACTTCGGTGGTAATCATGGCCAAGACAATAAGAATAGACATTTCAAGAAGAGGACATTCAACAATGATGGAAAGATGTCAGCACCAACATCCGTTGTTAAGGAAGGAGAACGACCACCTATCATATGCTTCAAATGCGGAGGGGAGGGACACATCAGTCCAAACTGTGCGCAGCAGTCCAAAACGTGTTACAATTGTAGAAAAGAAGGTCACCTTGCCCGATTTTGTCGTGCACCAAAGTCAAGTCCAGGTGGGATGAAGGCATCAAAGGTCGTCCCAGACAAGACAAAACTGGTAGTTCAAGGGAGAGCTTTTGTCGTAACCTCCCAAAAAGCGAGGAATCTGAACGAGGTGATCACGGGTAAGCTAATCATAAACTCTAGCGAAGTCTATACCTTATTTGATACCAGTTCTACCCATTCTTTTATTTCTCCTACTTGCGCTCAACGTTTAAATTTGACTCCGGAGAAATTAGACTTTGATTTATCTGTTGAAACTCCGTTAGGAGAAACTTTCATCACATCCACTATTTATAAGTCTTGTTTAATTCAAATCGGTAACCGCACGTTACCTGTCGATCTTATCTCCTTAAAAATACTTGCATTTGACGTGATTCTAGGAATTGATTGGTTAACTACTCATCATGCTAAAATAATTATTTTCGTAAGGTTGTTAGCTTTCATATTCCTAACATACCGATTATGCGAATTCAAGCAACCAAACCACTAAAGTCAATCACTGTCATATCAAACCATAAAGCTATTCGTTTATTAAAAAACCGATGTCAAGCTTTCTTAGCCCATGTCACAGATTTAAACAAAAATACGTCAGATTTGAATGATATTTCTATTGTTAATAAATTTCCTGAGGTATTCCCCGAAGAACTTCTTGGCCTTCCCCCGAAGCGTGAAATTTAGTTTGGTATCGACCTTGAACTCGGTACAAAACCCATTTCCAAAGCCCTTTATCGAATGGCTCCTATTGAACTTCAGGAGTTGAAAACCCAACTACAGGAATTGTTAGACATCGGTTTCATTCGACCTAGTGCGTCTCCTTGGGGTGCTCCTGTTCTATTCGTGAAGAAGAAAGATGGAAGTATGCGACTTTGTATTGATTATCGGGTGTTGAATCATGTCACCATCAAAAATAAGTACCCGTTGCCTCGCATTGATGACCTGTAACGAACCCAAAATCCATACAATTTAAATCTCAACTTCGATCGTTAACCATACATTAAATCTCTAATTTTACATCATTATTCGATATTAAAAACACTAAAAATTCGGAATATTTAAAACGTTTATACATTTCCTTCTTTATTGCCCTAAATCGCAACCTTTACATTACATCTCTTCGATTCAAATATATATATCATGAATCGTTACAACAAACTGACTATACAAAGTCTTACATCATAAATAAATATCCATATACACTAGATAGCTCAATTTACAATTCAACGACATTTACATTCAAAATCTTACATACATTTCTCATAAAACATAAGTAATTTTCGTGAATATAGATCTCTATAACTCACTTAACACATATCCTTACCTTAATTCCGTGACCTGCAAAAGTGGTTATTTGCAAGAGTGAGCTCGACAGCCCAACAAAGTCTAACAGTTTTCATGCATCACATAGCGCATAATAATATGCTCGATATACATCTCATAATAATTAAAGTAACATGGCATACATGCTTTAATGCTTTAATCCACATAGCAAATATAAAGATTGAGTTCCTTACTCAATCATTATTATTTAACCAAAATAATGCAGTCATAAATTGACTTTAACATTTCATGATACAACATGTATAATATATTATGCTTGCTTATAACACATATCACATGTCATGCAATTTAAAACAGTTCATCAAATCCACGTAGAAAATAGGAACCGAAAGACTTGCCTTGATCGTTGTTTACCAATAACAGTTTAACAGCTTATAGCTATCTGCACTTCACATGCCCTACGCAATTATATAATCACACACATCAGATAGTAGTCACATAACAACACATAGTAATTATAATGTAAACTCTACTCTACATCTCATAACCCTTCCTATCATAAATACACAATGTTCAACTTAATTGTGTTAACTTTCAACTTATATCTCACTGTATTTCATATTCGCAGTTCATTCAAGTGCTTAAGTCTTGTTAGGACTACTTATTGGCTTTATATTAAATCCACTCCATATTTTATAATATTCATTTCAATTGAATTGAAACACTTTTTAAGTTCATTAACACTTGGCACGGCGTTTCGACGTTCATTCGTCACACGCCCGATTTACCTCTCTTGTGTATGCTTACTATGCTTCTATAACTTATCTAATACATTATTTATTAATGTTAAGTATCATTATATTTACTAATATTCATGTTTTGTAACTTAGGACATCATCTTTTATGGTCAGGAGCACTACACATGCATATGTGCATGCCTGACGCCCTCCGATTGCCTCCGAAAACACAACAGTCCTAAATATGACCATTTTGATACATCCTAATGACCTCAAATTGAAAATCTTAAAGAACAAAAGTTGTAGGTCCACTCGTCCTCGTTCCGGGTCATCTTGAATCACCTCAATCGAAGTTCGTATGAGAAAGTTATGACCATTTTATTACAAGAGGTCAAAACTGTCCAACCCAGTCCATTTTTCCAGTGCTGGTGCGCGAGACAGTGGCGTTGGGGCACGAATTCTAGCGCTGGGGTGCGAATTCTAAGCTAGCCAGTGGCGCCGGGGTGCGAAATTTGGCGCTGAGGTGCGAATTTCGGCGCTGGGGCGCCGAAACTTGCAGAACCCGACCATCGGAGAACAGAACAACTAATTTCTGTCTATTTAACACTGCTAACATCTAAATCAACATGCTAACTTATAGAAATTACACATACACACACTATTCAACATGCATATACTAGTTTTAACACAACTAATCAACAATACTAGGAAACTAAATCTTTGAAAACACTGTTTTAAAAACCAAAACTCCATTGTCGATATATAAAATACAGTAAACTGTAATTCCATGGTTATAACCAATTTTATTCCTTTAAACTATGATTTTTCTAAAATTCATACCAAATAAACATGCATGACCTTCAACTTCATAACTAGCATACACAAATTTTTTGTTATCATGCAAAACATATATTCGTATATTTACTTTTCACTGTAAAACTAAGTTCTCTTTCTCAATGAACTTAATTTAGCGTGCAACACATACACACACACACACACACACATATATATATATATATATATATGCTAGTTGTATCAATTACAATTATAATTATTCAGGATTTCAAAATCAATTACATAAACATGATTTACAGACAACCTTTGTAAAAACTCATATACAGTGAAATTAAGTTTCAAGAAACACAGAGGCTAAATAGTTATACTATAAAACCTATGTTAAGATTATAACACATACCTTTTTGTTGCTTTTAGAAAACCTTTCACTGAGAATAGCTTTTGACGAACACAGAACCTTCTCTCTCAGTCACAAATTTCCAGACATTTTTCTTCTCTTTTCTTTCTCTATAGTTTTTCTTAGGCTTAGGTTTAGACAATACAGACAAAAGGCTATAGCTAAAACTTAAAACAAATCAACGTACGCTTTCCAAAACGTTTTTAAAACCGTCATATACTAATTACCCCTTATTAATTTATCAGTTATAAAACTATTATATATATTATACGTATTATATTTATATAACAATAATTCAAAAATTAAAACCAAAAGCCATACGGCTTTGTTTGACAAATCATTTAAAATTAAAGGATTAATATACATAAGCCTTGTTTGGCAAAAAACCAAATTAAAATTACTTTAATTTATTTTAATAACTCTTTATAACATAGTTATTTGTTACACTTTATTTAATAACAATTTATTAAATAATTCACTTAATCACATAACTCAATCCACATAACACATTAATTATTTAACAAATAAATAATTAACTAAATCAAATCAATCTAATTGAACAATTATTTATCCAATATTAAACACATCCAATAAATATTTATATAAATCAATAAATATTTATAATTTACATTTAAAAAATCTGGAATGTTACATCATTCCCCTCTTATAAGGATTATGTCCTCAGAATCACAATTCAAATCACTCATTCGTTACAATCTTCTCTACTTACAAAGATTTTGTCTTCAGAATCGAAGATACAAATTAAACAAATAACTCAGAGTAATCTTTCATCATTTTATCTAAATATAGGTTTTATATTTCCTACTACATTCATTACTTTAACAAATTGTAGGTTTCGTTTCATAACTTTCACTTGAACTCAATTCCTTTTCTATGGATCGTTATCATCAACACTCGGGATATTACATTCATCCTTTCTTCTAAGAATTTCGTCCTCGAAATTTTATCAATTAATATTCAATCTATCAAAATAGATTTTACGTCACTACTTCATTCATTCATTGGTTTCTATAACCACTTTCTTTTCGCAAAGATCTTTCTATCCTTCTCACTTCAAAATATCTTTTCTCACTTATTCAACATATTCATCATTCAGTGTCGCATTCTACGACTTACTTCTTTCTAAGGAATACTTTCCTTTTTCACTTCCATCTTGTAGAATAACAAGAATCTTCCACAATTATTCAATAATTGTGAAGTAGTATGAATAACTTAGGAATTTAAATGATTCCAAATAATGTTGAGGGGTCACAAGACCTTGAACTATGTCCCCAGGTTATCAAGTATATCTCTACTTGAACCTTTAACAGTCATAAGACTATATGAACCTCCGTACTTAGGGTGTTAAGCCCTTCGTACAATGTATTATGCACAAACATTTCAGCGCAAAGTGTAAACTAAGCGTAATCTCTAATAAAAGAGTTGTTCATCTCAGAATTTAGAGTACAAGCATTCAACTGTGGGTCTAATGACCACGAACCATGTCCATAGTTATAAGTAATCTTTCAACTTTAACTTTAACAGTCATAAGACTATAAGGACTCCACGTACTTAGGGGGATCAATCCTTCGTACAATGTATTGTGCACAAACATTTCAACTCAAAGTATAAACTAAGCGTAACCCCTAATAATAGGGTTGTTCATCTCAGCTTTTCAACATCTGAATCCGCACCAAAATAATTTGGTTTGGCATAACTTCTCAAGAAACTCTTGAATTTCATGAACATCTTTCAATATTTGTCTAGCTGAATCAAATAGCATAGACCTCTACAATAATTCGGACATCAACCAAAATATACATATACATACATACATATGTATTCTCATATCTCAAAGAAATCTCAAAAATCTTTTTATGATGTCATGATACCGCACTGTATTTACAGTCCGTTGAGGATTCCGTCATTTGGTGATTTTATCATACTACATCATACCATAGTGGGTTGACGATCCTTAGATCACATTCAACACTAGGTAATCCTGTATTGATGACTCCATTATTTTTATCATCTTTGTACCAGGTTACATGATGCATTAATGATATAAAATACATTTTGATATATTGCAAATCATTTTTGTCTAGCCGAAACAATTAGCATAGACATACGAATAACAGTATTGTTGTTAAAACTCATTGGTTCCATCATTTGATCCAATGTTTTTCAAGAAAATTGAAGTATAAACATCAGTACGAAGTCAATAAATTTCAAAAGTCTAGCATAGCTAGTAGATTTAGAATACCTATGCTTCCGCCATCAACTCCACTTTCTATAATGATCCATTGCTTAATAGGTCTACCTATTCCTATCATCCTCAATACTCCATTCACACGTAGCTATACCCAGTTCGTCAAACTTACCACACGTTATGGGTTCAGGAACTTGCCATAATCATATAAGTTTAAGAACTTATCCTAGTCAGACCATAGGCGTCCATTCGCAGAGGGGTTCAAAAACATACCATATAATTATGAGTCACGAACCTACCATAAGTATGAGTTTTAAGAACTCGCACTTAACCTTATAATATTCTCTAACTATACTCTACCTATATGTTATACACATGAGAAAAGAATCACCTTCTCAACAAGTATATAGCAAATAGCGCAACACACACATTCCAATGATTATCAATGTGATAAATTGAGTACAAGCACAAAACCCTCGCCCATACAAAGGTTTGTACAACTCAGCTACCACCTGAGTCCTCAATTGAAATCCCACCTAACTCTATCTTACTCTTAACTTACTCTTTGCTCGATACGAATTCCTCGTATCACATTATCTATAACTCCTCATGAGTTCATCTTGTACTATTCATAGTATAATATCTTCATAGCACCAAGCTATAATCATTCAAACATTACATTCCATCTTTCTTCTGTAACTTAAATAGATCACGTCGTGATCTTATGATATAATCATCTCCCTTAAAATTCTTTTCTTAACTCGTGATCGTTTTGTTTTTACGATCCTCTTTCTTTCCTTTTTCATCACTTACGACATTATTCGTTATCTTGGCTATTGGAGTTAGGAAACTCCCATTTCTTATCTTTATATCTCTTCAAGATTCTTCTTTGAATCTTCTTGTTTATATAACAATTCTTCCTTCCAGAATTCTAACTTTATTTACATCGCTCAACATTTCATTCGAGTTATACACTTGGTACACATCGAGTCTCTAACAGTTTAAGTATGGTACGCTGAGTGGTTTCCCACAAACAATCAACAAACTAGGTTCTGAGTTGCTAGTTCGTATATACTTCTGCTCTATGAAAGAATCGTTTAGCCCAGATACCATACATCAACTACTAAAGAGTATAATTACACCATACGTAGATATAACTCTCTATTCTTAACTTCTTTATCACTCTCTTTTTATAGACACTGTCTATTTATTATTATTATTATTGGAGTTGGGTAACCCCACATTCATATTCCTTATAACTCTGCGAGATTCTGCTTTGATACCAACTGTAACGACCCCAAAATCCATACAATTTAAATCTCAACTTCGGTCGTTAACCATACATTAAATCTCTAATTTTACATCATTATTCGATATTAAAAACACTAAAATTTCGAAATATTTAAAACGTTTATACATTTCCTTCTTTATTGCCCTAAATCGCAACCTTTACATTATATCTCTTTGATTCAATCTTATATCATGAATCGTTACAACAAAATGACTATACAAAGTCTTACATCATAACTAAATATCCATATACATTGGATAGCTCAACTTACAATTTAACAACATGTTACGTTCAAAATATGAAATAAATTTCTCATAAAACATAAGTAATCTTCGTGAATATAGATCTCTATAACTCACTTAGCACATATCTTTACCTTAAAATCTTGACCTGCAAAAGTGGTTATTTGCAAGAGTGAGCTCGACAGCCCAGCAAAGTCTAACAGTTTTCATGCATCACATAACACATAATAACATGCTCGATATACATCTCATTAAAGTAACATGGCATACATGCTTTTAATTCACATAGCAAATATAAAGATTGAGTTCCTTACTCAATCATCGTTACTTAGCCAAAACAATGCAGTCATATATTGACTTTAACATTTCATGATTCAATATGCATAACGTATCATACAATTTAAAACAGTTCATCAAGTCCACGTAGAAAATAGGAACCGAAAGACTTGCCTTGATCATTGTTTACCAATAACAGTTTAACAACTTACAGTTATCTACACTTCACGTGCCCTACACAATTATATAATCATACACATCAACTATTAGTCACATAACAACACATAGTAATTGTAATGTAAACTCTGCTCCACATCTCATAATCTTTCCTCTTAATTAGCACACAATGTTCAATTAGATTATGTAAACTTTAGACTTATAACTCACTATATTTCTTCTTAGTCAAACTCGAAGTTCATTCAAGTGCTTAATTCTTGCTAAGACTACTTATTGGTTTTATATTAAACCCATTTCATATCCTATAATATTCATTTCAATTAAATTGAAACACTTTTTAAGTTCGTTAACACTTTGCACGACGTTTCGACGTTCATTCGTCACACGCCCGATTTGCCTCTCTTGTGTATGCTTACTATGCTTCAATAACTTATCTAATACATCATTTATTAATGTTAATCATCATTATATTTACTAACATACATGTTTTGTAACTTAGGACATCATCATTTATCGTCAGGAGCACTACACATGCATATGTGCATGCCCTACGCCCTCCGATTGCTCCCAAAAACACAACAATCCTAAAAATGACCATTTTGACTACTGTTACAGACCTCAAATTGAAAAACTTTAAGCACAAATATTGTAGGTCTATTCGTCCTCGTTCCAGATCATCTTGAATCAACTCAATCGGAGTTCTTATGAGAAAGTTATGGCTATTTTACTAAACAATAATCACAGAAAACTAAATTTCTTGAAAACCATATTTTAAAACAAAACTCCATGTTTGACATTTGTTAAACACAGTGAACACTGTAATCTCTAATAACCACAAATTTGATTACTTTTAAACTACAATTCTCTGTAGTTCATATCCAATTAACATACTCGACTTTCAATTCTACAATTAGAATACAATCAATTACTAATTTTGTTATCCTACAAAACATGTTCATACTCATATGTTTTTACTATAAAAACTTTTTTCTTTCTTTTTTTGATCGTAATTCACATAATCACATACATGTATATCCTCTTCATACAATCACCTATATGTATATATAGGATATTTATACTATTACAACTTCATAATTTCATACTCAACTATAATATATGAATTACCGAACTTTATACTATAAAACACAGTGAATTTCAAAAACACAGAGACTAAGGAATTATACTATAAAAGATATATGTTAAGATTATAATATATACATTTTGTTGTTAAGAAATTCGTGTTAAACTCTTATAATAGCTTGAAGAACTCTGCTCTTCTTGCTTCTCTTTCTCAGACTCTCTCAAAACTCTCCTATCTTTAAGTTTTTCTCTGACAAAACTTCTTCTCTTTTCTTACTTAGGCTTTAGCCAAACAGAATATACGTAAAATAAAAACACAAACAACGTACGATTTTTAAAACGTCTAAACCGACGCTATACTTAATATACTAATAAATTATCAGTTACCAAAATAATATATATATTATATTTATATTTTGATTAATTTAATTTATATTACTAATAAATCAAATTTAAAAATTCAAAAGCCATAGGGCTTTGTTTGGCAAAATTATTTAAATTTAAAAACTTAATATATTTAAGCCTTGTTTGGCAAATTAAATTACAACTACTTTAATTGGTTTTAATAACCACTTATAATATAGTTATTTGTCACACTTCTAATTAATTAAATTTTCATATTTAATTTAATTAATTCTAATAACAATTCATTGCATAATATAATAATTTATTTAATCATTATAAACTCTCTAACTTAATTATTAAATTAAATTAGATTACTATTTCAAAATAATTACTTTTCTTAACTCATTAATTATTTATTAAACAAATAAATAATCAAATCACACCAAATCAAATCAATTACACAAATACTTATTCGACGATAAACACATCCATTAAATATTTATATAATTCAATAAATATTTAACTATTATAATAAAAATCTGTATTGTTACATCATTCACTCCTTTCAAGGATTCTGTCCTCAGAATCACAACTCAAACCACTCATTCGTTACAATCTTCCCTACTTACAAAGATTCTGTCTCCAGAATCGACGACACAAATTAAACAAATAACTCAGAGTAATCTTTCATCATTTTATCTAAATATAGATTTTATATTTCCTACTACATTCATTACCTAACAAATTCTAGGTTTCATTTCATAACTTTCATTTGAACTCAAATATATTTTGAGTATTATATATCTTTTAACCCATTCATTTTCTTTTCTAAGGATCGTTATCATAAACACTCGGGAACCACTATCATAAACACTCGGGATATTACATTCACCATTTCTTCTAAGAATTTCGTCCTCGAAATTTTATTTATTAATTTTTTTTTATTCATTCATTCTATCAAAGTAGATTTTACATCACTACTTCATTCATTCATTGGTTTCTATAACCACTTTCTTTCCACAAAGATCATTCTACAATTATTAACTTTTCTATTAAAAGTTTTACATTATTCTTTGATAACTCATATCCTTCTCACTTTAAAATCTCTTTTCTCACTTGTTCAACATATTCATCATTCAGTGTCGCATTCTACGACTCACTCTTTCTAAGGAATACTTTCCTTTCCACATTCACCTTTTAGAATATCAAGAATCTTCCACAATTGCTCAATAATTGAGAAGCGATATGAATAACAGGAATTTAAAAGATTCCAAATCATGCTGAGGGTCATAAGACCATGAACTATGTCCACAGTTGCAAGTAATCTTTCAACTTCAACTTTAACAGTCATAAGACTATAAGGACCCCCGTACTTAGGGTGTTAAGCCCTTCGTACGATGTATTGTGCACAAACATTTAAACGTTATGCATATGTCCATAGTTATAAGTAATCTTTCAACTTAAACTTTAACAGTCATAAGACTATAGGGACTCCTCGTACTTAGGGTGATCAGCCCTTCGTACAATGTATTGTGCACAAACACCTCAACGCCTCCGCGTAATCCCCTATAAAAGGGTTGTTCATCTCAGCTTTTCAACATCTAAATCTGCACCAAAATAATTTAGTTTGGCATAACTTCTCAAGAAACGCATGCATTTCATGAACATCTTTCAATATTCGTCTAGCTGAATCAAATAGTATAGACTTCTACAACAATTCAGACATCAATCGAAACATACATATACATATATATATATTCTCATATCTTAATGAAATCTCAAAAATCTTTTTATGACGTTATGATACCGCACTGTATTTACAGTCCGTTGAGGATTCCGTCATTTGGTGATTTTATCATACTACATCATACCATAGTGGGCTGACGATCCTTAGATCACATCCAACACTAGGTAATACTGCATTGATGACTCCATCATTTTTATCATCTTTGCACCAGGTTACATGATGCATTAATGATATAAAATACATTTTGATATAGTGCAAATCATTTTTGTCTAGCTAAAGCAATTAGCGTAGACACACGAATAACAGTATTGTTGCTAAAACTCATTGGTTCCATCATTTGATCCAATGTTTTTCAAGAAAATAAAAATGTAAACATCAGCACGAAGTCAATAAATTTCGAAAGTCTAGCATAGCTAGTAGAATTAGAATACCTATGCTTCCACCATCAACTCCACTTTCTATAATGATCCATTGCTTAATAGGTCTATCTATTCCTATCATCCTCAATACTCTATTTACACTTATCTATACCCAGTTCGTCAAACCTACCACACGTTATGAGTTCAGAAACTTGCCACAATCATATGAGTTTAAGAACTTATCCTAGTCAGACCATAGGCGTCCATTCGCTGAGGGGTTCAAAAACATACCATATAATTATGAGTCACGAACCTACCATAAGTATGAGTTTTAAGAACTCGCACTTAACCTTATAATATTCTCTAACTATACTCTACCTATCTGTTGTACACATGAGAAAAGAATCACCTTCTCAAGAGGCATATAGCAAATAGCGCGACACAAACATTCCAATGATTATCAATGTGATAAACTGAGTGCAAGTACAAAACCCTCGCCCATACAAAGATTTGTACAACTCTGCCATCACATGAGTCCTCAATTGAAATCCCACCTAACTCTATCTTGCTCATAACTTGCTCTTTACTCGATACGAATTTCTCATATCACATTATCTATAACTCCTCATGAGTTTATCTCGTACTATCATAGTACATCATCTTCATAACATTAAGCTATAATCATTCAAACATTACAGACCATCTTTCTTTTATAACTTAAACTGATCACGTCGTGATCTTATTCTATAACCATCTCCCTTAACATTCTTTTCTTAACTCGTGATCGTTTTGTTTTACGATCTTCTTTCTTTCCCTTTTTCATCATTTACGACATTATTCGTTATCTTGCCTTTTGGAGTTAGGAAACTCCCATTTCTTATCTTTATATCTCTTCAAGATTCTTCCTTGAATCTTCTTGTTTATATAACAATTCTTCCTTTAAGAATTCTAACTTCATTTACATCGCTCAACATTTCATTCGAGTTACACACTTGGTACACATCGAGTCTCTAACAGTTTCAATATGGTACGCTGAGTGGTTTCCCACAAACAACCAACAAACTAGGTTCCGAGTTGCTAGTTCGTATATACCTCTGCTCTATGAAGGAATCGTTTAGCCCAGATACCATACATCAACTACTAAAGAGTACAATTGCACCACTTAGATATAACTCTCTATTCTTAACTTCTTTATCACTCTCTTTTTATAGACATTGTCTATTTATTATCACCTTATATTCTTATTATTGGAGTTGGGTAACCCCACATTCATATTCCTTATAACTCTACGAGATTCTTCTTTGAATCCTTTCACGCATGTTTTAATCCCTTCTTTATACATTTCTTAAATTGCTTCTTATTGTTCAAACTATAATTGAGCTTATTCTTTCACTATCTTCACATTTTCTTCTCTAAGGTTATAGCCTAAGGTACCCCTACCTAAGGTTTATAACCTACAGCTTTGATACCAACTATAATGACCCCAAAATCTATACAATTTAAATCTCAACTTCGGTCGTTAACCATACATTAAATCTCTAATTTTACATCATTATTCGATATTAAAAACACTAAAATAGCGGAATATTTAAAACGTTTATACATTTCCTTCTTTCTTGCCCTGAATCTCAACCTTTACGCTACATCTCTTTGATTCAATCTTATATCATGAATCGTTACAACAAAATGACTATACAAAGTCTTACATCATAACTAAATATCCATATACATTGGATAGCTCAACTTACAATTTAACAACATGTTACGTTCAAAATATGAAATAAATTTCTCATAAAACATAAGTAATCTTCGTGAATATAGATCTCTATAACTCACTTAGCACATATCTTTACCTTAAAATCTTGACCTGCAAAAGTAGTTATTTGCAAGAGTGAGCTCGACAGCCCAGCAAAGTCTAACAGTTTTCATGCATCACATAACACATAATAACATGCTCGATATACATCTCATTAAAGTAACATGGCATACATGCTTTTAATTCACATAGCAAATATAAAGATTGAGTTCCTTACTCAATCATCATTAGTTAGCCAAAATAATGCAGTCATATATTGACTTTAACATTTCATGATTCAACATGCATAACATATCATACAATTTAAAATAGTTCATCAAGTCCACGTAGAAAATAGGAACCGAAAGACTTGCCTTGATTGTTGTTTACCAATAACAGTTTAACAGCTTACAGTTATCTGCGCTTCACGTGCCCTACACAATTATATAATACAACACATCAACTATTAGTCACATAACAACTCATAGTAATTGTAATGTAAACTCTGCTCCACATCTCATAATCTTTCCTATTAATTAGCACACAATGTTCAATTAGATTGTGTAAACTTTAGACTTATAACTCACTATATTTCTTCTTAGTCAAACTCGAAGTTCATTCAAGTGCTTAATTCTTGCTAACACTACTTATTGGTTTTATATTAAACCCATTTCATATCCTATAATATTCATTTCAATTGAATTGAAACACTTTTTAAGTTCGTTAACACTTGGCACGACGTTTCGACGTTCATTCGTCACACGCCCGATTTGCCTCTCTTGTGTATGCTTACTATGCTTCAATAACTTATCTAATACATCATTTATTAATATTAAACATCATTATATTTACTAACATACATGTTTTGTAACTTAGGACATCTTCATTTATCATCAGGAGCACTATACATGCATATGTGCATGCCCGATGCCCTCCGATTGCTCCCAAAAACACAATAGTCCAAAAGATGACCATTTTTACTACTGTTACAGACCTCAAATTGAAACACTTAAAGCAAGAAAGTTGTAGGTCTACTCGTCCTCGTTCTGGATCATCTTGAATCAACTCAATCGGAGTTCGTATGTGAAAGTTATGGCCATTTTACTAAACAATAATCACAGAAAACTAAATTCCTTGAAAATCATATTTTAAAATAAAACTCCATGTTTGACATTTGTTAAACACAGTGAACACTGCAATCTCTAATAACCACAAATTTGATTACTTTTAAACTACAATTCTCTGTAGTTCATATCCAATTAACATACCCGACTTTCAATTCTACAATTAGAATACAATCAATTACTAATTTTGATATCCTACAAAACATGTTCATACTCATATGTTTTTACTGTAAAAACTTTTTTCTTTCTTTTTTTGATCGTAATTCACATAATCACATACATGTATATCCTCTTCATACAATCACCTATATGTATATATAGGATATTTATACTATTACAACTTCATAATTTCATACTCAACTATAATATATGAATTACCGAACTTTATACTATAAAACACAGTGAATTTCAAAAACACAGGGACTAAGGAATTATACTATAAAAGATATATGTTAAGATTATAATGCATACCTTTTGTTGTTAAGAAATTCGTGTTAAACTCTTATAATAGCTTGAAGAACTCTGCTCTTCTTGCTTCTCTTTCTCAGACTCTCTCAAAACTCTCCTATCTTTAAGTTTTTCTCTGACAAAACTTCTTCTCTTTTCTTACTTAGGCTTTAGCCAAATAGAATATACGTAAAATAAAAACACAAACAACGTACGATTTTTAAAACGTCTAAATCGACGCTATACTTAATATACTAATAAATTATCAATTACCAAAATAATATATATATTATATTTATATTTTGTTTAATTTAATTTATATTACTAATAAATCAAATTTAAAAATCCAAAAGCCATAGGGCTTTGTTTGGCAAAATAATTTAAATTTAAAAACTTAATATATTTAAGCCTTGTTTGGCAAATTAAATTACAACTACTTTAATTAGTTTTAATAACCACTTATAATATAGTTATTTGTCACACTTCTAATTAATTAAGTTTTCATATTTAATTTAATTAATTCTAATAACAATTCATTGCATAATATAATAATTTATTTAATCATTATAAACTCTCTAACTTAATTATTAAATTAAATTAGATTACTATTTCAAAATAATTACTTTCCTTAACTCATTAATTATTTATTAAACAAATAAATAATCAAATCACACAAAATCAAATCAATTACACAAATACTTTTTCGACGATAAACACATCCATTAAATATTTATATAATTCAATAAATATTTAACTATTATAATAAAAATCTGGATTGTTACACATAATAACATGCTCGATATACATCTCATAATAATTAAAGTAACATGGCATACATGCTATAATGCTTTAATCCACATAGCAAATATAAAGATTGAGTTCCTTACTCAATCATTATTATTTAACCAAAATAATGCAGTCATAAATTGACTTTAACATTTCATGATACAACATGTATAATATATTATGCTTGCTTATAACACATATCACATGTCATGCAATTTAAAACAGTTCATCAAGTCCACGTAGAAAATAGGAACCGAAAGACTTGCCTTGATCGTTGTTTACCAATAACAGTTTAACAGCTTACAGCTATCTGCACTTCACGTACCATACGCAATTATATAATCATACACATCAGATATTAGTCACATAACAACACATAGTAATTATAATGTGAACTCTACTCTACATCTCATAACCCTTCCTATCATAAATACACAATGTTCAACTTAATTGTGTTAACTTTCAACTTATATCTCACTGTATTTCATATTCGCAGTCCATTCAAGTGCTTAAGTCTTGTTAGGACTACTTATTGGCTTTATATTAAATCTACTCCATATTTTATAATATTCATTTCAATTGAATTGAAACACTTTTTAAGTTCATTAACACTTGGCAAGGCGTTTCGAAGTTCATTCGTCACACGCCCGATTTGCCTCTCTTGTGTATGCTTACTATGCTTCTATAACTTATCTAATATATTATTTATTAATGTTAAGTATCATTATATTTACTAATATTCATGTTTTGTAACTTAGGACATCATCTTTTATGGTCAGGAGCACTACACATGCATATGTGCATGCCCGACGCCCTCCGATTGCCTCCGAAAACACAACAGTCCTAAAGATGACCATTTTGACACATCCTAATTACCCCAAATTGAAAATCTTAAAGAACAAAAGTTGTACGTCTACTCGTCCTCGTTCCGGGTCATCTTGAATCACCTCAATCAAAGTTCGTATGAGAAAGTTATGACCATTTTACTACAGGAGGTCAAAACTGTCCAACCCAGACCACTTTTCCAGCGCTGGTGCGCGAGACAGTGGCGTTGGGGCACGAATTCTAGCACTGAGGTGCGAATTCTAAGCTAGCCAGTGGCGCCGGGGTGCGAAATTTGGCGCTGGGGAGCGAATTTCGGCGCTGGGGCGCCGAAACTTGCAGAACCCAACCATCGGAGAACAAAACAACTAATTTCTGTCTATTTAACACTACTAACATCTAAATAAACATGATAACTTATATAAATTACACATATACACACTACCCAACATGCATATACTAGTTTTAACACAACTAATCAACAATACTAGGAAACTAAATCTTTGAAAACACTGTTTTAAAAACCAAAACTCCATTGTCGATATATAAAATACAGTAAACTGTAATTCCATGGTTATAACCAATTTGATTCCTTTAAACTATGATTTTTCTAAAATTCATACCAAATAAACATACATGACCTTCAACTTCATAACTAGCATACACAAATTTTTTGTTATCATGCAAAACATATATTCGTATATTTATTTTTCACTGTAAAACCAAGTTCTCTTTCTCAATGAACTTAATTTAGCATGCAACACATATACATACATATATATATATATATATGCTAGTTGTATCAATTACAATTATAATTTTTCAGGATTTCAAAATCAATTACATAAACATGATTTACAGACAACCTTTGTAAAAACTCATATACAGTGAAGTTAAGTTTCAAGAAACACAGAGGCTAAATAGTTATACTATAAAACCTATGTTAAGATTATAACACATACATCTTTGTTGCTTTTAAAAAATCTTTCACTGAGAATAGCTTTTGACGAACACGGAACCTTCTCTCTCAGTCACAAATTCTCAGACACTTTTCTTCTCTTTTCTTTCTCTGTAGTTTTTCTTAGGCTTAGGTTTAGACAATACAGACAAAAGGCTATAGCTAAAACTTAAAACAAATCAACGTACACTTTCCAAAACGTTTTTAAAACCGTCGTATACTAATTACCCCTTATTAATTTATCAGTTATAAAACTATTATATATATTATACGTATTATATTTATATAACAATAATTCAAAATTAAAACCAAAGTCATACGGATTTGTTTGACAAATCATTTAAAATTAAAGGATTAATATACGTAAGCCTTGTTTGGCAAAAAACCAAATTAAAATTACTTTAATTTATTTTAATAACTCTTTATAACATAGTTATTTGTTACACTTTATTTAATAACAATTTATTAAATAATTCACTTAATAACATAACTTAATCCACATAACACATTAATTATTTAACAAATAAATAATTAACTAAATCAAATCAATCTAATTGAACAATTATTTATCCAATAATAAACACATCCAATAAATATTTATATAAATCAATAAATATTTATAATTTACATTTAAAAAATCTGGAATGTTACATGACCTGTTTGACTAGCTGCAAGGCGCCAAATTCTTTTCAAAGATCGATCTTCGTTCTGGATATCATCAGTTGAAGATTAAAACTAATGACATTCCAAAGACTACTTTCAGAACTCGGTACGGGCATTATGAATTCCTAGTCATGTCTTTTAGATTGACTAATGCTCCTGCTGCCTTCATGAATATGATGAACCGAGTATTCAAGGAATATTTGGATTACTTTGTGGTCGTCTTTATTGATGGCATCCTCATTTACTATAAAATCCTTGAAGATCATGAGCAACACATGAGGCTGATACTCCAAAAGCTTCGTAAAAATAAGTTATATGCCAAGTTAAAGAAATGTGAGTTCTGGCTTGAGGAAGTAGCATTCCTTGGGCACGTGATATCAAATCATGGAATATCTGTTGACCCGGTAAAAAATGAAGCAATTCAAAGCTGGGAGCAACCTAAGTCAGTGACCGAAGTACGTAGCTTTCTCGGCTTAGCTGGTTATTATCGGAGATTTATAGAAGGGTTTTCTCGAATCACTACTCTATTAATTCAGCTGACTCGAAAAGATACAAAGTTCAGTTGGAGCGAGGAATATGAGAAGAGTTTTCAAGAACTCAAGAGAAAACTCATTTCAGCACTTGTTCTGACAATACCATCTGGCTCGGAGGGATTTGTCATCTACAGTGATGCTTCAGGCAAAAGGTTAGGATGTGTTCTCATGCAACATGGGAAAGTCATAGCCTATGCCTCACGACAACTCAAAGAATATGAGAGGAATTATCCTACTTATGATCTAGAGTTGGCAGCAGTCATTTTTGCGCTTAAGATTTGGAAGCATTACCTGTATGGAGAGAAGATTGAGATCTATACGGATTATAAAAGTCTCAAATATTTTTTCACTCAAAAGGAACTCAACATGAGGCAACGACGATGGCTTGAGCTATTGAAAGATTACGATCATACCATTCAATACCATCTTGGAAAAGCGAACGTTGTAGCTGATGCATTGAGTAGAAGATCATATGCGGGTACGAGTGTATTATTGTCAACGCAAAGGCCCATTTTATATGACTTACAAGGGATGGAGATAGAGTTAAAGACTTCAGGGACCCATGTGATGATGGCGAATATACGAGTAGAACAGACTTTAATCGATAAAGTTAAAACAACTCAAGCTACAGACCTAGAGCTGATGCGTATGAGGAAGAAAGTGCAAGAAGGTGCTATTCCGGAAGCAAGAATCGATGAAGAAGGAATACTTCAAATCAACTCCACACTTTGTGTTCCTAACGATTCTGACTTGAAGTATAAAATCATGATGGAAGCGCACAATACACCATTTGTAATCCATCCTGGGAGTACCAAAATGTATCATGATCTTCGACATACATTTTGGTGGAGCAATATGAAGAGAGAGATAGCGGGGTTTATCTCAAGGTGTCTAACTTGTCAACGAGTTAAGGCGAAGCATCAAGTGCCAAAAGGTCCATTGCAACCACTTGAAATTCCAGAATGAAAGTGGGAGCACATTACCATAGATTTCGTTACTGGTCTTCCCAAGATTTCTCAAGGCATAGATGCAATTTGGGTCATTGTTGATAGATTGACCAAGTCTGCTCATTTCTTACCGATACGAGAAACTTATACACTTGAACGTCTTGCTCGAATGTACATAAATGAGATTGTAAGATTGCATGGTATTCTAGTATTCATAGTTTCTGATCGAGACCCAAGATTCACTTCAAGATTTTGGGTTAGTTTGCAAAAAGCTATGGGCACGGATTTACTATTTAGTTCAGCATATCATCCTCAAACGGACGGGCAGTAGGAAAGGACTATTCAAACTCTTGAAGATTTATTAAGACTCTGTGTCCTTGACGTCAAAGGAAGTTGGGATAAGTTCTTACCATTGGTGGAGTTTTTTTACAACAATAGTTATCAAGCAAGTATTGGCATGGCTACATTTGAGGCGTTGTATGGAAGAAAGTGTCATTCTCCAGTATGCTGGGATGAGGTGGGTGAAGCAACGTTGTTGGGACCGAATTTGGTACGTATGACTACGAAAAAGATTTAAACTATCCGACAACGTATAAAAACCTCACAATATCGACAAAAGAGTTATGCTGATCTTCATCGAAAGGACGTGGAATTCAATATTGGAGATCATGTGTTGTTACATGTTGCTCCATAGAAAGGAGTTACGAGATTTGAAAATAGAGAAAAGCTCAATCCTCGATTCATTGGCCCATTTATAATCCTCGATCAGGTAGGAACTGTGGCCTATAGACTCGCCTTACCGCCAAGTATGTCTCGTGTTCATAACGTTTTTCACATATCTATGTTACGTAAATATGTGAAAGACCCGAACCATATTATTGAATTAGAACCGGATGAGATAGCGGAAGATTTAACGTATGAGGAGGTACATGTTAAAATCTTGGATAAGAAGGATCATATTCTACGCTCCAAGATTATACCTCAAGTCAAAGTTTTATGGAGAAACCACGATGTTGAGGAAATGACCTGGAGTTAGAATCTGAAATGAAGTCAATGTATCCTCACCTCTTCGACATACCAGGTATGCACCCTAATTTCAAGGTCGAAATTTCATAACAAGAGGAGGTTGTAAGATCCCCAAATTTTATGAATAAAGAATAATTTTCTCGAAATATATTTTTGAATATTATGGTGTGGATTTGATATAATATTATAGTTGTGAGTAATATTTACAAATTTTGCAAAGTAACCAAGTGGTTATATAATATTCGATTGATCGGGAAATATTCGTACGACGACACAATTATTGGTGGACCCCACAACAGAAGTATTGTCGTAGTTAGAAAACGACAGAATTATCTTTTTATAAAAATAACGCGGCGAAAGTGTTACCATTAAAACTGTTGAACTGCCCGGTAGTAAAAGTACAGTAATACGTGTGGTTGTATAGTAGCACACAGTATTAATTATTGATGCTTACGTGAGAAGTCACTTAGTTATACTCAATTATTGCTACAGTAATTGTTGCATCATATCTCTCATATTATTGATTCAATTATTGTCACAGTATCATCTGCATAATATTTTATATTATTAAATCAATAATTGAGACGAAAAAGTTATTCATATTATTATTTGTAATATTGACAATGTCTAGAAGTTCTGTAAGGAGAGGTTTGGTCACCTAATTACGCACCAATAAGGAGAAATCCTTATCGGAAAGCCCCATCTTTCCTGGGAACGACCTGGTTGTTAAATATTGTGAGTTATAATATTAATGATGAATAAGTTCGTGTTGATTAAAGATGAAATTGATTGTTCCATTGTGTGCGAATTATTAGTGTTAGTAGAAATCGACATCTATTTCGATAATAATGGATGTCTGCAGGTTATATTGATCAATCGGGTAATTAATCGGATAAATGAGTAATTAATTGCTATTAATTCACATGCTTATAACTATGTGTTCACATGTGTATACTATTGATTCACATGATTTACTATTAAGGGAATTGGTGCAAGATTGATAATACTTGCATGGATAAATTAAAAATAGAGGTATAGATGAAGGTACTATACTCTAATTAGTTTTTTCACATTATTATACTATTAACTCAGATGAATGAACTATTAATTCACATTATTTACTATTAGGGGAGGTGGTGCAAGTTTGATAATACTTGCAGGACTAAATTAAAAATAAAAAAAAAGAAGAAGGTATTATGTAATATTTCGAGCCCCAAAACGTGCAATTAACGAAACTATATTTTCCTATAAATAGAAGCTCATTCTTCTTTCATTCTCACCAATTCACTAAGTCTCACAAGAGCAATTATTATAGAGAGAAATTATAGAGAGAAAGAAGAAGAAAAGTCTGCTACCTCACTATTCCAATATCCAGTTTCTTCTAAGGTAAGGGGTATTATTTCTTTCGTATTATTCATGAAGAGAGTTATTTTTTTCAATACTCGTAAGGGTTGTTATTCTATTTTTTATTATTGATAAGTGGATTCTATATACACTTATCCGGTATCTTTTACTTGAATTAGTTGCTTATATTTATGTGTCTTAGTTACTTTTCATGCATTTGTGTTCATTTTGTAGGTTATACGTTTGGGAGCGATGTGAGCAACTATTGGTAAGGAAAAGCAAGGAAAATGCAAAGAAAAGTAATCCGGACATCATTTGGGCTTTCATGTTTACTTCATGTTCTTGGTTTGGAACTTAGCTTACATTGTAGAGCGTCTTCGTAGCTTTTCGGAACTTCTTGAATCGTTCTAATCGGAGTTCGGATGCAAGAATTATGGTCTTTGTACCAACGGACGTCAAACTTCGTTGTTTTGGTTAGCCATTTTCATAACAGTCCCTTCCAGCCCAATTTCAACCTTCATTCGGCCAAAATTTCTCAATCATCAATGAATGAAAGTTGTAGAGCTCGTCGATATCTTCGATTTGATAGGTGGCAGGCCCCATAACTCTTCCCGAATCAAAAGTTATGGCCATTTTACCAGAGCACACTGCAGTAGAAAATCAACCTTGCGGGCGCGCGATTTCCTGCGCGGCCGCGCTAATTACAGGAGCAAAAAGACGTAATTTAACACTTGAGCGCAGCCGCGCCTAACTTTAGTCCAATTCTTGCGCGGCCGCGCGACTTCGGGTGTTGAGAAAAGCTGACTTTTCATTAAACAGTGGAATTAAAGCGTAATTTGGGGGGTTCAATTAGGGCTTATATATTAGACGTATTTTCATTATGTAAGTGACATTCCACCCCTTGGGGGCTAAAGCCATTATTGTTTTCTTTTCTTCTCTTCCTTTTTAGATTAGATTAGAGTTGAAGATTGAAGCAATTGAAGAGCATAAGAAATTCAGAATTGGAGCAAGAGGAGAATCTCAGATTTGCATTCCTAATTCCCTAACTTCCCTTTACTTCTATCTTTATTTCTCAATATATAGTCAATTGTGGATTATAGATTTTGATTCTATGATGAGTTAAACTTTATTTTGGGATTGCAATGGATTCTATTGCTTAGTTTAATCTGATATATTTCATTGTTAACCTTATAGATTGCTATGGGATTGTCTATTAAGATTCATGCTTATTTGCTTAGTTGATTGGCCATCAATTACTGTGATAACCCATATGAACTTGAAAGATGAAGTATGGGTTTGGATTTAATCTTGATAGCTTGTGTTTGTATGTTCTACATGGTGATGGAATGTATGAATCTTTCTTAGGATAGACATATACCGAGGCATCGCTCGTAGTCAATTGAGAACTTGGGCTTAAACCCTAATTATTTGTAAATCACATGGACATATATAGTGGTTTAGGTAATTTGGGTGTTCATGTGTATTCTTTCAACTGGGGATTATATTTGATATGGGTATGGTACATCGAGAGATGGTTATATTTCACTTTTGTATTCTCGACTAGCAATCCAGTGCAAGTAATTTGGCTTAACAGGGAGTACGTTGATTTAAATTATTCAATAGATGAAATTGTAATATCAGGTCTTCATTATCTAGTCTCACTCTAGAAATAGTTAGGTTTATTTAATTTCATAGTTTAAATATAAAATATAATATCATTCGTTTAAATAAGACTGAAATGGTTATGGGCTAGTGCTTGGTAAACTTTATTAGATAATTCTCCGTGGGAACGATACTTTACTTACTCTTTATTACTTGTTGACCATGTATACTTGCGTGTTGTGCGTAACTAGAAATTACCCAACAAGTTTTTGGCGCCGTTGCCGGGGGAATTAGCTTAATAAATTTTTGTCAACATTAATTTCAATCAAATTAGTCTTAATTTAAATATTTTTTTTTAATTATCTTCTTATATTTCTCTCTTTTCAGGTACCATGGGTGACTTTGCCTATCAATGGCCTTATGCAAATATAATTCAACTAAGGGACACGAGTACTGAGGGACTCAATGTATTTTTTACATTGTCAGCACAAATTGCAACACTTTCGGAGAGGTTGGATATTCTTGTAGCCCAAAGCACTCAAGAGATAGTAGTTACATGTGAATACTATGCTGGCGAGCATGCGAGTTATCAGTGCAACATCAAGGTTGGACAAGTGCAGTTTGGGGGTGATTACTTCAACAACGATGTTTATCCTGATTATCAACAAGGTTGGGGGTATCACCCAGATTATGAATGGAGTTATAACTATCCCAACCAATACTGCATCCCAAGTCCAACACACCCATCAGATTTCTCATATCCACCTTTAACGCATCAAGAGGAAAATTCAAGGTTGAAGGAATTCATGTCAAAAAGCATAGCAGACCATGACGAGATGATGATGAGTCAGGAGTTATCAAGACAAAATCTTAACAAACAGACGGAACAACTCATTAACTCCTCAATGAATGGTCCTCAATACATAGATTTTGAAACTGAACAAGATAATTTAAGAGTGGAGGTTTTGTGGTTCAAGTTTGTAGCATCAACTGAGGAGAAGATGATTGAGCAAGGGAGGTAAATTCAGAATCTACAGAATCAAATGGATCAAATACTTGAAGCCTTGAACAATCGCCCTCAAAACAATTGGTCTTATGACATGGACGATGAAATTGATGGAGAGCCAGAGGTGTTCATGCCATTGAATGAACTGAAAGGAGTAGACATTGAGGAGACAACTGGGGGTATGAAAAATGAAGAGCATGAGCTGACTTGTATAATACCCCAAGTGCCTTCTCAGATAGAGTTAAAAAATTTAGTGAAATTTGCACACCTATGTCCCCTTGGTAGTCACATCCAAAGCAAGAATTTCTACGATTATGAGGCCTCTTACAAACCATGGTGGGCTGAGGAAGAGATAATAGAAGAAGAGAATCATGTTGTATCTGTCATACCTCAATGCAAAAATCTATTCACAGACACAATGGAAGGAGAACCTGGCTATGCAATAGAACTAGGGGCATCATGTACATGAAATATGCCAGGTTGTTTCAATTCATAGACACGTAAGATGGGGAACCTACCTACGCACATTACAGTTCTAATGAATGGAGGGTTCCTAGCTTATCGTAGAGGAATTGGATAGCGGTGTAAAGAAAAGAGTCCAGCTGACGGACTATAAACCGAGCGCTCAATGGGAGGCACCCCATCCAATCTTTCTCCCTCCTTGTTTAATTCTTCTTTTTTACATTTCCATATTTAGTAGATGTTAGATAGTGGTAAGTCTTAATAATAGTTTTATTGTTTCTCCTCTTAGGTTCAATCCAATTGGTATAAGCATTGAGGATCAAACAGAAGTCAAAAACTAAAGCTGCCAGAGTACAGGGTCGCGCGGCCGCGCCACAACTCAGTCACAGAAAAAAATGCTAAATTTTTAGAATTTCTGACTCAAGCATTTGGACAGTTAGAAGCCCACACTCAGTCTCTAACTATAGAATATCTCAAACTTAGCCATCACCTGATATACCATCGGATCATGAGGAGGCGAACGGAGATGACATTGCCACTTAGGGGAGTATTCTTTCACTTTTAATTACAATGAGGGCATTGTTTATTTTAAGTTTGGGGGTATTGGGTTGTACTGAGTAGTTGTTGTATATAGTTAGTTGCATATAGTTTGATTGCATGTTTAAGTTGCATAGTAGGGGTATTTTAGTATGAATTTTTTTTTTTAGTTTTCTTTTCTTGATTACTTAGTATGTGTTTAGTTGCATAACATTACATAATCCCAGGCTTTTAGTTAGTTGAATTCTAATTTGGCCAATGATGGCATAGAAATTTGATAGATTTTTGAATTTAGTGGATATCTTGAGCTTAGTTATAATTTTATACAGGATATAATTCATGCTTGCTATTTAGATGTTACCAGGTAGCACGACAATGTTCCTATTTGCTTGTTGGTTAAGATTAGCATGCTTGTCTACTGAGAGGAAAATGTTATTTTTAATGATAGAACTGTGTAGGAAGTGAGTAATGACTATGAAGGCACTTAAACTCAAGTTTTGGGAACGCATGGGTATGCTTGCTTTATATAAAAAAAGAGAAAAAAAAATTGAATAATTACCGTGGCTAGTCTTGTTTTGGGGCCTTTTTTACTTGAGTAAGTACGCCCGAGGGGATTGTCTCTACACCTAGCGCCCTAAGGTCTTAATGGTCTGGGAGTCGTTGGTTGAAAGCTCGCTAAGGGGTAGCACTGTTAGCCTAATGAAATGAGACATTGCATAGTCATGGCAAATATATATATATAAAAAAAATCAATAAACACCGCGAGAAAGTGCGAAAATCGCCCCATGAGTAAAAATAAAGCAGAATAAACCCTTTGCTAAACCTTATTTTGTACTGATGTGTTGGAGTAGTTCTTGTATCATTTGTATGCATAGTTCTTGATTTAAACTTCAATTTTCTGTCTTAAGCAATTTAGCATGTGGTATCTTCATCTTTGTTAAGCTTATCTGTGAACACATCACACACACACAACATCTTTATAGCAGGTTAGGACTATCTGATTGTATTTCATTATACCTTTAGCTTAGTTTGATGCTTTGTTCTTGAATCTTGATATTTCTCTGCGGCATGTCTCACTAGAATTCATAACATGGCTGGAAATCTGGGGATTCATTGTCATAGTAGCGTAGCTTGCATAGCATGTAGATTGCATTATATTGTGTTGCTTGCGGACAAGCAACGGTTTAAGTTTGGGGGTATTTGATAAGTGGATTTTATATACACTTATCCGGTATCTTTTACTTGAATTAGTTGCTTATATTTATGTGTCTTAGTTACTTTTCATGTATTTTGTGTTCATTTTGTCGGTTATACGTTTGGGAGTGGTGTGAGCGACTATTGGTAAGGAAAAGCAAGGAAAATGCAAAGAAAAGCAATCCGGACATCATTTGGGCTTTCATGTTTACTTCATGTTCTTGGTTTGGAACTTAGTTTACATTGTAGAGCGTCTTCGTAGCTTTCCGTAACATCTTGAATTGTTCTAATTGGAGTTCGGATGCAAGAATTATGGTCTTTGTACCAACGGACGTCAAACTTTGCTATTTTGTTTAGCAATTTTCATAGCAGTCCCTTCCAGCCCAATTTCAACCTTCATCCGGACAGAATTTCTCAATCATCAAAGAATGAAAGTTGTAGAACTCGTCGATATCTTCGATTTGATAGGTGGCAGGCCCCGTAACTCTTCCCAGATCAAAAGTTATTGTCATTTTACCAGAGCATACTGCAGGAGAAAAGCAACCTCACGGGCGCGCGATTTCCTGCGCGGCCGCGCGAATTACAGGAGCAAAAAGACGCGATTTAACACTTGAGCGTGGCCGCGCCCAACTTTAGGCGAAGTCTTGCGCGGCCGCGCGACTTCGGGTGTTGACAAAAGCTGACTTTCATTAAACAGTGGAATTAAAGCGTAATTTGGGGGGGTTCAATTAGGGCTTATATATTAGACGTATTTTCATTATGTAAGAGACATTCCACCCCTTGGGGGCTAAAGCTACTATTGTTTTCTTTTCTTCTCTTTCTTTTCAGATTAGATTAGAACCCTAGATTAGATTAGAGTTGAAGATTGAAGCAATTGAAGAGCATAGGAAATTCAGAATTGGAGCAAGAGGAGAATCTCATATTTGCATTCTTAATTCCCTAACTTCTCTTTACTTCTATCTTTATTTCTCAATGTATAGTCAATTGTGAATTATAGATTTTGATTCTATGATGAGTTAAACTTTATTTTGGGATTGTAATGGATTCTATTGCTTAGTTTAATCTGATATATTTCATTGTTAACCTTATTGATTGCTATGGGATTGTCTATTAAGATTCATGCTTATTTGCTTAGTTGATTGGCCATCAATTACTGTGACAACCCATATGAACTTGAAAGATGAAGTATGGGTTTGGATTTGATCTTGATAGCTTGTGTTTGTATGTTCTACATGGTGATGGAATGTATGATTCTTGTTTAGGATAGACATATACCGAGGCATCGCTCGTAATCAATTGAGAACTTGGGCTTAAACCCTAATTATTTGTAAATCACATAGACATATAGTGGTTTAGGTAATTTGGGTGTTCATGTGTATTCTTTCAACTGGGGGATTATATTTGATATGGGTATGGTATATCGAGAGATGGCTATATTTCACTTTTGTGTTCTCGACTAGCAATCCAGTGCAAGTAATTTGGCTTAACAGGGAGTGCGTTGATTTAAATTATTCAATAGATGAAATTGTAATCTCAGGTTTTCATTATCTAGTCTCACTCTAGAAATAGTTAGGTTTATTTAATTTCATAGTTTAAATATAAAATATAATATCATTCGTTTAAATAAGACTGAAATGGTTATGGGCTAGTGCTTGGTAAATTTTATTAGATAATTCTCCGTGGAAACGATACTTTACTTACTCTTTATTACTTGTTGACCACGTATACTTGTGTGTTGTGTGTAACTAGAAATTACCCAACAATTATTCTATTGGAATAATCTGTATGTGCGGTCTATCGCATGCCTGATGAATTTTTTTGTTATTCCATTCTTTATTATTCTGTTGGAATAACCTGTCTGTGCGGTCTATCGCATGCCTGGTGAATTCTTTTGTTATTCTATTCTTTATTATTCTATTGGAATAACCTGTCTGTGCGGTCTATCGTATGCATGGTGAAATCGTCTGTTATTCCATTCTTTATTATTCTGTTGGAATAACATGTCTATGTGGACTACCGCATGCACAGTGAATGATCCTTCGTATTCATTCCTTATTAAATTGTGAAAATGATCTGTCTACGTGAATTACCGCATGGTGGGCAAAAATCTATTTGTAGTTTCATATATTTTATTATACTCAGTTGGTTAAAGTTTTGGCTTCTATACTCTATGAAATTAGTAGAATATCCTGGATATTTGCGCTTCATCCAGTATTTTTTCATGAAAATATTCTTCTGAGCATTCTTGAATTTTACTCCATAAAACAGTATCATGTTGACAATTTGGATGTTATTGATTTCTGGATAAATTAAATTATAAATCTTTAAAAATTTATCCTTGAACTTGTTTTATTGAATTCTTATATCATTGTCATCATCCTCATGTTTATATTATGTTGAAAGTCATCTGTGGCCTGTAGTGCATAGATAAACTTGGTATGATTATGACCAGGAAATATTTGGTATAATTATAACCGTAATGTTACAAATGATGTGGTAAAAGTTCTCATTGGCTGTAGTGCATTGATGGACAGTTGTTGGCATGATCATGACCATTGATGAATACACGAATATCCTTGGCCTGTAGTGCATGGATAATTTATGGTCGTGATACTAATGAATATCCTTGGCCATAGTGCAGGGATGATGTGGTTTATTTATTAAGTTGAGTCTCAGCGATAAAAGTGATGAAGAACCTTTTAATTCATAAAAGATAGTAGATTTTATTCTCTACTTGACTCTTCTAATGGATTGATTGTTCCTCTGCAGTTAAACTTGATGTTTGTTATATTTTATCATTTAACACTGTTGAAGGCTAACGATAAATTATTCTGCATTATCTTAGTCATAATATTTCTTACTGGGCTAGTTGAGCTCACCTTTTCTTTCACTGTTCTCTTCAGAAAATGAGAATATAGATGGGACAAGTCAGGGAACAGATTGACGGTTCAGATGGTTATTTTAGTAGTCCTCACTATTCTATAAAATAGTGTGATAATAAATGTAATGAGGACTCCATTGGGTGTGGATATTATCTAGATGACAATATTCTTATTAAAACTCTTAGATTATGTTTTGTCGTATTCTACACGACTGTTGTATAATTAAGTTGTATTTAAATTTTGTACCATGTATTTGGCGACTCATGATGGGTGATATATACCTATTTTGGGGGTGTCACACATGTGATGATGGCGAATATACGAGTAGAACCGACTTTAATCGATAAAGTTAAAGCTGCTCAAGCTACAAACCTGGAGCTAATGCGTATGAAGAAGAAAGTGCAAGAAGGTGCTATTCTGGAAGCAATAATCGATGAAGAAGGAATACTTCAAGTCAACTCCAGACTTTGTGTTCCTAACGATTCTGACATGAGGTATAAAATTATGATGGAGGAGCACAACACACCGTTTGCAATCCATTCTGGGAGTACCAAAATGTATCATGATCTTCGACATACATTTTAGTGGAACAATATGAAGTGAGAGATAGCGGGGTTTATCTCAAGCTGTCTAACTTATCAACGAGTCAAGGCGGAGCATCAAGTGCCAATAGGTTCATTGCAACCACTTGAAATTCTAGAATGGAAGTGGGAGCACATTACCATGGATTTCGTTACTGGTCTTCCCAAGGTTTCTCAAGGCATAGATGCAATTTGGGTCAATGTTGATAGATTGACCTAGTCTGCTTATTTCTTACCGATACGAGAAACTTATACACTTGAACGTCTTGCTCGTATATACATAAATGAGATTGTGAGACTGCATGGCATGCCAGTATCCATAGTTTCTGATCGAGACCCAAGATTCACTTCAATATTTTGGGTTAGTTTGTAAAAAGCTATGGGCACAGATTTATGATTTATTTCAGCGTATCATCCTCAAACGGACGGACAATCAGAGAGGACTATTCAAACTCTTGAGGATTTATTAAGACTCTGTGTCCTTGACTTCAAAGGAAGTTGGGACAAGTTCTTACCATTAGTAGAGTTTTCCTACAATAATAGTTATCAAGCAAGTATTGGCATGGCTCCATTTGAGGCGTTGTATGGAAGAAAGTGTCGTTCTCCGGTATGCTGGGATGAAGTAGGTGAAGCAACATTCTTGGGATCGAAGTTGGTACGTATCACTACGGAAAAGATTCAAACGATCTGCTAATGTATAAAAACCTTACAAGATCGACAAAAGAGTTATGCTGATCTTCATCGAAAGGATGTGGAATTCAATATTGGAGATCATGTGTCGTTACGTGTTGCTCCATAGAAAGGAGTTACGAGATTTGAAAAGAGAGGAAAGCTCAATCCTCGATTCTTTGGCCCATTTATAATCCTTGATCGAGTAGGAACTGTGGCCTATAGACTCGCCTTACAGCCAAGTATATCTCGTGTTCATAACATTTTTCACATATCAATGTTACGTAAATATGTGAAAGACCCGAACCACATTATTGAATTAGAACCAGACGAGATAGAGGAAGATTTAACGTATGAAGAGGTAGCTGTTAAAATCTTAGATAAGAAGGATCATATTCTAAGCTCCAAGGTTATACCTCAAATCAAAGTTTTATGGAGAAATCACGATGCGGAGGAAATGACCTGGGAGTTAGAATCTGAAATAAAATCAAGGTATCCTCACCTTTTCGACATATCAGGTACGTACCCTAATTTCGAGAATGAAATTTCATAAGAAGGGCAGGTTGTAAGACCCCAACTTTTTTGAATAAAGAATAATTTTTCTCGAAATATATTTTTTAATATTATGGTGTGGATATGATATAATGTTATAGTTATGTGTAATATTTGGAAAATTTTGTAAAGTAAGCAAGTTGATATAAAATATTCGTTGTGTCAGTGAATATTCGATTGGTCGGGGAATATTCGTTTTAACAAAGAATATTCGTACGACGGCACAATCATTGGGGGATCCCACAACGGAAGTATTGTCTGAGTTAGAAAACGATAGAAATATCTTTTTATAAAAATAACTGCGGATGTTTTACCGTTAACTGTTGAACTACCCGGTGGTAAAAGTACAGTAATGCGCGTGGTTGCATAGTAGCACACAGTATTGATTATTGATGTTTACGTAAGAAGCCACTCAGTTTACTCAATTATTGCTACAGTAATTGTTGCATAGTATCTCACGTTATTTGATTCAATTATTGTCACAGTATCATCTTCATAATATTTTATATTATTAAATCAATAATTGAGACAACACAGTTATTCATATTATTATTTACAATATTGACAATGTCTAGAAAGTTCTGTCGAGGAGAGGTTTAGTCACCTAATTGCATGCCAAAAGAAAGAAATCCTTATTGGAAAGCCCCCTCTTTCCTGGAAACGATCTGGTTGTTAAATATTATGAGTTATAATATTAATAATAAATAATTGTTGAAGTATTAAGAATGTGTTTATTGAAGATAAGTGAATTACAAAAGTTAGAGGGGAATAATGCAAACTTGGAAAACTTTAGGGGTACCAAAGTGTAATAAGTTAAATCAATCTGGACCATTGGTGGTGGTTTTAATAGTAAATCAATCTAGACCATTGATGGTGGTTTTAATAGTAAATCAATCTGGACCATCGGTGGTGGTTTTAATAGTAAATTAATTTGGACCGTCGGTGGTGGTTTTAATAGTAAATCAATTTGGACCATTGGTGGTGGTTTTAATAGTAAATCAATCTAGACCGTTGATGGTGGTTTTAAAAGTAAATCAATTTGGGCCGTCGGTGGTGGTTTTAAAAGTAAATCAATCTGGACCGTCGGTTGTGGTTCTAATAGTAATCAATATGGACCGTTCGTTCTATTAGTAAATTAATCTGGACCGTTCGTGAATAAATTACTATTTAGTTCATTCTCCTATAAATAGAAGCTTAATTCTTCTTTCATTCTCACCAATTCACTGAGATTCACAAGAGACACTATAGAGAGAGAAACTATAGAGAGCAAGAAGAAGAGTATTCTACTACTTCACTATTGCAGCATCCAGCCTTCTACTAAGGTAAGGGTTATTATTTCTTTCGTATTCATAAGGAATACTATTTTTTTAGTATTCGTCCTTTAATATGTCGGAATAACCTGTGTAATAACCAAGAATTTCTGTGATACATTGTAAATAAGTATTACCTAATCAATAATATTTTATGGATGATGGCATGATTATGTGGTTAGTATGATATAGTATTTAAAGAAAGTCTCACTAATAAGTTATATAAGTTAGTGAACTAACTTAAGTATTTTAATAATCTAGGAAATAGATTTAAGAGGTTAAACCCTAAGTAAGTACTCAATAAACTTGAATAAGACAAGTCTAATTGGGTTATGTAAGTTAATTAACATTATTAATTGATGTGAATGTGTGAATATCAATAATAATGAGTAATAGTTCATGAGATAATAGGGTTAATATTACTAAGGATGGCTAGTAGTTTAAACAAGCCCAATAATTATTTAAGTATTGAACTTGTAGATAATTTGATTGTTAAGCTAGCCCACCATTGAATTTAATGGGCAAGTATGCTAGTAGCATAGTTATTTAAGAGTGGAGGCCCAAGTTCATATTATTTAGTAAGTCAAACTAGTTAATTAAAAGTCCAATAGGTTATTTATGGAAAGCCCAAAACAATTTTTTTTATGGCCCAACTTGTAGCCCAATTGATGAGGGTACTTTAGACATTTTGTATACTAGATTTTTCCATAAAAGCAAAAGCAAGACTTAGTGATAAGAAGGCCACTTGGCCGGCCATAGATAAGGAGAGAAAAGGGGGAATGAATGTCATCATTACAAGCTCCCAAATTCCAAAAGATATTTACTTAGTGGGCTAGGTGTCATTTTGTTTATGGAGCCAACATTTTAGTAAGTAATCTTGTAATAATTAAGAGAGAGAGAGGAGATATGTTAGTGGATTAGATATAGATATACTAATGTATCTATGTATTTTGTCCAACACATTAAACTATCTTCTCTTTCATCTTTTATTTTATCTCATCTTACTTTTTCTTTAGTTAACCAAGCAAAGCATAAAAGAGAGAGAGAGAGAGAGAGAGAGAGAGAGAGAAGTTCGGTGGGGAAGAGGAGAGAAAGAGGAAGAAAATCCACCATTGATGCACCCTAAGTTCATCCTATACTTTGGAAGGGAAAGAAGGTGTGCCCAAAAATCAAGGTGAAAACTAATCTAACTAATTTTTTTTTTATTATTTTGGTTGATTTTGGTTATCTAAGGTTTATGATCTAGAGGTTTAAAACCCTCTATCTACATGTTTTATATAGTTTCATGTATGGATCTAACATATTTGAGTGTTAGAAAGTGAATCAAAAGGATAGAAAAGAAACTAGTTTTGTTTTTAAGAAAACTCTAGTTTTTTTCACATCCTTTGATCGACTACCGTTTTTGATCTACACCTTCTTTTTGTGATCCGTCAAAGAGGGGTGCTAGATATGTAAGTTAACTACTAAACCCAAGTGGTAGCATTCAAAAATGTTGAATACACAAGTGGTAGCAACTGTTTTAGCAAAAACAGTTTGGTCTTTTGAAAGAAAAATAAACTGTTTTTGGTCAGTCAAAGCAAGGGGTATTTTCATCATTTTGCTGGTATTTAAAAATTCTGGAAAAATTTGGGAGAGTAATATGATGAGTTATCTTTCAAACCCAAGTGGAATCACCTAAAAAGGAGTTGTAGATTTCCGTATGGACTGAATTTAGCAAAGTAGGTAAAATCTAAAAATCCCAAAACGGGGTCTGCCCAAAATTTTGAAAGGGCAATTTCGGCCACTTAAAATATGAAATAAATTCCGGCCTTTTGGGACATTAAAATATATGTCATAAAGTAGCTCCTGTCCAAAAATGACCTCATTCCGACTTAAAATGACCAAGTTATGATCATTTCAATATTTAGGTTTTTCGGACGAAAATCGCTATAACCGGAGTTCTATAACTCCGATGGCCACGAAATTTAAACTGGAGGGTCACGTTAACATGTATGAGGTTATGCCAAGAGATGGGAATTTCTGGAGTTGAGCATGATGGGGCTAATTTCTTAAGCCACGCACTAAAAATGATTTTTGAAAAATAGTAAAAGAAATTGAAAAATTACGGAAAAATACTTTTTGTGTATGAAATACATGTATATAAGTATGGCCAAAGGATAGAAAAATAATAAGTTGATTTGATATTTTCGTAAAAGAGATATGGAAACCAGCTTGCTGGATTGGAAAAAATGTTGAATCCAGTTTGCTGGATTGAAAGATTTAGAATCCAGTCTTGCTGGATTGAAAGTTTGTTGAATCCAGTTTGCTGGATTAGTCAATCCAGGTGGCTGGATTGCATGTTTGTATAATCTAGACTATGATGTTAGTATTCATCTTACTAGATTATAAAGAAGAGCTAATAAAAGGAAAGATTAAGTGTTAAATCATAAGAAATATGACAAGTAAATAATATATTATCAAAGAATGATATTAATAAGAATGTTTTCAGGTAATTGATTATGTGGATAAGTAAATTGCTGATAGAGTAATTGTATTATAATATAAAGTATGATATGCTGATTGTAAGATCAATCTTAACAATGATAGGTCTTTACAATAAAGAGATTAAATTAAATTGTGTAGCAGTAGATCGCAGTCAAGGCAAGTTCTCTAACTCAAACTTGAGTTATTCTTTTCAAAGCATGTTAGTGAATAATTATTGTGTATTATTCACATCCATATTGATTATTGATGCTCGCACTCAGTGCAATTAAATTCCTATTCTATTATTATTGAATTGTGAATTAGTTAAAGTTCTTTTATTCATGCACTGTTTAAGATATGGATCTATGCTCATTGTATCGGCTAGATCAAACATGTTTAAATTTGTTAAATCAAATATGTTGTTAAAAGCTTTTCTTCACCAATTGATTTGGTAAGGACTCAAGACTGAGAAAAAGAACAATTTGATTAAAGCATTATTGAAAAACAATTATTGCTCGTAAATTAAGTGTTTATGCATAATACACCGGGTATGAAAGGCTGATCCCCTTGATTACCAAAACTTATTAAAAGGACCAGTTTAAATACTGACAACCTTAGCATATGTTCATGGTCATTATGACCACTCAGTATCTGTTATTCGAATATTTAGTTATCAAGACTTAATTCATGTTCTTTCGTAATTAATTTCTATTGTTGAACATTGAGCGATAAATTTCTTACTAATCATGATATATCTTCTTTGTACTTAAACTTGCTAAGCAAATTAGTTGCTTACCCTTGCTATATCATGACATTTATTTCAGCTAAGCCAGAGGGTTCAAGTAAGAAGGACAAGGGCAAGGGAAAGGTCCAAGAATAGTTATTATAAATGTTTAAGTATCATGAAATACTATGTTTGATGTTTATGTAAACCTTTTGTGTTACTTTATGTAACTTAAGTAAGGTATGTTTATGTTAAGGTAATAGACCTTGGGGTATTGTATAAGACTTTATTATAATGAACAACGTATGTTTATTATTCCGCAATAGTATATAGAATGCTTATGTTAATGATGGATAGTGAGCACCAAACCCGGGGTTGAGAACTCGGATTTGGGGGCGTCACAGATTGGTATCAGAGCTGTAGGTTATAAACTCTAGGATGCGAAACTTAGGTTATAACCTTAGAAGAAAACTCGTATAGAGTATGATAAGAGGTGGATTATGGAGATTCATCTAGTATGCAGTGTGCATAATAAAATATTATTTCATTTTATCAATGAATATATTTTATTGTGATACTGATGTTGTGTTTGTTTGATTATAGGATGCCTGAGGAAGAACAAGGTAGCCATACAGTCGAGCAAGAGCCGTTAGATCCGGTAGAGGATCATGCTGTTAGTGACGAGCGTGATGAGGATGTGATGGAGGTTTTGTTTGAAAATAACATAGTGCTGGAGAATAGAGTGACAGAGCTAGAGCAGGAGAATGCCACTCATCAGTTTACTGAAACTCAATACAAGGAACTGGCATATCAGGCTCAGAACGAGCTTGCTGAGATGAAGATACAGTTGCAGGAGCAGACGTCCTTGGCTACTCATATGGTTGCCAAGAATGCTGAGCTGAGAGAGATATTAGAACAAGAGCATAATAAGTTTGCGATATTGAGTATTGAGCATCAGGCGTTACACATGAGGTTTGACTTAGAGATCGCTGACAGGGTCCGAGTTGAGGATGCTTGAGTCCGAGCAGCGAGAAGAGTGGATCAGCTAGAGGTTGAGGCAGAGGCTGGACGAGTTAGGATGGAGTCCTTGGGACGGGCTTTAGATGCAGCATATACTGGTCCCCAAGTGGGAGTGAGGAGATCCTTTGAGATAGGCGAGTCGAGTCGAGCTGTTAGACGTCGACTTATGGATGGACTCTTTCCACCCGAGCAGGAGCATTCAGGCGCACCCTCTCCAGACGCGCAGTGATAGTTTAATAGCTTTCTATTGTTTATAGAGGTAGTAGTACCCCTTTTGATTATTAGGGTTGTGTGTTTGATGTAAACCTCAGTAGGTGCGAGGTAGTATGTAAATATGATGTATCCCCATCTTATGTGAATAGGGGAGTATGTCTTTTGGTAGATCCCATCTTTGGATGTTTAAAAATGGGATAGTTAACGTTTATAAAAATATGCCAAGTATGTGAATATATGACTCTAAAATTTGGTATATGAATATAAATGCATTATTATAATTACATGTTGGATCAAATAGAAAAGTATTAAGAATTAAAATGAGAAGTTGTCTGTTTGAAAAAAATAGTAAGCTGGATATGTCAATTCAGCAAGCTGAATGTGTTATTCAGCAAGCTGGATATGTTAATTCAGCAAGCTGAATATGTTAATTCAGCAAGCTGAATGTGTTATTCAGCAAGCTGGATGTGTTAATTCAGCAAGCTGAATGTGTAATTCAGTAAGCTGAATATGTGAATTTAGTAAGATGAATATGTTAATTCAGCAAGCTGAATTAGTCAATTTAGTAGGTTGAATTCGATAATACAACATTATGATAATATGATTGTTAGAGTTTAAATTACATGTTATATTTTAAACACTTAGAAGATATATCATATAATTAAACTCGATGTAATAAATTAAGGTTTTGTTTAATCAGATTATGCCGCCAAGACGTCAAAATCGTAACCAGAGGGAGGAACGTTCTGTGAACAATGAAAGAAATCAAGATGACCCAATGCAAAACTTTGCCGATATGATAGCTCAAGCTATGCGAACTCGTGCACCTGCAGCAAGGGGGCAAGCGAATAATAGATTGGCAAATTTTAAAGATTTTAAAGCTGTAGGACCACCAGAATTTAGCGGAACTACGGACCCTATAGCGGCTCAAACATGGGTGAAAGAGATGGAAAAGGCCTTTATCATTGCAAGGGTAGCCGAAGAGCAAAAGACTGCTTTTGCTACCTACTTGATGAAAGGTGAGGCTAATTACTGGTGGGAGACGAACCAAGCTAGAGCCGGAACAGAGGTAGTGACATGGACCAGGTTTAAGGAGTTATTCTTAGAAAGTTATTTCTCGGAGGCCATGCAAGCCAGAATGGAAGTGCAGTTTCTTGAATTAAAGCAAGAAAACATGTCAGTTACCGAATATGCAGCAAAATTTAATGAGCTAGCCAGATTTGCACCTCATCAGGTGGATACAGAACTACGAAAGGCACGTAGGTTTGAAAATGGGCTGAAGCCTTGGATTCACAGTAAGGTTGCAGTATTGCAAATTGCTACCTTCTCAACACTGTTAGAAAAAGCTATCATTGCAGAAGGTAGTAGTGAGGCAGTTTCTAGATTCAACCGAGAGAAGAATAAGAAGAAAATTGAAGGTGGTCATCAAGGTGCGAGTAGTGGTGGCAGTAACAACAAGAAACGTAAGTGGAACAACAGTGGAAATGAATCAGGAGCGCAACCAGGGAATACTCAGCAGAAGAAGGCAGCATGTTCGAAGTGTGGAAAGAATCACTCTGGAGAGTGTATGAAAGGGAAAAACGTCTGTTATAATTGTGGCCAAGAAGGACATATTTCACCAAATTGTCCTAAACCGAAGAAAGGTGGTTGTTTTTCTTGTGGAGGAACGGGGCACCGATTCAAGGATTGTCCATTGAAGAAGAATACAGATGGAGGAAGTGGAAACAAGAGCAGTTCAACAAAGTTAACTATTGGAGGTCCAACACAGCAGAGCAAGCCGACAGCCCGAACGTTCAACATGACTGTGCAAGATGCAGTTGCATCAAAGGAAGTGGTGTCAGGTATTATTCCGATCAATAATATAAATGCTTACGTATTATTTGATTCGGGAGCTACCTGTTCATTTGTGTCTGATGAATTTGCTAGAAGATTAAACTTACCATTTGAAAAGTTAAAGAACCCAATGAATATAGAAGTTGCAAATAAAGAAGTGATCCCTGTAGAGTTTATCCATAACAACTGTGGTGTGGATATAAGGGGACATAAGTTAAGCGTGAATTTAATCCCGATACGCTTAGGAGAATTTGATGTTATCTTAGGGATGGATTGGTTGTTTAACCATGAGGCAGTTATAGACTGTCAGAAGAAGAGTATACGCCTTAAGACACCGAGTAAGTCTAAGGTTGTATTTTATGGTAGCAAGTCGCCAAGGCAAACAAGTTGTCTGACGATGATGCAGGCCAGAAGAATGTTACGAAAAGGCTGTGAAGGTTATTTGGCTCATGTAGTGGATACACGGGTTGTGAATTCGGACATGGGGCAGATACCTATAGTTAATGAGTTTGGGGATGTCTTTCCAGAAGAACTTCCGGGACTTCCTCCAGATAGAGAAATAGAGTTTGTGATTGATTTAGTACCGGGGACAGCGCCGATATCAAAAGCGCCGTATCGAATGGCTCCGGTAGAAATGAAAGAGTTGATGATCCAGCTACAAGAGTTGTTGGATAAGAAGTACATCCAACCTAGTGTATCTCCGTGGGGAGCACCGGTGTTGTTTGTAAAGAAGAAGGATGGTTCAATGAGGTTGTGTATGGATTACAGAGAATTGAATAAGGTGACAATCAAGAACAAATATCCGTTACCAAGAATAGACGATCTGTTTGATCAACTTAAGGGAGCGAGATGTTTTTCAAAGATTGACCTAAGAACTGGTTATCATCAGTTGAAGGTGAGAACAGAAGATGTACCAAAGACAGCATTTAGAACTCGTTACGGTCATTATGAGTTCCTAGTGATGTCGTTTGGACTGACAAACGCACCAGCTGCTTTTATGGACTTGATGAACAGAGTATTTAAACCGTATTTGGATAAATTTGTGGTGGTGTTCATTGATGACATTTTGGTTTATTCAAAGACTGAAGAGGAGCATGCTGAACATCTACGAATTGTGTTGGAAACCTTAAGGAAAGAGAAGTTATATGCTAAATTTTCAAAGTGTGAGTTCTGGTTGAAGAGAGTTCAATTTCTGGGGCATGTCATCGATAACGAGGGAATTTCTGTTGATCCAGCAAAAGTAGAAGCGGTGAAAAATTGGAGACAACCGAAAACACCGACAGAGATTAGAAGTTTCTTGGGATTGGCAGGATATTACCGAAGGTTTATTCAGGATTTCTCGAAAATAGCAACGCCATTAACTAATCTGACAAGGAAGACTGTTAAGTATGTATGGACGGAAAAATGTGAACAAAGTTTTCAGGAATTAAAGAAGCGACTAAGTGAAGCACCTGTGTTATCTTTACCAGATAGTACGGGAGGTTTTACAGTGTATAGTGATGCGTCACACAAAGGACTAGGTTGCGTATTAATGCAGAATGGTAAAGTCATTGCGTACGCGTCACGACAGTTAAAAGACTATGAGAAGGGATACCCTACCCATGACCTTGAGTTGGCTGCGGTAATATTTGCCCTTAAGATTTGGAGACATTATCTCTACGGAGAAAAGTGTGAGATATACACAGATCACAAGAGTCTGAAGTACATCTTTACACAAAAGGAATTAAATATGAGGCAGAGAAGATGGTTGGAATTGATCAAGGACTATGATTGTGATATTCTATATCATCCGGGAAAGGCTAATGTGGTGGCAGATGCTTTAAGCAGAAAGAGCCAAGAAAAATTGTTTGTATTAACAAACCAGGAAAAGTTAGTAAGAGAAATGGAGAAAATGGAGTTGGAGGTGAAAAATCCGAAGAATTCAGATAACATAATAGAAATGGAAGCAAGTCCAACTTTATTAGACAAGGTGAAAGAATCACAAGGGAATGATGAAGAATGTAATAACATAAAGAAGCGGTTGGCTGAAGGCGAAGAGCTGAAGTATAAGATCGATGGTACTGGATTGATAAGATTTGAAGGAAGAATTTGGGTGCCTGCAATACCAGAGTTACGAGGCGAGATTCTTCAAGAAGCGCACAATACGAGATACTCAATACACCCAGGAAGCACGAAGATGTATCAAGATTTGCGTCAACATTATTGGTGGCCAAATATGAAGAGAGAGGTTGCTGAATGCGTCAGCCGCTGTTTAACTTGTCAAAGAGTCAAGGCAGAGCATCAACGACCAAGTGGATTATTACAGCCGTTGGAAATTCCAGAATGGAAATGGGAGCACGTCACGATGGATTTTGTGGTAGGACTTCCAGCAACACAAAAGGGTTACGATGCTATATGGGTAATTGTCGACCGTCTTACAAAGTCAGCACACTTTTTGCCGATCAAGATTAGGTATAATTTGGATCAGCTAGCAAAATTGTATATCAAGGAAATTATTTCGAGACATGGAGTGCCAGTATCAATCGTGTCTGATAGAGATCCGCGCTTCACTTCAAACTTTTGGAGAAGTCTTCAAGAAAGAATGGGGACACAATTAAGGTTGAGTATTGCGTATCATCCACAGACAGATGGGCAAAGTGAGAGAACGATTCAAACCTTAGAGGATATGCTCAGAGCCTGTGTGATGGATTTCAAAGGAAGCTGGGAAGATCATCTTTCGTTGGTGGAGTTTGCGTATAACAATAGTTATCATGCAAGCATTGGTATGCCACCGTATGAAGCCCTGTATGGGAGAAAGTGCAGAACGCCCTTATGTTGGGACGAGGTAGGTGAAAGAAGATTGTTGGGGCCAGAATTGGTTCAGCAGACGGTGGAGATTATCAAAGTGATAAGAGCTCGACTAGTAGCAGCTCAAGATCGACAAAAGAAGTACGCAGATATTCATCGCAAGAAAAGAGATTTCGAAGTGGGAAGCTATGTATTTCTGAAGGTATCTCCTTGGAAGGGGAAGATAAGATTTGGGAAGAAAGGTAAACTGAGTCCAAGGTTTATTGGACCGTTTGAAATACTGAAGACGATAGGGGAAGTCGCGTATGAGGTAGCTCTACCTCCTGAACTGGAACATATTCATAATGTGTTTCATGTGTCAGTGTTGCGTCCGTACAAGCCGGATTACAAGCATGTGATATCATACGAGCCGATTCAAGTCGAGAAAGACTTATCGTACGAGGAGGTTCCTATAGAAATTTTGGATAGGAAAGAGCAGAAATTGAGAAATAAGGTTATACATTCTGTTAAAGTGCTCTGGAGGAACCACAATGCTGAAGAAGCTACGTGGGAACTTGAGGAAAAGATGAGGAAAGAGTTTCCCAATCTTTTTGAGTAACCATAATGAAATTCCGAGGACGGAATTCTTATAAGGAGGGGAGAATGTAATAACCAAGAATTTCTGTGATACATTGTAAATAAGTATTACCTAATCAATAATATTTTATGGATGATGGCATGATTATGTGGTTAGTATGATATAGTATTTAAAGAAAGTCTCACTAATAAGTTATATAAGTTAGTGAACTAACTTAAGTATTTTAATAATCTAGGAAATAGATTTAAGAGGTTAAACCCTAAGTAAGTACTCAATAAACTTGAATAAGACAAGTCTAATTGGGTTATGTAAGTTAATTAACATTATTAATTGATGTGAATGTGTGAATATCAATAATAATGAGTAATAGTTCATGAGATAATAGGGTTAATATTACTAAGGATGGCTAGTAGTTTAAACAAGCCCAATAATTATTTAAGTATTGAACTTGTAGATAATTTGATTGTTAAGCTAGCCCACCATTGAATTTAATGGGCAAGTATGCTAGTAGCATAGTTATTTAAGAGTGGAGGCCCAAGTTCATATTATTTAGTAAGTCAAACTAGTTAATTAAAAGTCCAATAGGTTATTTATGGAAAGCCCAAAACAATTTTTTTTATGGCCCAACTTGTAGCCCAATTGATGAGGGTACTTTAGACATTTTGTATACTAGATTTTTCCATAAAAGCAAAAGCAAGACTTAGTGATAAGAAGGCCACTTGGCCGGCCATAGATAAGGAGAGAAAAGGGGGAATGAATGTCATCATTACAAGCTCCCAAATTCCAAAAGATATTTACTTAGTGGGCTAGGTGTCATTTTGTTTATGGAGCCAACATTTTAGTAAGTAATCTTGTAATAATTAAGAGAGAGAGAGGAGATATGTTAGTGGATTAGATATAGATATACTAATGTATCTATGTATTTTGTCCAACACATTAAACTATCTTCTCTTTCATCTTTTATTTTATCTCATCTTACTTTTTCTTTAGTTAACCAAGCAAAGCATAAAAGAGAGAGAGAGAGAGAGAGAGAGAGAAGTTCGGTGGGGAAGAGGAGAGAAAGAGGAAGAAAATCCACCATTGATGCACCCTAAGTTCATCCTATACTTTGGAAGGGAAAGAAGGTGTGCCCAAAAATCAAGGTGAAAACTAATCTAACTAATTTTTTTTTTATTATTTTGGTTGATTTTGGTTATCTAAGGTTTATGATCTAGAGGTTTAAAACCCTCTATCTACATGTTTTATATAGTTTCATGTATGGATCTAACATATTTGAGTGTTAGAAAGTGAATCAAAAGGATAGAAAAGAAACTAGTTTTGTTTTTAAGAAAACTCTAGTTTTTTTCACATCCTTTGATCGACTACCGTTTTTGATCTACACCTTCTTTTTGTGATCCGTCAAAGAGGGGTGCTAGATATGTAAGTTAACTACTAAACCCAAGTGGTAGCATTCAAAAATGTTGAATACACAAGTGGTAGCAACTGTTTTAGCAAAAACAGTTTGGTCTTTTGAAAGAAAAATAAACTGTTTTTGGTCAGTCAAAGCAAGGGGTATTTTCGTCATTTTGCTGGTATTTAAAAATTCTGGAAAAATTTGGGAGAGTAATATGATGAGTTATCTTTCAAACCCAAGTAGAATCACCTAAAAAGGAGTTGTAGATTTCCGTATGGACTGAATTTAGCAAAGTAGGTAAAATCTAAAAATCCCAAAACGGGGTCTGCCCAAAATTTTGAAAGGGCAATTTCGGCCACTTAAAATATGAAATAAATTCCGGCCTTTTGGGACATTAAAATATATGTCATAAAGTAGCTCCTGTCCAAAAATGACCTCATTCCGACTTAAAATGACCAAGTTATGATCATTTCAATATTTAGGTTTTTCGGACGAAAATCGCTATAACCGGAGTTCTATAACTCCGATGGCCACGAAATTTAAACTGGAGGGTCACGTTAACATGTATGAGGTTATGCCAAGAGATGGGAATTTCTGGAGTTGAGCATGATGGGGCTAATTTCTTAAGCCACGCACTAAAAATGATTTTTGAAAAATAGTAAAAGAAATTGAAAAATTACGGAAAAATACTTTTTGTGTATGAAATACATGTATATAAGTATGGCCAAAGGATAGAAAAATAATAAGTTGATTTGATATTTTCGTAAAAGAGATATGGAAACCAGCTTGCTGGATTGGAAAAAATGTTGAATCCAGTTTGCTGGATTGAAAGATTTAGAATCCAGTCTTGCTGGATTGAAAGTTTGTTGAATCCAGTTTGCTGGATTAGTCAATCCAGGTGGCTGGATTGCATGTTTGTATAATCTAGACTATGATGTTAGTATTCATCTTACTAGATTATAAAGAAGAGCTAATAAAAGGAAAGATTAAGTGTTAAATCATAAGAAATATGACAAGTAAATAATATATTATCAAAGAATGATATTAATAAGAATGTTTTCAGGTAATTGATTATGTGGATAAGTAAATTGCTGATAGAGTAATTGTATTATAATATAAAGTATGATATGCTGATTGTAAGATCAATCTTAACAATGATAGGTCTTTACAATAAAGAGATTAAATTAAATTGTGTAGCAGTAGATCGCAGTCAAGGCAAGTTCTCTAACTCAAACTTGAGTTATTCTTTTCAAAGCATGTTAGTGAATAATTATTGTGTATTATTCACATCCATATTGATTATTGATGCTCGCACTCAGTGCAATTAAATTCCTATTCTATTATTATTGAATTGTGAATTAGTTAAAGTTCTTTTATTCATGCACTGTTTAAGATATGGATCTATGCTCATTGTATCGGCTAGATCAAACATGTTTAAATTTGTTAAATCAAATATGTTGTTAAAAGCTTTTCTTCACCAATTGATTTGGTAAGGACTCAAGACTGAGAAAAAGAACAATTTGATTAAAGCATTATTGAAAAACAATTATTGCTCGTAAATTAAGTGTTTATGCATAATACACCGGGTATGAAAGGCTGATCCCCTTGATTACCAAAACTTATTAAAAGGACCAGTTTAAATACTGACAACCTTAGCATATGTTCATGGTCATTATGACCACTCAGTATCTGTTATTCGAATATTTAGTTATCAAGACTTAATTCATGTTCTTTCGCAATTAATTTCTATTGTTGAACATTGAGCGATAAATTTCTTACTAATCATGATATATCTTCTTTGTACTTAAACTTGCTAAGCAAATTAGTTGCTTACCCTTGCTATATCATGACATTTATTTCAGCTAAGCCAGAGGGTTCAAGTAAGAAGGACAAGGGCAAGGGAAAGGTCCAAGAATAGTTATTATAAATGTTTAAGTATCATGAAATACTATGTTTGATGTTTATGTAAACCTTTTGTGTTACTTTATGTAACTTAAGTAAGGTATGTTTATGTTAAGGTAATAGACCTTGGGGTATTGTATAAGACTTTATTATAATGAACAACGTATGTTTATTATTCCGCAATAGTATATAGAATGCTTATGTTAATGATGGATAGTGAGCACCAAACCCGGGGTTGAGAACTCGGATTTGGGGGCGTCACAACCTGTCTACGTGGATTACGTACCGTATGACAAGTGAAAATCCATTTACAGTTTCGTATATTATTTCTTTTCATATTCTTAAATCTAAACTTACTATGGTAAGTATTACTTCTATAATCCTTGAAATTAGTGGAATAACCTTGAGTTTTGCGCTTCTTCCAGTATCGTCTTATTGGAATATTGTTCTGAATTTTCTTATTAAATATCAATATTTTCACCTGGGGTACTATTCTCGGGTTACTATTCACCCGATTACTATTCACTATAATATTATTCACTCGGGTATTTGGGACACTTTTCATGTCGGGATACTATTCACGAGTTACTATTCACGGGCTACTATTCACACAGTTACTATTCACTATAATATTATTCACTCAAGTATTTGGGATACTTTTCATGTCAGGTTACTATTCACGAAGTACTATTCACAAGATACTATTCACCCAGTTACTATTCACCCAAAAAATTATTTTCTTTTATGTCCAAAATATTTTTGATACATGGATATTATTCTTGAATTTTACTTCACAAAGCAGTATCATGTTGCCAATTTGGACATTATTGAATACTGGATAAATTAAATTATGAATCTTTAAAATTTATCATTTGCTTGCATTTAATTAAATGCTTATATCATTGTCATCATCCTCATGCTTATATTGTGATGAAAGTCATATTTGGCTTACGTGCATAGATGGACTGTTGATTGATATGATTATGACTAGGGATTATTCGGTATAATCATGATCATTGATGATTACATGAATATCCTTGGCTCGTAGTGCAGGGATGATTCGATGATGTGGTTTAATTATTAAGTTGAGTTTCAGCGATAACGTTGATGAAAACCTTTTTAAATCATAGAAGATTGTAGATATCATGCTGTACTTGACTCTTTTAATGGATTGCTTATTCCGCTGCAGTTAAACTTGTTGTCGATTATATTCTATCAGTTTAACATTGTTGAAGGCTAATGATAACTTATTCTGCATTATATTTGTCATAATATTTCTTACTGGGCTAGTTGAGCTCACCCTTTTACTTCTATTGTTCTCTTCAGGAAATGAGAACGTAGCCGGAACTAGTCGGGGAACGGAGTGATGGCCTGAGATGGTGTTATAGTAGTACTCACTATTCTATAAAATAGTGTGACAATAAATGTAATGAGGACACCATTTGAGTTTGGATATTGTCTAGAAGACAATATTCGTGTAAAAACTCTCAGCTCATGTTGTATAATTAAGTTTGTATTTGTATTCAGTACCATGTATTTGGCGACCCAAAATGGGTCATGTAACGCCTGAGAATTTCAGATTTTGAATGAATTGATTTTTATTTAATTATGTGAATTAAATGAATTTAATTGATTTATTATGTGAGTAAGATGTTCGAAGGTCGTTCTATGACCTAGAATATACGAATGTGATTAGTATTCTGGCTTGGTGCTAGGATTAATTGTTGTGAATTATCAAGACGAAAACGAAGATTTTTCGAGAAGTTTTCCGTAAAAACACGAGATAGACAAAGAAAGTATGCAGATCCTCATCGAGAGAAGAGGGAGTTTGACGTAGGTTCATATGTTTTCCTAAAAGTATCGCCCTGGAAAGGGAAGATACGTTTTGGGAAGAAAGGGAAGTTAAGTCCAAGGTTTGTAGGACCTTTTGAGATTTTAAGAAGGGTAGGAGAGGTAGCTTATGAAGTAGCCTTACCACTAGAAATGAAAAGAATACACAATATGTTTCACGTGTCAGTGTTACGTCCTTATAAACCGGACTACAAACACGTAATAGAATATGAATCTATTCAAGTAGAAAAAGACGTAACATATAAAGAACTTTCGATTCAGATTATTGATAGGAAGGAACAAGTCTTGAGAAATAAAGTAATACCTTCAGTAAAGGTAATTTGGAGTAACCACGATGCTGAAGAAGCAACGTGGGAACTCAAAAGAAAAATGAAGGAAAAGTTTTCTCATTTGTTTATGTAAGAATAGCGGGATTCTGGGGACAGAATCCTTATAAGGAGGGAAGAATGTAACTCCCGAGAATTTCGGATTTTGAATGAATTGAATTTTTATTTGATTACGTGAATTAAATGAATTTAATTGATTTATTATGTGAGTAAGATGTTCGAAGGTCATTCTATGACCTAGAATATATGGATGTGGTTAGTATTCTGGCTTGGTGATAGGATTAATTGTTGTGAATTATCAAGACGAAAACGAAGATTTTCCGAGAAGTTTTCCGTAAAAATACTATTCATCCGATTTCGTTCGGAGCTAGGGTTTGAAATATTATGGAGTATCCAATAATATTTTCGTTATGGCAAACGAAGTTTTCGCCTGTGGACTTAAAACCTAAGGGTTTGTGAAAGAAGTTTCCGAAAGGGAAATGAAATACGTATAGTCATTTTGATGATTATACATATGAGATACGAGTAATATACTAGTATGAATACGATTATGGTATGAAGAATAGTACGACGTATAATACGAATATCGTATGAGTAATAGACGAGGAGATTACGGGAGTTATAAGCGTAGAATACGAGAAGTATTAATGGAGTATGAGTAAAGAATTTTGGTATAATTTAATTGGACTTGGATTAATAGCAAGCCCAATGAATTAAGTATACAAGCCCAAGTTAAGGCCTAACGTTAAATTATGTCAAGCCCAATCCAAAAGGTAAACCGCGAGTCGAACCTGTGGGTCGTGGGATGGATAAAACCCATGGGGCAACCCATGGGATGATCTAAGAGGGAGTGGGCCGGCCACTTGGTGGTCAACTAAAGTGGTAACTTGCTCACCAAGTACTTTACTTGGTGGCAAAGTTGATTAAGGAGGTGGAGTTTGGACAATTTTACCCCTTAGTTGGTTGCCTATAAATACAAAGCTAGAGTGGGTTAATTGTTGTTTTGAAAATCTTGTTCAACCTATATTGAGAGAGAGAAAAGCTAGAAACGCTTAATCATTTTACTTCCAAGCAAATCTTTAGACGTTTATCAAGAACGTGAATTACTTCAAAGGTAAATTCTCATCAACCGTAATCTTCATCTTTTTCGATTTCTTTCTCGTAGAAGAATCGTAGATTGGTGGAGCATGTTTATTGAGGAGATATAAGGATGTCTATTAATGATCAAATCATATATAGGTCATGACCAAATAGAAATCGTAAGTGTTTACTTAAGTTAAAAACCGTAGAAAGTCTTGAACGTGAACTTAGTTATGAATGAACGATTTGAAAACCGTTATAGCTAAGGAATGTGCCTATTATTTGGTTAGAATGACTATGATGAATCAATGGAGTTTTCTATTTGATTTGGCTTATAGAACACGAGTAACGAAGTTATGGCAAATTTTGCGAAAATAGACGTTAAACGTCGAAAACGTAAAAATCTCGGATTAAGGGTCAAAAGTTGACTTGTGACTTAAAAACATTGGTTTCTAATGTCAACAAGTGAGATTAGGTAATTAAGAGTCGTTGGCGCAAGAATCGTCATATTCCGACTTATAACAAAGAAAACGAGTATTGAACGGTCGAAAACGTTAAACGAACGCTCAAAAATGAACTCAAAGGTGAATTCCTAGTTAACGGATTCAAAAATGTGAAAATCTTATATGAACACGTAAAGTATGTTATTTGTGAGTTGTAGGCTTTCGAATGGGTCAATTCGGATGTAAAATGAACAAATTAGGAAGCCGGGAGTTTCGTTAGAAAAGTGGACTATTTTGGCCAACTGGTGCACAGAGGCGGCGCCGCAGCGCCAAAACCAGTACAAAGTAGTCGCGCCGCAGCGCCAGACTCGGTAAAGTCCCCTATTAAGTCGCGCCGCAGCGCCACTAAAATACTAGGGATGTCGCGCCGCAGCGCCGGCAGTAGAAAAATGTTGACCAAGTTAGGTTTTGTACCATTTGAATGTATACCTAAGGTAAGACATTGAAGGTACTTAATGTACATAATAAGACTGAACTTAAATCACTTAGAAGGTGATAATATAAGAAGATTTAGTAAGGTTTAATAGAAATTAAACGAAGAACGTGAGAACGTAATAAGTAAACCGTAAATGAGGTTCAACGTTGGTACTTAACCAATAATGATCGAATGTCGGTTAGTAATATAAGAACGCTAATGAGCCGTAACAAAAGTCGAATCGACTTTAATAATGAAGTTAATTCAAGTAAGACATAGAAGAGAAAGAAGTTGGTTAGGGAGAATAAAGTTAGTTGTTTGATACTAATTACAGTGTGCTATGTGAATATATTATGTAGATCCTGTAAAGACTTAGAATTGTTGAATTGTATATTCGAAGACGCTTGAAGGCAAGTCTTTCTTAAACGCTTGTCTAACCTTCGTGTTAGCCAAGTTTTCTGTTATGCATGTTATAAGATGCATGAATGGTTTTAAAGAAAGAGTCAATACCTGTTTTAACTCGGCTAGACTAATATTGAAGAGTTGATTGATTTGTTTACAAGTCTTTTGATATAGAACTGTTAATGCTATCCTATGCCAAGTATTTGGTACGGATGGGAAGGTAAGTTTGTCTATGTACAAACAAAAGTATTTTTCATCGATTATTTGATGGGCACGCGAGGTTGCCAAATGTTAAACATAAATACGTTTGACGAAAAAGTGTTGATCAACATAGAGTACAATAGGCTGATCACCTAGAAGTGCTCGTAAGTAAAGACGGGTGGATGGCCTTAGTGCCAGATATCTTTTTCAAGTATGAAAACGAAAAGAGTATGTTCATGGTCAATTGACCGGTTCATCATTCCTAAGCTATTATATATACTTTGGAATTATTGTTATGACATGAGAAGTACTAGTCAAATGTTTCATAGTGCTTCGTAATTAATTGTTCAGATATGGAAATAAAGCATGTAATTGTCAAGGTGATATTCATATGATTCTTTATTAAGACTTGCTGAGCTAGGTATGCTCAATCTTGCTTGAACCATATGTTTGCAGCTAAAGTCGAACGAACTGAGAGTTCTAAGAGAGTTAAAGGCAAGGCTGAGATGGACAATTAATCTTCCTGTAATAGATTAGTGTATTTGGTTGTAATATACTTATGAAGAACAACAAACGTATTCGGTTTATGAACTTGGGAAAGGATTTATTACAAATGTAATACAAAGATAGTAATTACACTCATTTTGTTATTATCTCAATGGAATGATTGTATGGATTGTAGTATCATGGAGCACCATTTATCGGGTTAGAAGATACCCGAATTTGGGGGCGTCACAGGTTGGTATCAAAGCATTAGGTTATAAAACTTAAGGGGGGAAGAACCTTAGGCTAATAACCTCGTTAGGAAAGGAAGAGTCCGGAGAAAGTTAACTCGAGTCAAATGAATTAATAAGGTATTGAGGAAACTCAGTACCGAAAGATTTAAAAGATGGAAAGTAACCCTAAATGGATTAAATGTGATTTGTGCTTATATTATTGTGTATTATGTACTAATCAATTTGTTATGTTTTAGTCGGTCGATAGCATAATGTATAGGTATATACATGTGGTCAGCGAGGAGTCCGTGAACAGAGTTGAGACAGTACATGTGCCTATAGCAGACATACCTGTAGCGATTCTAGAAGAGTTAGAGCCCGAGGAATATTACTCGGAAGAGGACTATTCTGAGGAGACCATGGGAATAGTGTCATATTTGAATATGATGATAGATGTGGAGGATGATATGGAGGTGACATCGATTAATACGGTGATGCCTTCCCTAGAGTCAACTCCTGCAGAGACTATGAGGGCAATGTACCTCTCAGTGCTTGACCGTAATGTGCAACTGCACAATATGGTGTAGCACCAGAAGGAAGAGATCAGTGATCTCTATGGAGCCAAGGAGTCTGCAGAGTCAGACTATAAGATAGAACATGATGAGAAAGTACTCATGACTGACAAGGCTAGGGACTATAAGAATGAGGTCGTAGAACTTCGTAAGAAACTGGCTGAAAAAGACCAGAAGATAGCACAAATGTCATATATAAATGACAGTGCGCACGAGGATTTCAAGCTTAAGATAGCTTGTTATTCTATTGAGTATTGACAGACTCGACATACTATAAGTCAAGATATTGTGTCGATTCTAGCGAACGAGAAGCATGAAAATGTTGTTAGGCAGTATTAGGAGTTAGTATGGTACATACTTTTGTATAGTGACGTAAAACGCTCTTTTGTATAATTAAAGGGTAGTCTTTTTGTAAATCCCAATTTTTGTGAAAGTCAATCGCGGGATATATATATATATATATATATATATATATATATATATATATATATGTAATAGCTTTTGGGCTATGGAAAGCAACTTGTAAATAATTTTGAGCTATAAAGAAGTATTTTAATATAAGGAAGTTTTTATTTTAAATTGCTTTGTTGTGTATGAGTTATTGTTCAGTTGTGTGACGACTAATAAAGAAATAAGCAAATAAGTAATAACGGAACTTTATTTATTTAATCAGAAATGCCGCCAAGAAGAAGACAACGTAACCAAGAGGCGGAATCGCATAATGATAACGAGGGGGGTCCTAATAACCCAATGCAAGAGTTCGTTAATTTATTAACGGCTGCATTAAACCAAGCTGGGGGTAGAGCACCCGTAGAACCTAGGGTAGCCCGAACGACTACCTTTAAAGAATTTAAGAGTGTAGGTCCACCCGAATTTAAGGGAACAATGGACCCAATGGAGGCCCAGACATGGGTCAAGGAAATAGAGAAGGCGTTTGTTATTACAAACATAGCTGAGGCGCAAAAGACTTCTTTTGCGACCTACATGATAAAGGGGGAAGCTAAGTACTTGTGGGAGGCTCACCAGGGTGGGGCTGGAATAGGTGATGTTACATGGGAACAGTTTAAGAAGGTATTCTTTGAGAACTACTTTCCTTCTAGCATGCAAGGGAGAATGGAGATTAAGTTCCTAGAACTTAAATAGGGGGACATGACTGTTTCCCAATATGCGGCCAAATTCAATGAATTGGTAAGGTTTACTCCACATCAAGTGGACACGGAGGAGATGAAGGCTCGTAGGTTTGAGCAGGGCCTAAAACCCTGGCTCTATAGTAGGATATCAATTTTTCAGAGTGCTTCCTATGGGACCATTCTGGAGAAGGCAATAATAGCGGAGGGTGGTAGTGAGGCGTTGACCCAATACCACAAGGATAGAAAGAATAAGAGTAAGGGAGAGGGAGGAAATAAGGCAGAGGTTGCCAGCGGCGGTGGCAATGTGCCTAAGAGGAAAAATTTTAACCTTGGGAATACTGAGGTGCAACAAGGGGATCCTAAACGTAGGATGGAGGCATGCAAGACATGCGGCAAGACTCATCTGGGAGTCTGTCTAAAGGGGAAAAAGGGTTGTTATAACTGTGGACAGGAGGGTCACATATCTCCCAATTGTCCTAATCCTAAGAAAAGCCGGGGCTATTTTGTTTGTGGGTCAGTGAACCACATGGCAAGAAATTGCCCGAAGAAAGGGGTGGAGGGTAGTAAAGGTTCTGGTAGTGGCAATTTGGCCATTACTGGACCAACACCATCATGGGGTAGACCCTCAACCCGAACGTTTAATATGACCGTCCAAGATGCAGTTGCATCATCGGATGTAGTAGCAGGTATCATTCCAGCCAACGAAATAAATGCTTACGTGTTATTTGACTCGAGTGCTACTTGTTCTTTTATAGCATGTGGATTTGCTAAGTAATTGGGATTAAATCCTGAAAAGTTAGAAATACCTTTAGAAGTTAAGGTAGCAAACGAGAAGATAATTCCCATTGAACACATTCATAGGAATTGTTTCGTAGATATCAGGGCTAATAGATTATCAGTAAATCTTTTACCGATAAGGTTAAGGGAATCGGATGTGATTCTCGGTATGGATTGGTTAATTAACCATAGAGCAATAATAAATTGTCATAGAAAGAGTGTGAACTTAAGACTTTCTAAGAAACCTGAGGTGGTGTTTTATGGTAATAAATCACCGGGACGTTCTTGTTTGTCTAACCATGACACAAGCTAGAAAGATGTTGAAGAAGGGGTGTACGGGTTATCTGTGTCATGTGGTGGATACCCAAAGAGCGGAAACATCATTGGAACAGATAGCGGTAGTTCAAGAATTCGCGGATGTGTTTGCAGAGGAGTTACCCAATATTTTGCCAAATAGGGATGTAGAATTCGTGATTGATTTGTTGCCGGATACGGCACCAATTTCAATGGCACCATATAGGATGGCTCCAGTTGAGATGAAGGAGTTAATGGTTCAGTTATAGGAACTGTTAGATAGAAAGTACATTCAACCAAGTGTGTCTCCGTGGGGAGCATCGGTATTGTTTGTAAAGAAGAAGGACGGATCGTTATGACTTTGTATCGACTATCAAGAGTTGAACAAGATAACGATTAAGAATAAATACCCATTGCCCAGGATCGATGATCTATTTGATCAGTTGAAAGGAACAAAGTATTTTTCTAAAATAGATTTGCGGACGGGGTATCATCAACTGAAAGTGAGGAAGGAGGATGTACCTAAGACGGCGTTCAATACTCGTTACGGGCATTATGAGTTTCTGGTGATCTCATTTGGGTTGACGAATGCGCCAGCCGCATTTATGGATATGATGAACAGATTGTTCAAACAGTATTTGGACAAGTTCGTTGTAGTGTTCATTGATGATATTCTAGTCTATTCTAAGACACCAAAAGATCATGCTGAACATTTAAGAATAGTATTGGAAACACTACGGAGGGAGAAGTTGTATGCGAAATTCACTAAGTGTGAATTTTAGCTTGAACGACTGTAGTTTCTAGGACATGTTATAGACAAAGATGGCATATCCGTAGATTCAGCGAAGGTGGAAGCGGTGAATGAGTGGGAGCAACCGAAAATGCCAACCGAGGTTAGGAGTTTTCTGGGGTTAGCAGGATACTATAGAAGGTTCATTCAGGACTTTTCTAAATTAGCTACTCCGTTGACGAATCTGACAAGGAAGTCAGTGAAGTATGAGTGGACAGCCAAGTGTGAAAATAGTTTTCAAGAACTAAAAAGGAGGTTGAGTGAGGCACCTGTATTATCCTTACCAGATGATACGGGGAATTTTGTAGTTTATAGCGATGCTTCGCATAGAGGACTTGGTTGCGTGCTTATGCAGCATGGCAAAGTCATTGCGTATGCGTCACGTCAGTTAAAATATTATGAGAAGGTCTATCCTACTCATGACCTAGAATTAGCAGCTGTAGTTTTTGCCTTAAAAATATGGAGACATTATTTATACGGGGAGAAGTGTGAGATATACACGGACCATAAAAGTCTGAAATATATCTTCACACAGAAGGAGTTGAATATGAGGCAGAGAAGGTGATTAGAGTTAATAAAAGATTATGACTGTGATATCTTATATCATCCGAGGAAGGAGAATGTAGTAGCCGACGCGCATAGTCGAAAGGGTAGGAAAAATCTATCAATGTTAACGACTCAGAATGAGTTAATAACAGAGATGGCCAGGATGGAGTTAGAAATTAAGTTGCCAAGTGAAACAGCAGAAATGTTATTTTCAATAGAGACTCGACCAACAATAGTAGAACGGGTTAAGGAAGTACAGATAAGTATGGAAGAATGCGAGCATATAAAAAAGATAATGAAGGATGACGTGAAGACTAAGTATAACCTTGATAAAGAAGGTTTACTTCATTTTGAAGGCAGAGTTTGGGTTCCAAATAATTCTGAGTTGAAAGAAGAGATTATGTGTGAGGCTCATAGTTTGAGGTACTCGATACATCCTGGTAGTACTAAGATGTATCAAGACCTTCGTCAGAACTTTTGGTGGCCGAACATGAGGAGGGAGATTGCAGAATATGTTAGTAAGTGCTTAACTTGTTAGAAAGTTAAGGCTGAACTCCAAAGGCCGAGTGGATTGTTGCAGCCACTAGAGATTCCGAAGTGGAAATAGGAGCATATCACCATGGACTTTGTGGTGGGACTTCCAACGATGAGAAAATGATACGATGCTATTTAGGTAATAGTGGATCGGTTAACTAAATCGGCTCATTTTCTACCAATAGGAGTTAGGCATAACTTAGAGCAGTTAGCTAAGCTTTATATCAAAGAAATCATTTCCAAACATGGAGTACCTATTTCAATTGTGTCTGATCGTGATCCACGATTCACTTCAAACTTTTGGAGGGGTTTGCAAGAGCAAATGGGAACGCATTTGAGATTGAGTACGACGTATCATCCATAGACTGATGGACAAAGTGAACGGACAATTCAAACGCTAGAAGATATGTTAAGATCTTGCGTTATGGATTTCAAGGGAAGTTGGGACGAACATCTACCTTTGGTAGAATTCGCTTACAACAATAGTTTTCACGCTAGTATAGGCATGACGCCTTACGAAGTGTTGTATGGAAGGAAGTGTAGAACACCACTTTGTTGGGATGAAGTAGGTGAACGTCGAATGTTGGGACCTGAGATGGTACAACAAATGGTAGACATGGTTGAGCTAATACGAACTCGATTGGTAGCATCTCAAGATAGACAAAGGAAGTATGCAGATCCTCATCGAGAGAAGAGGGAGTTTGACGTAGGTTCATATGTTTTCCTAAAAGTGTCTCCCTGGAAAGGGAAGATACGTTTTGGGAAGAAAGGGAAGTTAATTCCAAGGTTTGTAGGACCTTTTGAGATTTTAAGAAGGGTAGGAGAGATAGCTTATGAAGTAGCCTTACATCCAAAAATGGAAAGAATACACAATGTGTTTCACGTGTCAGTGTTACGTCCTTATAAACTGGACTACAAACACGTAATAGAATATGAATCTATTCAAGTAGAAAAAGACTTAACGTATGAAGAACTTCCAATTCAGATTATTGATAGGAAGGAACAAGTCTTGAGAAATAAAGTAATACCTTCAGTAAAGGTAATTTGGAGTAACCAAGATGCTGAAGAAGCAACGTGGAAACTCGAAAGTAAAATGAAGAAAAAGTTTCCTTATTTATTTATGTAAAAATAGTGGGATTCTGGGGACAGAATCCTTATAAGGAGGGAAGAACGTAACGCCCGAGAATTTTGGATTTTGAATGAATTGAATTTTTATTTGATTATGTGAATTAAATGAATTTAATTGATTTATTATGTGGGTAAGATGTTCGAAGGTCGTTCTATGACCTAGAATATACGGATGTGGTTAGTATTCTGGCTTGGTGCTAGGATTAATTCTTGTGAATTATCAAGACGAAAATGAAGATTTTCTGAGAAGTTTTCTGTAAAAACACTATTCATCTGATTTTGTTCGGAGCTAGGGTTTAAAATTTTGAGAAATGCGTAATGATAGAATATGAAGATATTATGGAATATCCAATAATATTTTCGTTATGGCGAACGAAGTTTTCGCCTGCGGACTTAAAACCTAAGGGTTTGTGAAAGAGGTTTCCGAAAGGGAAATGAAATGCGTATAGTCATTTTGATGATTATACATATGAGATACGAGTATTATACTAGTATGAATACGAGTATGGTATGAAGAATAGTACGACGTATAATACGAATATCGTATGAGTATTAGACAAGGAGAATACGGGAGTTATACGCGTAGAATATGAGAAGTATTAATGGAGTATGAGTAAAGAATTTTGGTATAATTTAATTGGACTTGGATTAATAGCAAGCCCAATGAATTAAGTATACAAGCCCAAGTTAAGGCCTAACGTTAAATTATGTCAAGCCCAATCCAAAAGGTAAACCGCGGGTCGAACCGGTGGGTCGTGGGATGGATAACACCCATGGGGCAGCCCATGGGATGGTCCAAGAAAGAGTGGGCCGGTCACTTGGTGGTCAAGTAAAGTGGCAACTTGCTCACCAAGTACTTTACTTGGTGGCAAAGTTGATTAAGGAGGTGGAATAGTAAGGAGGTGGAGTTTGGACAATTTTGCCCCTTAGTTGGTTGCCTATAAATACAAAGCTAGAGTGGGTTAATTGTTGTTTTGAAAATCTTGTTCAACCTACATTGAGAGAGAGAAAAGCTAGAAATGCTTAATCATTCTACTTCAAAGCAAATCTTTAGACGTTTATCAAGAACGTGAATTACTTCAAAGGTAAATTCTCATAAACCGTAATCTTCATCTTTTTCGATTTCTTTCTCGTAGAAGAATCGTAGATTGGTGGAGCATGTTTATTGAGGAGATATAAGGATGTCTATTAATGATCAAATCATTGATAAGTCATGACCAAATAGAAATCGTAAGTGTTTACTTAAGTTAAAAATCGTAGAAAGTCTTGAACGTGAACTTAGTTATGAATGAATGATTTGAAAAATATTATTGCTAAGGAATGTGCCTATTGTTTGGCTAGAATGACTATTATGAATCAATGGAGTTTTCTATTTGATTTGGCTTATAGAACACGAGTAACGAAGTTATGGCAAATTTTACGAAAATAGACGTTAAACGTCGAAAACGTAAAAATCTCGGATTAAGGGTCAAAAGTTATCGTGTGACTTGAAAATGTTGGTTTCCAATGTCAACACATTAGATAAGGTAATTAAGAGTTGTTGGAGCAAGAATCGTCGCATTTCGACTTATAACGAGGAAAACGAGTATTAAACGGTCGAAAACGTTAAACGAACGCTCAAAAATGAACTCAAAGGTGAATTCCGAGTTAACAGATTCAAAAATGTGAAATTCTTATATGAACACGTAAAGGATGTGATTTGTGAGTTGTAGGCTTTCTAATGGATCAATTCGGATGTAAAATGAACAAATTAGGAAGCCGAGAGTTTCGTTAGAAAAGTGGACTATTTTGGCCAGCTGGTGCACAGAGGCGGCGCCGCAGCGCCAAAACCAGTACAAAGTAGTCGCGCCGCAGCGCCAGACTCGGCAAAGTCCCCTATTAAGTCGCGCTGCAGTGCCACTAAAATACTAGGGATGTCGCGCCGTAGCGCTGGCAGTAGAAAAATGTTGACCAAGTTAGGTTTTGTTCCATTTGAATGTAGACCTAAGGTAAGACATTGAAGGTACTTAATGTACATAATAAGACTGAACTTAAATCACTTATAAGGTGATAATATAAGATGATTTAGTAAGGTTTAATAGAAATTAAACGAAGAACGCGAGAACGTAATAAGTAAACAGTAAATGACGTTCAACGTTGGTACTTAACCAATAATGATCGAATGTCGGTTAGTAATATAAGAACGTTAATGAGCCGTAACAAAGTATAGAAAGTCGAATCGACTTTAATAACGAAGTTAATTCAAGTAAGACATAGAAGAGAAAGAAGTTGGTTAGGGAGAATAAAGTTAGTTATTTGATACTAATTACAGTGTGCTATGTGAATATATCATGTAGATCTTGTAAAGACTTAGAATTGTTGAATTGTATATTCGAAGACGCTTGAAGGCAAGTCTTTCTTAAACGCTTGTCTAACCTTCGTGTTAGCCAAGTTTTATGTGATGCATGTTATAAGATGCATGAATGGTTTTAAAGAAAGAGTCAATGCCTGTTTTAACTCGACTAAACTAATACTGAAGAGTTGATTGATTTGTTTACAAGTCTTTCAATATAGAACTGTTAACGTTATCCTATGCCAAGTATTTGGTACGGATGAGAAGGTAAGTTTGTCTATGTACAAACAAAAGTATTTTTCATCGATTATTCGATGGGCACGCGAGGTTGCCAAATGTTAAACGTAAATACGTTTGACGAAAGAGTGTTGATTAACATAGAGTACAATAGGCTGATCACCTAGAAGTTCTCATAAGTAAAGATGGGTGGATGGCCTTAGTGCCGGATATCCTTTTCAAGTATGAAAACGAAAAGAGTATGTTCATGGTCTATTGACCGGTTCATCATTCCTAAGCTATTATATATACTTTGGAATTGTTGTTATGACATGAGAAGTACTAGTCAAATGTTTCATAGTGCTTCGTAGTTAATTGTTCAGATATGGAAATAAAGCATGTAATTGTCAAGGTGATATTCATATGATTCTTTGTTAAGACTTGCTGAGCTAGTTATGCTCATTCTTACTTGAACCATATGTTTGCAGCTAAAGCCGAACGAACTGAGAGTTCTAAGAGAGGTAAAGGCAAGGCTAAGATGGACAATTAATCGTCCTGTAATAGATTAGTGTATTTGGTTGTAATATACTTATGAAGAACAACGAACGTATTCGGTTTATGAACCGGGAAAGGATTTATTACAAATGTAATACAAAGATAGTAATTACACTCATTTTGTTATTATCTCAATGGAATGATTGTATGGATTGTAGTATCGTGGAGCACCATTTGTCGGGTTGGAAGATACCCGGATTTGGGGGCGTCACAGGTGATGTATACCTATTTTGGGGGCGTCACATGTTACTCCCACGGAATAATAAAGAATAAATATGAAGGGTCATTCATCATGCATGCGGTAATCCACGTAGACAGGTTACTCCCACAGATTAATAAAGAATGAATTAGAAGGGTCATTCACCATGCATGCGGTAATCCGCGTAGATAGGTTTGTCCACAGATTAATAAGGAATAAAATGATAATCCTTATGAATATGAAGAAAATAACATCCTTTACGAATACGAAAGAAATAATACCCCTTACCTTAGTAGAAGATTAGATATTGTAATAGTGAAGTAGCAGAATACTCTTCTTCTTTCTCTCTCTAGAGTTTCAGTGAATTCGTAAGAAATAATGAAGGAATGAGCTTCTATTTATAGGAAAATGGACTAAATAGTAACTAATTCATGAACGGTCGAAATTGATTTACTATTAAAACTTTAACTAACGGTCCATATTGATTTACTATTATAACTTCAACCAGCGGTCCATACTGATTTACTATTATAACTTCAACCAACGGTCCAAAAAATTAGCATATATCTCCATGAAATAAAAGCCAAACTTATCAAAAATGCCTCATGACAAATCCCTTGTTTATATCAAAAATTGAATAAATATTTACCACAAATCATTTATCTTCAATCAACACATTTTTAATCTTTCAACCATTGTTCATCATTTAATATTATAACTCACAATATTGACAACCAGATCGTTCTCAAGAAAGACGGGGCTTTCTAATAAGGATTTCTCCTTATTGGCGCGCAATTAAATAACCTAACTCATTTCCTCGATAGAACTTTCTAGACATTGTCAATAATGCAAATAATAATATGAATAATTGTGTATCTCAATTATTAATTTAATAATATAAAATATTGTGCAGATGATATTATGACAATAATTGATCAAAACTGAGTGACTTCTTACGTAAGTATCAATAATCAGAGATATTGTGTAATACTGTGTGCTACTGTGCAACAACGCGCATTACTGTTCTTTTATCACCGGTATTTCAACAGTTAACGGTAAAAGTTTTATTGTTTTTTTTATTAAAAAAAAGTTATATTTGTCACTTTCTATATCCGACAGTCACTCAGTTGTGGAGTCCACCAATGATTGTGTCGTCGTACGGATATTCCCCGACAAAAAGAATATTTCTTGACCAAACGAATATTTTATGACCACTTGCTTACTTTGCAAAATTTTCACATATCACCCTTAACGTTAACTTATTTTTTCAATTTAACCATTTACTAAATAGAATAATAATTATAAGAAAATTGAATACTTTTATTTCAAAAAATTCGTGATCTTATAGACACGTAGTGGAAAATAACAATTCAGTTCCCAATTTGCACCACAAAGTCCTCCAAAAATAGCTTAAGAACTTAAAATCATGATCAGAAACAATTGTTCTAGGCATACTATGCAATCGTACAATTTTCCTAAAGAACTAGGAGCCCAAGTACAAATTAAGGTTCACATGTGATATAAAAAATAAAAATAAACTGGGAGAAGCCTCTACATGTCCCGATGCAGAAGGCTCATAGAGGTTGCTCATTTTGGGAATTGATTGAGGGATCGAATTGGTGGCTAGAAGGACGGGATGATTTGGGCATTACTCAAGTAACTAAGGGTATTTCTGAAATTTCTTCTGAAATCACATGCCAAGCACAAGACCCAGACATGTGCCAGGCACGTGACCATTTTCTAGAAAACTCTATAAATACCCCACTTCACTTCAATAGAAGGGACCTTTTGATTCTCTCTGAACTGAAGACATTGAAGAATGGTCTTGAATCCTAAGAGTTCTGTCCCATGTTACTCGAGCAATTGCTTACATGTTCTTCTCCCCTCTTCAATCAATCAATCAAGACCGTACTCTTTATGGATTTCTCTCCTCCTCAGCCAACATGAAACCCTAACCCCAGTAAGGTACGATTTCTTACCCATATTTCTTTGGCGACTTTGCTGGGGAAGTTTAGAATTCATGAAGGGTATGCCCACAACTCGAAGCAGGAGAACTATAGGAAGAGTTTCTCCAACACCTAGCATTACTTCACCGGATCCAGTTCCAAGGCAAACAAATCAACCTTTCCAAGGCACGAATCTGGATCTCGATAAACCCCTCATAAAAGATGCTTCTGAAGGAAGTTCAACATCACCACATATGGATGATCAACAACAAACCAATGTCAGGCAGATGGGCACGGGAAGACAAGGTGAAGAAGCAAGTAGAGATAAAATAACCACGAATGTTGTGCAGTTAGAGATGCTCAAGACGTTAAAGGAGGCACGAGAAGGCCAAGGGATGATAATAGCCATGATATCAGAAATGCAGAGGTAACATGAAGATATTGGGAATTTTAGCCAATAGTTAATGCAGATTCCAACCTTCAAAGCTATATTTCCAGGAAGTTCACAGGTAGAACGAGCAGGAGTGGCATGGATGACAACAAAAAAATAGAATGTGCCTCCAACAATGGAGAGTCAGCCGATTCCAATCATCTATTTAGAGCCCAAAAATAATGGTGATGTACCATAACCCAGAGTGAAAGCAAGCGAACCTCAACCAACCATCATTCCCACCACACTCCTAACATTTTCACAAGTGCATATACAGACTATATCGAGCCATGCCCAACGAATAAGCCAATAGGTAAAAGCAATGCAAGCTTTGCATGATGCAAGTGTACACTAGCCGATCTCCTTACCATATACACCGCCAGCGCAACAATACATCATGACCCCTTAGAGAGTCCATACAATAATTCAGTATAAAACGAAGGATGATATGCTTGACGTAATCAATCAACTCCGAAGAAAGATAACCAAATACTCAAAATTGGACTTCACTCCACCATACCCGACATATATACAGAGATAGCCTTACCCAACAGGGTATATAGAGCACCCTCCATAGTTCCCAAAGTATAATGGAGAAAAAGGGAATGCGAGAGAACATATAGCCAAGTTTGTAGAGTCGATGTCTTCGTGGTTAGGTTATGATGAAGTAATCAACCACAACCTCTTGCTCTGTGAGTTTAATAAAACATTGATAGATAGTGCCTTCAATTGGTACTACAATCTACAAAAAGGGTCAATCCAAGATTGGGACGATTTGAAGTTACAAATTTTTAAGAAGTTTTTATATGTGCAAAAATAGGTGACCATCGTGGAATTAATGAGATTTAAACAAAAGCCAAATGAAGAGCTGTCAGATTACATAGACAGATTCAAGGTTCAGGCGCAAATATGTGTGGAGCCAATTCAAGAGAAAAATCTAGTGAGCATATGCAACAATGGTGCCCTAGATGACTTTAAGCCCCACTTGGTCACTAAAGCATGTTGATTACTTTGTGACATTCTCATCATTTTCACAAGACTTGGGAGGAATTATGGCCTTACCCGTATGCAATGCAACTGTTACGTGGAAGGGAAAAAGGACGGCTACTATGGCTTTAGCAGCCTCTCAGCAAAAGCCACAAGGGGTCAAGAGGTAAAAGAGCGAAAAGAATGAAAGGAACTGAGGAAAGTTAGGAGACAAGTTTTCAAGATTACCAATCCCAGGGGCTACTACGTGCAGTGAGAAGGCATTCAGGGATTTGTATGAGCAATGGGTAAAACATGGAGTTATAAAACTTCCAAGGCCTGGATTTGTTGTAATGAAAAAAATGAAGAAGAGACCAGACTTTTGTGTATATCACTAATACGCTGGACATTCGACTATAGATTGTTACAGTTTGCAAAGGATTTACCATTAGAAGTTGGCGAAGGGAGAAATCAAGTTGGAAAGAGGAAACAATGTGCTGGACAAGCCACTGCCTAACCACAAAGGGAAAGAAACGTGCAACACTATTACTCATAGTGAAGCACCAGAAGGAAGAGAAGTGGAGATGATGGAGAACATAAAAGTGATGGAGGACGATTCTAATCCTAGTCTGCAAGTGACCACGTTGATGAACAGAGCTAAGTTCAGGAAATTTTTTGACCAGATCGAATTGGTCAAGGAAGCAAGGATAGAAGTGACCAAGGCAATCATCAAAGCTGCCAAAGCATAGGAGTCTTGCATGGCAGGTAACAAAGGGTTTATGAAGACGATGGAGGAGGAAGAGAACAAAATCACTTTCTCTAAGGCTGATAGAAAGGTGAGATACTCATATAATAGACCATTATATGTGATAGTAATAATTAATGGCATAAAAGTGCGGAGGGCGTTCATCGATAATGGAATATCTATAAATATCATGCCCTACACCGTCTTTAAACGGTTAGGTATGCCAGAGAAGAAGATTTTTAAGGAGAAGACAAACATCACGGGGTTCGCCAATCAAAGCATGAGAACCCTCGAATATATCAAGGTAGAAATGCAAGTGGGGAAGATCAGAGAACTTGTGATGTTTCATGTAGCAGAGGTTGACGCAACATATCATGTGTTGCTAGGAAGAGCTTGGCAGAATGACTATGGGGTAGTGCCATCAGTTTATCACCAGCGCATGAAGGCAATTTAGAATGGTAAGGAGGTTATGGTACTAACAACAAGGAACCCTTTTGGGCCAGAAGAGGCACATATCACCGAAGTATCTTTCTTTGATGATGTTCTAAAGAAGGAGAAAACCAGATTGCCAAGCCTGATTCTCTAAAGCTAGCAAGCTGGGAGGAGGTGCAGGAGGACAAGTTTGTGCCTGTGAAAAAGGAAAAGAAGTTGACCTTAAAACAAGGTGAAGTTTCTAAAAATAAGAAACATGTAGTGGTAGATGTAGAGAAAGAATAAAAGACCAAAAGAAGTGGGCAGCAGACTCGGAGGATGCCAGAAATATAATTAACGCCAAACGGATAGCCCAATCGGAAACTGACAAAGTAGATAAAAGAAAAGAAGAACAGAAGATAAAGTGGGAAAGAGTTATCAAACCCGATGGAAAGATAGTGTTTTGCATGTGACGAAGCAAAGGGGATGAGCTCGAAGGTATACCCAAACCTGAGGGCTCAAGAGGTGTCCCCCACTCTAGTGGCAATGCAAAGGAAGAAATTATGCCGCAGAAGGTGGAACCAGCTCTAGAATGCTTTGATAACTGACCAAAATCTCAGCAAAATAAATTGGAGGAAGTAAATATGTCAAAAGGAGAAGGAACGACAAAGCCAACTTACATTAACAAGTAGTTGAACGCTAACCAGAAGGAAGAGTTGGTAAAGCTCTATGAGAGTATGGGGAAATATTTGTTTGGAACTATAATAAGATGCCCAGGATCGACAAGGAGTTGGTAGATCATAATCTAAACCTAAGCCTGGGAGCTAAACCAATTAAGCAAGCGCCTCGTACCTATGCACCAGAAGTCGAAACATAAATAAAGGAAGCCATCAAGAAGTTGTTAGATATAGGATTCGTTAAGCCAATTCAATATCCAGTATGACTTTCCAGCATTGTACCAGTAAAGAAATCCAATGGCCAGTTACAAATATGTATAGATTTCAGGGACTTGAACGAGACGTGCCCAAAGGACATGTACTCGCTACCTAATATAGACACTTTAGTGGATGCAATGACCAATCATGAGATGATGTGATTCATGGACGGGTTCGTAGGCTACAATCAGATAAAGATGTCCGTAGAGGATGCGGAGATGACAGCCTTCCGTACCCCGTTTGGGAATTTCTACTATGTGATAATGCCTTTCGGGTTAAAGGACGCGGGAGCAACTTACCAAAGGGCAATGCACGCCATCTTTCATGACATGATTCATGACACTATTGTGGACTACGTGGATGACATAGTGGTGAAATCTAAAAAGGAGACAACCCACGTAGAGGATTTAAGAAAGGTGTTTGAACATTGTCGCAGGTATAAGTTAAAGATGAATCCGAAAAAGTGCACCTTTGGGATGACAAATGGAAAAATTTTGGGCTTCTTGGTGCACAACAGAGGTTTAGAGGTAGACCCAAGCAAGGCGAAGGCTATTACATATATGGCCCACCAAAAATGCAAAAATAATTGAAGAGATTTCTAGGGAAAGTTTCCTACTTGAGGAGATTCATGCTAGCATTGGTAGAAGTCACGGAACCTTCAAAAAGTTACTAAAGGGAAAGATAGAATGTGACTGGGGGCAGGACTAGCAACAAGCCTTCGAGAAAGTAAAGGAAATTTTGGCCTCGACAAAAATAATGGTAGTACCATAGAGAGGGATACCATTGCAGTTGTATATCACATCTACTTCAAAGTCTATAGGAGGAATGATCACACAAGAGGTAGATAAGGAAGAAAAGCATGTGTACTACATCAGCCGAATAATCAGGGGACCAGAAACCAGGTATTCATAGTTAGAGAGACATTGAATGGCACTGGTGTTTGTCGCACAGAAAATACGCCATTATTTTTTGGCACACGAAATGAAGCTTGCAATGAGAACTGATCTGATCAGATACTTACTGACTAGGCCAACATTGGAAGGAAGACCTACAAGATGGATGATGATCCTTTCAGAATATAACAGCAAGTGCGTAACACCAAAGGCAATCAGATGACAGGCATGGGCAGACTTGCTCGCTCAGTTTCTGAATTAAGAATATGAACCTCCCTCTGAGGATCTTCTAGGGGGAGAAGTAGAAACAATTGATGTGGTGGACGAAGACTCGGAGTGGTGGAACTTGGTCTTTGACGGGTCATCGGCAAAAGGGAAATGAGAAGCAGGTGTGGTGTTAACTACCAAGGAAGGAAAGGAAGTGGCCCTATCACACAAATTGGATTTCCCTTGCACGAACAATGAAGCAGAATATGAAACATTCATATTGGGATTACTGGCGGCTAGAGAATTGGGAGCCAAGCATCTCAAAGTAAAGGGAGATTCAAATCTAATAGTTCAACAAGTAAGATGTCAATTAGCAGCAAAGGAACTTATCTTGACACCATACCGAACCGTGGCACAAAAAGTGATGGAAGTCTTCAGGAAGGTAGTGATTGAGTATGTGCCAAGAGTACAAAATAGACAACCTGATGCATTAGCCACAGTAGCATCTAAAGTGCATGTCAAAGGAGAAGACTTGGATGTGAAGGTAATCAAAAGGACCCTCCCAACCACGGTGCTAGAATTATTTCCCAAAGATTTGATGAAAGATTTAAGACATGTCATCTCTCATTAATTACAAATAAAGGAAGAGAACATATCACCGGTGGAGCTTCAGAAATACCGCATCGTTAAAGGAGTATTGTACCATAAAGAAGCAGATGGTATATTGACAAGATGCTTGGGGAGCTATAAAGAAAATAGGGTTTTATATCAGGTACATAAAGAAAATTATGGATTGAAAGATATTGGATTGTATCGAAGGTTGCAATGCCAAGGGTATTATTGGCTTAAAATGAAGAAAGAAGTAGATGCACTTCATTGACAATGTCTTTTGTGCCAAGAATACCCTGGGGAGGAGGAATATGCCTTCATCGACGACATAGCAGATTGGCGAAGCCCAAATATAGAGTTTTTACAAAGCGGTAGTCTTCCTGTCAAAAAAAAGGATGCAGTCACGATAAAGAAGAAAGCAAAACAATTCTTCTTACAAAACGGAGAGTTATTTAGAAGAGGGTTCAATAGAAAGCCCTTATGGTGTTTGGAATTAGAAGGGGCCAAGGATTTGGTCTACCAATACACAAAGATGAACACCAAGGAGGAGCCAAGTTGTATAAATAGTTGATTGATCATGGTTACTACTGGCCTAGAATGGAAGGAGATTGCTTAGAGTATGCCAAGAAGCGTCACGTTTGTCAAATTCATGAAAACTTGATTCATGCTCCCGTTGTGGATTTGCGAACCTTAGTAACACCATGGCCCTTTCATACACGGGGAATGGATCTTATAGGTCCTATTCATCCCAATTCAATGGGAAACATCTGGATCTTGACCGCCACTAAGATGTACACAAAGTGGGTAGAAGCAATACCCTTAAAGAGGGCTACGAGACCAGCAGTGGAAAATTTCATCAAGGAGCATATTATTTTTTGTTTCGAGATCCTAAATGTCATTTTATCAGATAATGGATCTCCCTTCATCAATAGGGATGCCAAGAGCCTGATAGATAGATATAGGGTGAAACATTACAAATCATCACCTTACTACCCGAAAGACAACAGACAAGCAGAAGCAACAAACAAAACTTTGATCAAGATTCTCTCGAAAACCTTGGACGATCACCTGAAAACATGGGCAGAACAGTTACCAATAGCACTATGGGCCTAACAAACTTCAAAAAGAAAGCCTACAGGTGAAACCACATACACTTTAGTATATGGTGAAGAAGTTATCTTGCTTGCTGATATAGAAATCCTTTCAACAAGGATGAGACTTTGAAGCTTAGTCGAGGAAGAGAACTAACCAGCTGCTCTAGAAGCCTTAGCTGACTTCCGAGATAAAGCTGAAGAAAAATTAGAACGGTACCATGAAAAACTAAGACAACAATACAATACTGCAGCGGTACCCCGACAAATTCTTGTGGGGGACTTGGTGCTCAAGACAGCGAATCAAGTCATGAGGGGAACACCAACCACCAAATTTTCCCCCAAATGGGAAGGCCCATATAAGGTGCGAGAGATCTCCGAAAGTGGATAATGTAAAATATCTCGTAAGAATTATAGTTTTTACAATTTCAGTACCATAATTTAGGTTTTTTACCTAAATTAACTCAAATTCCTTAGTCCCTTCTTTGTTCCTTCAAACTTTTCCTATGATCTATGGTATCTACCACCTAGATCCACCATGTTTAGGTCTAAACAAGTGTGATCCATGTTTATTTACATAGAACAAGGTCCTTACATAAGAAAAATTTAATTTAGAAAGGTTTTAAAGTTTACCCTATGGAGTGCTTGCTAAACCTTTTGTTTTGATCTTCTTTTGTTCTTGATTTTTTAATAGCTTTTTGCTCTCCTTCTTGGCTTTTATCCCAGCTTTATAATATTTTGTGGCTCCTAGAATCACATAATATCATATGAATAGCCTGCATAACAAATATACTGAAATAAAATAGATATTTAATCTAAACGTCGCAAAAAAAGGAGTTATCAGTTAAATCCTTGCATGCGCGTAGCCAAAGCTTCCAGCTTCCTCTAGATACAGATCTAGGGTCGTGCAGTCGCTTAATATTTATAAAACTAGAAAGAAAACTAGATTTAAATAAATCTTAGTCATTCTAGCTCAACCGTTCCAATTTTACAACTTTTGAACCAGTTAAGAGTTAGATAGATTTAGATAAATCTAGTCCACAAATTTAAATATTACAGCTTTACATTGAATGAATAGTTAAAACTAATATTTAATCATAATAAGCAATTTATATATATATATATATAGACACACACACACATAAAAACACAACAACAATTACTAAAATGTAATACAGTTTTACTGATAAAAGAAAATATTTACAAACAAATAGAAAATAAAAGTGACTTACAATTTACTCAAAACATTAGAGAAGTAGATGAACAGAAGAGCGAGAAGAGAGTTTAAAGATTAGCCAAAGAGAACTCTGAATCTTTCCAAGTCTGCCTAACTAAATGAGTTCGAATTCCTTTTATAGAATAAGGAATAAACTATTACAAAAGTGAATGATTACAGACAACTTTAACTATTGATGAACAGTAATGAATAGTATCAATTTTACCCCCTGTTCCAGATATAGTGAACTAGGAAGAATACAGTGTAAGATCTGGTTTCTGATAAGTAGATTTTATACCTAATTATCTTGTATCTATTACTTGAATTAGTTTCTTAATCTCATGTTTCTTAGTTACTTTTCATGCATTTTGTGTTTGATTTGTAGATTATATGCTTGGGAGCTATGATTGCAAAGAATTGGTATGAAATCGTAAGGAAAAGTAATCCGGACATCGTTTGGACTTTTCTTGTTTATTTCATATTCTTGGCTTGGAACTTGAATTATATTATAGAGCTTCTTCTTAGATTTTCGGAACATCTTGAATAATTCCAATCGGAGTTCGGATGCAAGAGTTATGATCTTTGTACCAACGGACATTGAACTTCACTGTTTTGGGTGGCCATTTGCATAGCAGTCACTTCCAGCCAAATTTCGACCTTCATCCAATCTGAATCTGTCAAATCTCAAAAGAATGAAAGTTGTAGATATACGTCTCCTCTTTTCGAAACATCTTCAATCATCAAAATTGGAGTTCAGACGAAGAAGTTATGGTTATTTTACCAAAGGATGTTGGAGCAGAAAAAGGCGCAGGGCGGGCTTTCTCTTCATAAAATCCCCGCTGGGGCAGGGGTACAAGCTGAAAAATACTAGGGACCCCCATCGGGGCGGGCCTATTTAGTGTATAAACCCCCATCGGGGCAGGGGTACGCGCAGAAAAGTCATTTTTTGTCCGAATTTGAGTCCAAGAAGGATTGGTTCGATCTGATTGACTCAACGACTTCTAAGAGGACTTAAAGACATGTAAAGAGGCATATAAAAGGAGGAGAATCACAAGGATTAGGGGAGGGAGAGATGATTCCATTAGATTAGATTAGAGTAGAATAGGAGAAAACACTAATTTTTATGAGATTTGGAGATTGAAGCACTTGGAAACCATTGGAGATCAAGATCAAGAGCGAGACGGAGGACGAATTTTCCAACAACAGATTCACTTCTTTTCCTTAATCTCATTCTTATCTTTTAATATGTATTCAAGTGCGGATTCTTAGTTTAAATTAAATGAACTAATTCTTTGTTTGAGATTACAATGGATCTTATTGTGTAGTTTATTTTAATATGATTCACTATCAATTATTATGTTCTATTGTGAGGATTGTCTATTGTGATTTGGACTTAATTATTTAATTAATTGGCCATCAATTACCGTGATAATCTATATGAACTCGAGAGATGAAGTTTATATTTAGATATGATCATGATAGCATGTGTTTGTGATTTCTGCATAAAAGGAATTCATGATTCGTGTTTAGGATAGAGATATGCCTTTACGCCGTATGTAATCTTATAGAGAACTTGTGCTTTAAATCTTTTTTAATTGTAATTCACATAGATATATAATGGATTAGTTAATTAGGGTGTCTTGCTTAATTCTATCATCTGTATATTTAAGTGAGTATGGATATTATGCATCGAGAGGTGGCTTTATCTGCTTTATTATTCTTGATTAACAATTCAGAATAGAGAATAATTGATGAGAAGTGTGTTAACTTAAATGAAGCAATATGTGAAGTTGTGATCTTAAATCTCCATAATCTTAATTTAACTAGTTGAATTTAATAGTAGTTTAATTATATAATTTAAAATTCATTTATTTAAATAAGATTTAGTTGGTTACGGGTTAGTACTTGATGATTTTTATTAAATAATTCATCGTGGGAACGATACTCTACTTTTACTTTATTACTTATTGACCACGTATACTTACGTGTTGTGCGTAATTAGACTTTATCCAACAAGTTTTTGGCGCCGTTGTCGGGGAATTAGTTTAATATATTTTTGCCAACATTAGCTTCAATCAAATTAGTCTTAATTTAAATATTTTTTTCTTTCTTTATTTTTATTTTATTTTATTATCTTCTTCTTTTTCTCTCATTTCAGGTACCATGGCTGGATTCAATTATCACAGGCCATGTTCGAGTATGACTCAACCAAGGGGAGCGAGGATTGATGGACTCAATGTATTTTCTGCATTATCAGTACAACTTGAGACACTTTCGAGGAGGTTGGACGTTGTTGCAGCCCAACGTAATCTAAAGATAGCAGTTACTTGCAATTATTGTGCTGGCAATCACCCGAGTAATCAATGCACCATCAATCTTGGGCCAGTACAGTATGGTGGTAACTACCTCAACAACTATTCTTATCCCAGTTATCATCAAGTTTGGGGGTATCACCCAAATTCTTCATGGAGCTATAATTATCAAGATCAATACTCTACTCCAAATCCATCATACATGCTGGAATTCTCATATCAACCTCCATTAAAAGAAGAAAAGTCAAAGTTGGAGGAATTACTATCAAAGGTAATAGCAAACCAAGAGGAGAGGATGATGAGTCAAGAAACATCGAGCCACAATTTTCAGCACCAGATGAAAAAACTCATCACCACTTCAACTCATGACCACTTCAACTCATGGTCCTCAATACATAGATTCCAAAACTAAGACAGATAATTCGAGATTGGAGGAATTGTTGTCCAAGTTCATAGCATCAAATGAGGAGAGAAGGATTAATCAAGAGAAGTCAATTTAGAATCTTCAAAATAAGATAGATCAAATGACCAAAGCCGTAAGCAACCTTCCTCCAAACACTTGGCTTTATGACATGGATGACGAAATTGACGGAGAACCCGAACCAAATCTGCGACTTGATGAACCACAAGATATCGGAAGTGTGGAGACAATTGGGGATAATGAAATAGAGGTCGACGAAGATATAAATGGGTCTCCACCAAAGATCAAAGAGTCGGTCAGATTTGCAAAATTATGCCCACTTGGTAGTCATGTCGTCGGCAAAGCTCTTTATAACATAAGAGCAAGTACAATTTTGAATCCATGGTGGGACGAGAAAGAGAAGACAGACGAAGAACCCATTGTGTGTGACAAGCTTCCATGCCCCAAAGTGATCACATACACAATGGAGAAAACACCTAGCTGTGGGACATTCTTGATTGAGATCATACCAAATCATAGCATGCTAGGTGACTTTGATGCATTGGCCATCACAAATGGGAACCTACCAAAAGCTATATTATTTTTAATGGATAGAGGGTTCCTCAATTATCGAAAAGGAATTGGATAGCGTTGGCCAGACAAAGTCAGGCTGAAAGACTATAATTCAAGTGCTAACTGGGAAGCAACCCAGGAATTTTTATATTTATATGCTTTACTAGTTTATTTAGTAGATAGGAATTAATTTGCTTATTAAGTTCTCTTACCAATCTAAAGTGCTATTCTAATCCATGTTGTCTCTCTTAATTACAGGTATTGGAGGTTCAATGGACAGGCAAAAGATTATGAAAAGGTTATTCGAGTCTAATTCAAGTATGGTGCCCAATTTGTTCCATGTGCCTAATCTATTCTCCAAACTTAGAGGACAAGGAGGAGGATTGCTATATTTTTCAGGGAAGTCCTCTGCTTTACTTTTTTCTATTTCAGCCATTGAGGACAATGTCTAGTTTAAGTTTGGAGGCATTTTAGTGTCGTAATGCATATAGTTAATTATTTACATTGTAGTTCGTATAGTTACATTTAGTTTTTGCATTCAATTTTTTTAAAAAAAATTGAAAATTTAAAAATTTTCAAAAATAGTAGCTAGTTTACTATATTTATATAACATTTAGTACATCTTGCATGAGTCCAGCTGTTTGATATTTATAGTTTGTTTTGGCCAATGATGAGATTGGAATTGGGAAGACAAGTATAGTACTGACTATTAGAGCTTTGATGTGATTTCTTGTTATGAATTGAGTCTTTTTCTGTTTGAAACTTGTATAATAAGGATAGCACAGTAAAATCAACTTGTTGATTGATTGAGTTTAAATTGATACATAATGGGACTCTAAAGGATAATGCTAGTTTGAATGAAAGAATGACAAGAATAAGTAGTGATGGCTAAAGTTAGACAAGAACCTAAGTTTGGGGGAATATTTGGGGTATATAAGCTATATTGTAAAAAAAAGTACGAATAAACACCGTGGCGTGCTTGTCTAGTTTTGTGGCCTTTGTTATTTGAGTACGTAAGCCCGAGGTGATTGTCGTAACACCTAGCGCCCTAAGGTCTTAATGGTCTGGGAGTCGTTGGTCGAAAGCTCGTTAAGGTAGCATTGAAAAGCCAGCATTGAAAAGCCTAAGGGAATAAGACATTGCATATACATATAAACCAAAAAAAATGAATTCAACGGGAAATAAGAGCAAAAAGCCCCTGTAGATGAAAAATAAAGCATAAGTATCCCATGTTGACCCTCGATATTGGTAATTGTTTAATTTTAGTTGGATCAAGCTTGTTTCTGAATTTCTTGAGTTTACACTGTATGATGCCTTCGAAGAGACTTGTTAAGTGTTAAATTTGATTTTATATCGGTTAACATTGTTGTGGAGCACATACGCACTATATTAGTGATAACAGTCTAAGATTTAATGATTGATTGAAAATTATTGATTTGTTTTGATATGATGTATTATCATGTTTACTTGATTTCTCTAAGGCCGGTTGAATAGACTTATTTCTGTCATTACTGCTGGATTCGTAGGCATGTAGATTAGTTGCATTGCATAGCATTGTTGTTTTGTCTTTTTGCTTGAGGACAAGCAAAGTTTTAAGTTTGGGAGTATTTGATAAGTAGATTTTATACCTACTTATTCGGTATCTGTTACTTGAATTAGTTGCTTAATCTCATGTTTCTTAGTTACTTTTCATGCATTTTGTGTTCATTTTGTAGATTATTTGCTTGGGAGCTATGATTGCAAAGAATTAGTATGAAATCGCAAGGAAAAGCAATCTGGACATCGTTTGGGCTTTCATGTTTATTTCATGTTCTTGGCTTGGAACTTGGATTATATTTTAGATCTTCTTCTTAGATTTTCGTAACATCTTGAATCATTCCAATTGGAGTTCGGATGTAAGAGTTATGATCTTTGTACCAACGGACGTTGAACTTCACTGTTTTGGGTGGCCATTTGCATAGCAGTCACTTCTAGCCAAATTTTGACCTTCATCCAATCTGAATCTATCAAATCTCAAAGAACGAAAGTTGTAGATCTACGTCTCCTCTTTTCGGAACATCTTGAATCATCAAAATTGGAGTTCAGACGAAGAAGTTATGGTCATTTTCCCAAAGGATGTCGGAGCAAAAAAAGGACCCCCGCCAGGGCGGGCTTTCTCTTCATAAAACCCCCGCCGGGGCGGGGGTACAAGCTACAAAATAGTAGAGACCCCCGCCGGGGCTGGCCTATTTAGTGTATAAACCCCCGTCGGGGCGGGGATACGCGCAGAAATGTCGTTTTTTGTCCGAATTTGAGTCCAAGAAGGATTGGTTCGATCCAATTGACTCAAGGACTTCTAAGAGGACTTAAAGACATGTAAAGAGGCATATAAAAGGAGGAGAATCACAAGGATTATGGGAGAGAGAGATGATTTCATTAGATTAGATTAGAGTAGAATAGGAGAAAACACTAGTTTTTATGAGATTTGGAGATTGAAGCATTTGGAAACCATTAGAGATCAAGATCAAGAGCGAGACGGAGAACGAATTTGCCGACAACAGATTCACTTCTTTTCCTTAATCTCATTCTTATCTTTTAATATGTATTCAAGTGTGGATTCTTAGTTTTAATTCAATGAACTAATTCTTTGTTTGAGATTACAATGGATCTTATTGTGTAGTTTATTTTAATATGATTCACTATCAATTATTATGTTCTATTGTGAGGATTGTGTATTGTGATTTGGACTTAATTGTTTAATTGATTGGCCATCAATTACCCTGATAATCTATATGAACTCGAGAGATGAAGTTTAGATTTAGATCTGATCATGATAGCATGTGTTTGTGATTTCTGAATAGAAAAAATTCATGATTCGTGTTTAGGATAGAGATATGCCTTTACGCCATATGTAATCTTATACAGAACTTGTGCTTTAAATCCTTTTTAATTGTAATTCACATAGAGATATAATGGATTAGTTAATTAGGGTATCTTGCTTAATTCTATCATCTGTATATTTAAGTGAGTATGGATATTATGCATCGAGAGGTGGCTTTATCTGCTTTAGTGTTCTTGATTAACAATTCAGAATAGAGAATAATTGATGAGAAGTGTGTTAACTTAAATGAAGCAATATGTAAAGTTGTGATCTTAAATCTCCATAATCTTAATTTAACTAGTTGAATTTAATAGTAGTTTAATTATATAATTTGAAATTCATTTATTTAAATAAGATTTAGTTGGTTACGGGTTAGTACTTGGTGATTTTTATTAAATAATTCATCGTGGGAACAATACTCTACTTTCACTTTATTACTTGTTGACCACGTATACTTGTGTATTGTGCGTAATTAGACTTTATCCAACAAGTTTTTGGCGTCGTTGTCGGGGAACTAGTTTAATATATTTTTGCCAATATTAGCTTCAATCAAATTAATCTTAATTTAAACATTTTTTTTTCTTTCTTTATTTTTATTTTATTTTATTATCTTCTTCTTTTTCTCTCGTTTCAGGTACCATGGCTGGATTCAATTATCACAGGCCATATTCGAGTATGACTCAACCAAGGGGAGCGAGGATTGATGGACTCAATGTATTTTCTGCAATATCAGCACAACTTGAGATACTTTCGAGGAGGTTGGACGTTGTTGCAGCCCAATGTAATCGAAGGATAGCAGTTACTTGCAATTATTGTGCTGGCAATCACCCGAGTAATCAATGCACCATCAGTCTTAGGCCAGTACAGTATGGTGGTAACTACCTCAACAACTATTCTTGTCCCAGTTATCATCAAGTTTGGGGGTATCACCCGGATTCTTCATGGAACTATAATTATCAAGATCAATACTCTACTCCAAATCCAACATACATGCTGGAATTCTCATATCAACCTCCATTAAAAGAAGAAAAGTCAAAGTTGGAGGAATTACTATCAAAGGTCATAGCAAACCAAGAGGAGAGGATGATGAGTCAAGAAACATCGAGCCACAATTTTCAACACCAGATGGAACAACTCATCACCACTTCAACTCATGGTCCTCAATACATAGATTCCAAAACTAAGACAGATAATTCGAGATTGGAGGAATTGTTGTCCAAGTTCATAGCATCAAATGAGGAGAGAAGGATTAATCAAGAGAAGTCAATTTAGAATCTTCAAAATAAGATAGATCAAATGACCAAAGCCGTAAGCAACCTTCCTCCAAACACTTGGCTTTATGACATGGATGACGAAATTGATGGAGAACCCGAACCAAAACTGCGACTGGATGAGCCACAAGATATCGGAAGTGTGGATACAATTGAGGATAATGAAATAGAGGTCGACAAAGATATAAATGGGTCTCCACTAAAGATCAAAGAGTCGGTCAAATTTGCAAAATCATGCCCACCTGGTAGTCATGTCGTCGGCGAAGCTCTTTATGACATAAAAGCGAGTAAAATTTTGAATCCATGGTGGGATGAGAAAGAGAAGATAGACGAAGAACCCATTGTGTGTGACAAGCTTCCATGCCCCAAAGTGATCACATACACAATGGAGAAAACACCTAGCTGTGGGACGTTCTTGATTGAGATCATACCAAATCAGAGCATACTAGGTGACTTTAATGCATTGGACATCACAAATGGGAACCTACCAAAAGCTATATTATTTTTGATGGATAGAGGGTTCCTCAATTATCGAAGAGGAATTGGATAGCGTTGACCAGACAAAGTCAGGCCGAAAGACTATAATTCAAGCGCTAGCTGGGAGGCAACCCAGGAATTTTTATATTTATATGCTTTACTAGTTTATTTAGTATATAGGAATTAATTTGCTTATTAAGTTCTCTTACCAATCCAAAGTGCTATTCTAATCCATGTTGTCTCTCTTAATTACAGGTATTGGAGGTTCAATGGACAGTCAAAAGATTATGAAAAGGTTATTCGAGTCTAATTCAAGTATGGTGCCCAATTTGTTCTATGTTCCTAATCTATTCTCCAAACTTAGCGACCAAGGAGGAGGGTTGCTATATTTTTCAGGGAAGTCATCTGCTTTACTTTTTTCTATTTCAGCCATTGAGGACAATGTCTAGTTTAAGTTTGGGGGCATTTTAGTGTCGTAATGCATATAGTTAATTATTTACATTGTAGTTCGTATAGTTACATTTAGTTTTTGCATTCAATTTTTTTAAAAAAAATTGAAAATTTAAAAATTTTCAAAAATAGTAGCTAGTTTACTATATTTATATAGCATTTAGTACATCTTGCATGAGTCCAGCTGTTTGATATTTATAGTTTGTTTTGGCCAATGATGAGATTGGAATTGGGAAGACAAGTATAGTACTGACTATTAGAGCTTTGATGTGATTTCTTGTTATGAATTGAGTCTTTTTCTGTTTGAAACTTGTATAATAAGGATAGCACAGTAAAATCAACTTGTTGATTGATTGAGTTTAAATTGATACATAATGGGACTCTAAAGGATAATGCTAGTTTGAATGAAAGAATGACAAGAATAAGTAGTGATGGCTAAAGTTAGACAAGAACCTAAGTTTGGGGGAATATTTGGGGTATATAAGCTATATTGTAAAAAAAAGTACGAATAAACACTGTGGCGTGCTTGTCTATTTTTGTGGCCTTTGTTATTTGAGTACGTAAGCCCAAGGTGATTGTCTTTACACCTAGCGCCCTAAGGTCTTAATGGTCTGGGAGTCGTTGGTCGAAAGCTCATTAAGGTAGCATTGAAAAGCCAGCATTAAAAAGCCTAAGGGAATAAGACATTGCATAGCTATGTGCATATAAACCAAAAAAATGAATAAAATAGGAAATAAAAGCAAAAAGCCCCCGTAGATAAAAAATAAAGCATAAGTATCCCATGTTGACCCTCGATATTAGTAATTGTTTGATTTTAGTTGGATCTAGCTTATTTTTGGATTTCTTGAGTTTACACTGTATGATGCCTTCGAAGAGACTTGTTATGTGTTAAATTTGATATTATATCGGTTAACATTGTTGTGGAGCACATACGCACTATATTAGTGATAACAGTCTAAGATTTGATGATTGATTGGAAAATTATTGATTTATTTTGATATGATGTATTATCATGTTTACTTGATTTCTCTAAGGCCGGTTGAATAGACTTGTTTCTGTCATTACTGCTGGGTTCGTAGGCATGTAGATTAGTTGCATTGCATATCATTGTTGTTTTGTATTTTTGCTTGAGGACAAGAAAAGGTTTAAGTTTGGGGGTATTTGATAAGTAGATTTTATACCTACTTATCCGGTATCTGTTACTTGAATTAGTTTCTTAATCTCATATTTCTTAGTTACTTTTCATGCATTTTGTGTTCATTTTGTAGATTATATGCTTGGGAGCTATGTTTGCAAGGAATTGGTATGAAATCGCAAGGAAAAGCAATCCGGACATCGTTTGGGCTTTCATATTTATTTCATGTTCTTGGCTTGGAACTTGGATTATATTGTAGAGCTTCTTCTTAGATTTTCGGAACATCTTGAATCATTCCAATCGGAGTTCGGATGCAAGAGTTATGATCTTTGTACCAACGGACGTTGAACTTCACTGTTTTGGGTGGCCATTTGCATAGCAGTCACTTCCAGCCAAATTTCGACCTTCATCCAATCTGAATCTATCAAATCTCAAAGAACGAAAGTTGTAGATCTACGTCTCCTCTTTACGGAACATCTTGAATCATCAAAATTGGAGTTCTGGCGAAGAAGTTATGGTCATTTTCTCAAAGGGTGTCGGAGAAAAAAAAGGACCCCTACCAAGGCGGGCTTTCTCTTCACAAAACCCCTCCCGGGGCAGGGGTACAAGCTGCAAAATAGTAGGGACCCCCGCCGGGGCGGGCCTATTTAGTGTATAAACCCCCGTCGGGGCGGGGGTACGCGCAGAAAAGTCATTTTTTGTCCGAATTTGAGTCCAAGAAGGATTGGTTCGATCCGATTGACTCAAGGACTTCTAAGAGGACTTAAAGACATGTAAAGAGGCATATAAAAGGAGGAGAATCACAAGGATTAGGGGAGAGAGAGATAATTCCATTAGATTAGATTATAGTAGAATAGGAGAAAACACTAGTTTTTATGAGATTTGGAGATTGAAGCACTTGGAAGCCATTGGAGATCAAGATCAAGAGTGAGACGGAGGATGAATTTGCCGACAACAGATTCACTTCTTTTCCTTAATCTCATTCTTATCTTTTAATGTGTATTCAAGTGTGGATTCTTAGTTTTAATTCAATGAACTAATTCTTTGTTTGAGATTACAATGGATCTTATTGTGTAGTTTATTTTAATATAATTCGCTATCAATTATTATGTTCTATTGTGAGGATTGTCTATTGTGATTTGGACTTAATTTTTTAATTGATTCGCCATCAATTACCGTGATAATCTATATGAACTTGAGAGATGAAGTTTAGATTTAGATCTGATCATGATATCATGTGTTTGTGATTTTTGCATAGATGGAATTCATGATTCGTGTTTAGGATAGAGATATGTCTTTACACTATATGTAATCTTTTAGAAAATTTATGCTTTAAATCTTTTTTTATTGTAATTCACATAGAGATATAGTGGATTAGTTAATTAGGGTGTCTTGCTTAATTCTATCATCTGTGGATTTAAGTGAGTATGGGTATTATGCATCGAGAGGTGGTTTTATCTGCTTTAGTGTTCTTGATTAACAATTCAGAATAGAGAATAATTGATGAGAAGTATGTTAACTTGAATGAAGCAATAAGTGAAGTTGTGATCTTAAATCTCCATAATCTTAATTTAACTAGTTGAAGTTAATAGTAGTTTAATTATATAATTTGAAATTCGTTTGTTTAAATAAGATTGAGTTGGTTACGGGTTAGTACTTGGTGATTTTTATTCAATAATTCATCGTGGGAATGATACTCTACTTTCACTTTATTACTTGTTGACCATGTATACTTGCGTGTTGTGCGTAATTAGACTTTACCCAACAGTTTCCTAACTTCAAATTCTTTCTTTAAATTAGAAATATCTAATTTAAAATTAGAAATTTCCCTTTTTAGTTTATTGACTTCTTGATCTAACTCAGAGAGGGTTACCTCTTTAACTGGTGATTTATATCTTTCAAGGGTTTTATTAAAGCTAAATATAGGTTTATCTTTAGCTTTAATAATCTTGTCTTTAACTTTACTATCTTTAGTTAATAAATCTTTTAACTGTTTTGTGTACTGAACTTTTAACTCTGAATCTGTAATTTTACTAATTAAATCAATTAACAAAGAACTTTCTTCTTCTTCTTTGGTAATTACATTTTATCTTTAATTGCAACAATTTTCATTGTAATTATCTGCACATGTGGTGACTTCTTCATTGTCACTTTCTATTTCATTACTAACACCGCTATTAGACTAATAAGGAATATCAGAACCTTCATCATTACTGATGTTGTTCTTAATCCTCATTAATTCTAATAGTTGTTCAGTATCTTCATTTGAGACATTTAACTGGGATAATTTTTGTTTTATTTTGCACTCATTTTTATAGTGTCCATATATATATATATATATATATATATATATATATATATATATATATTAAAGCAGGTATAAGCTTCAAATCAGAAAAAATCTTACAGTGTGTAGCGAGGAGGCTTTAAACTGCTTTTGAAGCATGAAAACTCAGTTTCCATCAGTTAAAACTTAATATGTTGTAATATATATGTACACAAGTGTTTACAAAGAAGAATATCAAAGTTTAGAACTTAAACTCAGATGCCTCAATTACTTTTAAAGTTGAAAGTATAACTTCTCTCTTTTATCTCCTTAATTTTGTGTTATGTTGGTGAAATGGAGAAAAATGATGACAAGTTTACAATATATAGACAAAGTTCTATGTATTCTATTTTTCCTCCCAACAAGACTTTCTAACTTATGTTCAAACCATCTAACTTTTCACATTTTTAATACACGCCCTAGGTTAATAGACTAACCCACATCAATTTGCAAGTAATCTCTCACTTAAGAGGATAATTACATGTTTATGCTTCTAATTAGCAATGTTAGGCTACAAACATAACAACATCTCTTCACACAATGATTAACAACACTAAAACTAAACAAAATAAATACCTAACATGCTTACAAAGCCCACATGGCTTATTGACTTCCTTGGCCACTTTTTGCTTTTTGCTTTTTTTCTTTTTTTCTTTTTTTTAACTTTTTGTTTTTTAAAACTTTTGCTTGTTTGCTAAGTTTTGAAAATACCTAGTCAAATCCTCGACTTTTATTGACTTGGCTTAATTGATTTTTTATTTTGCTATTATTCTTATATATATATATATATATATATATATATATATATATATATATATATTTGAGAATCCATCCATGGCAATCGGTTGCCATGGACACTGTGCCAACAACCCCTCGTTAATCAACTTATTGGAAGGCTGAGATTGAAATATAAGTATTATCAAGCCGGCACAAGTTCTATCGGCTTTTATTTTATTATGAGGGCCCCACAAAGTCAATAGGTTGTTAGTATAGTTAAACAAAACTAATTTTTAATATTAAAAAATTCCAGCCGCCACAGCTTGTACCGGCCGGGTATTTTTAATTTTTTTTTTACGTATTTGTCCATTAAATGTCATGACTCAGCACATCAAAATCAATTAAAAAATTCAAAACTAATTTTTAATATTAAAATAGTCCAGTCGGCACAGCTTGTACCGGTCGGGTATTTTTATTTATTTTTTTACGTATTTGTCCATTAAATGTCATGACTCAGCACATCAAAATCAATTAAAAAATTCAAATATAGGCTGGCCGGTACAAGATGTACCGGCTGAGAATAAAAAAATATATAAAATGGCCAGCAGATTCAAGCTATCACGGCTTGGAATAAAAAATTGAATAATAATCCCTTGGCCTTTAAAAGAATTTTTCCAACTATTCCCTACTAAACAGATTTGAACTCACAACCTCTAGCTTCAAACCCTCGTCATATGACCACCCGAGAACCACGGTGTGACGCCCCCAAAATAGGTATACATCACCCATCTTGAGTCGCCAAATACATGGTATAAAATTTAAATACAACTTAATTATACAACAGTCGTGTAAAAAACGACAAAACATAATCTAAGAGTTTTAATAAGAATATTGTCATCTAGACAATATCCACACTCAATGGAGTCCTCATTACATTTATTGTCACACTATTTAACAGAATAGTGAGGACTACTAATGCTATCATCTGGATCGTCACTCCGTTCCCCGACTAGTCCCGGCTACGTTCTCATTTTCTAAAGAGAACAGTGAAAGAAAGGGTGAGCTCAACTAGCCCAGTAAGAAATATTATGACTAAGATAATGCAGAATAAATTATCATTAGCCTTCAACAGTGTTAAACTGATAACATATAATAAACATCAAGTTTAACTGCAGCGGAAGAAGTAATCCATTAGAAGAGTCAAGTAGAGAATAAAATCTACTATCTTCTATGATTTAAAATATTTTTCATCACTTTTATCGCTGAGACTCAGCTTAATAAATAAACCACAGCATCCCTGTACTACGGCCAAGGATATTCGTTAGTATCACGACCACAAATTATCCATTCACTACGGGCCAAGGATATTCGTGTATTCATCAATGGTCATGATCATGCCAACAACTGTCCATCAATGCACTACGGCCAATGAGGACTTTTACTACATCATTTATAACATTACTGTCATGATTATACCGAATAATCCTGGGTCATAATCATACCAAGTCCATCCATGCACTACAGGCCACAGATGACTTTCAACATATTATAAATATGAGGATGATGACAATGATATAAGAATTCAATAAAACAAGTTCAAGGATAAATTTGTAAAGATTTATAATTTAATTTATCCAGAAATCAATAACATCCAAATTGTCAACATGATACTGCTTTGTGGAGTAAAATTCAAGAATGCTCAGAAGAATATTTTTATGAAAAGGTACTGGATGAAGCGCAAATATCAAGGATATTCTACTAATTTCATGGAGTATAGAAGCAAAAACTTTAATCAACTGAGTATAATAGAATATATGAAACCGCAAATAGATTTTTGCCGCCATGCAGTAATCCACGTAGACAGATTATTCCAATAGAATAATAAAGAATGAAATAACAGAAGAATTCACCAGGCGTGCGTAATCCGTACAGACAGGTTATTCTAACAGAATAATAAAGAATAGAACCAGGTCATGCGTAATCCGCACAAACAGGATGTTCCAACAAAATAATAAAGAATGGAACCAGGTCATGCATAATCCGTACAGACAGGATGTTCCAACAGAATAATAAAGAATGGAACCAGGTCATGCGTAATCCGCAAAGACAGGATGTTCTAACAGAATAATAAAGAATGGAATAACAACAGAATTCACCAGGCATGCGATAGACTGCACAGACAGGTTATTCCAACAGAATAATAAAGAATGGAATAACAGAAGAATTTCACCATGTATGCGGTACTTCGCATAGACAGGTTATTCCAACATAATAACAAAGAATGGAATAACAACCCTTACGAGTATTGAAAGAAAATAACTCTCTTCATAAATACGAAAAAAATAATACCCCTTACCTTAGAAAACTGGATACTGGAATAGTGAGGTAGCAGACTTCTCTTCTTCTTTCTCTCTATAATTTCTCTCTATAATAATTGCTCTAAAGCTTTTGTGAATTGGTGAGAAATGAAGGAAGAATGAGCTCATATTTATTGGAAAATATAGTTTCGATAATTGCACGTTTTGGGGCTCGAAATATTACAGTATAATATCTTTCTCTTTTTCTTCATTTTTAATTTAGTCCTACAAGTATTATCAAACTTGCACCACCTCCCCGAATAGTAAATAATGTGAATTAATAGTTCATTCATGTGACTCAATAGTATAATCATGTGACAAAACTAATTATAGTATAGTACATTCAACTATACCTCCATTTTTAATTTAGTCATGCAAGTATTATCAATCTTGCACCACGTCCCCTAATAGTACATGAATGTGAATCAATAGTACACACATATGAACAAATAGTTATAAGCATGTGAAATAATAGTAATTAATTACTCATTTATCCGATTAATTACCCGATTGGTCAATATAACCTCCAGACATCAATTATTATCGAAATAAATGTCGATTTTCACTAACACTAATAATCCCAACACAATGGAACTATCAATTTCATCTTTAATCAACATAACTTATTCATCATTAATATTATTACTCACAATATTTAACAACCAGGTCGTTCCCAAGAAAGAGGGGGCTTTTTGATAAGGATTTCTCCTTATTGGCGCGTAATTAGGTGACAAAACCTCTCCTTGACAGAACTTCTAGACATTGTCAATATTGCAAATAATAATATGAATAACTTTGTCATCTCAATTATTGATTTAATAATAATAAATATTATACAGATGATACTGTGACAATAATTGAATCAATAATATGAGAGATATGATGCAACAATTACTGTAGCAATAATTGAGTAAAACTAAGTGACTTCTCATGTAAGCATCAATAATCAATACCGTATGCTACTATGCAACCACGCGTATTACTGTACTTTTACTACCGGGTAGTTCAACAGTTTTAACGGTAACACTTTCACCGTTATTTTTAAAAAAATATAATTCTGTCGTTTTCTAACTACGACAATACTTTCGTTGTGGGGTCCACCAATGATTGTGTCGTCGTACGAATATTCCTTGTTAAAATGAATATTTCCCGACCAATCGAATATTATATAACCACTTGCTTACTTTGCAAAATTTGTAAATATAACCCACAACTATAACATTATACCAAATCCACACCATAATATTCAAAAATATATTTCGAGAAAATTTAATCTTTATTTATAAAAGTTGGGGTCTTACAACCTCCCCTTCTTATAAAATTTCATCCTCGAAATTAGGGTGCGTACCTGATATATCGAAGAGGTGAGGATACCTTGATTTCATTTCAGATTTTAACTCCCAGGTCATTTCCTCAACATCGTGGTTTCTCCACAAAACTTTGACTTGAGGTATAACTTTAGAGCGTAGAATATGATCCTTCTTATCCAAGATTTTAACAGGTACCTCTTCATACGTTAAATCTTCCTCTATCTCGTCTGGTTCTAATTTAATAATGTGGTTCGGGTCTTTCACATATTTACGTAACATAGATATGTGAAAAATATTATGAACACGAGACATACTTGGCAGTAAGGCAAGTCTATAGGCCACAGTTTTTACTCGATCGAGGATTAAAAATGGACCAATTAATCGAGGGTTGAGCTTTCCTCTCTTTCTAAATCTCGTAACTCCCTTCCATGAAGCAACACGTAACAACACATGATCTCCAACCCACCTCATCCCAGCATACTGGAGAACGACACTTTCTTCCATACAACGCCTCAAATGGAGACATGCCAATACTTGCTTGATAACTGTTGTTGTAGGAAAACTCCACCAATGGTAAGAACTTGTTCCAACTTACTTTGAAGTCAAGGACACAGAGTCTTAATAAATCTTCAAGAGTTTGAATAGTCCTCTCCGACTGCCCGTCCGTTTGAGGATGATATGCCGAGTTAAATCGTAAATCCGTGCCCATAGCTTTTTGCAAACTAACCCAAAATTTTGAAGTGAATCTTGGGTCTCGATCAGAAACTATGGATACCGGCATACCATGCAGTCTTATAATCTCGTTTATGTGCATACGAACAAGACGTTCAAGTGTATAAGTTTCTCGTATAGATAGGAAATGAGCAGACTTGGTCAATCTATCAATAATGACCCAAATTGCATCTATGCCTTGAGAAACCTTGGGAAGACCAGTAACGAAATTCATGGTAATGTGTTCCCACTTCCATTCTGGAATTTCAAGTGGTTGCAATGGACCTTTTGGTACTTGATGCTCTGCCTTGACTCATTGACAAATTAGACACCTTGAGATAAACTCCGCGATCTATCTCTTCATATTGCTCCACCAAAATGTATGACGAAGATCACGATATATTTTGGTACTCCCAGGATAGATTGCAAACGATGTGTTGTGCGCCTCCATCATGATTTTATACTTTAAGTCAGAATCGTTAGGAATACAAAGTCTAGAGTTGACTCGAAGTATTCTTTCTTCATCAATTCTAACTTCCGAAATAGCACCTTCTTACACTTTCTTACTCATACGCGTCAGCTCCAGGTCTGTAACTTGAGCAGCTTTAACTTTATCGATTAAAGTCGGTTCTACTCGTATATTCGCCATCATCACATGGGTCCCTGGAGTCTTTAACTCTATCTCCATCCATTGTAAGTCATATACAATGGGCCTTTGCGTTGATAATAATACACTCGTACCCGCATATGATCTTCTACTCAATGCATCAGCTACTACGTTTGCTTTTCCAGGATGGTATTGAATGGTATGATCGTAATCTTTCAATAGCTCGAGTCATCGTCGTTGTCGCATGTTGAGTTCCTTTTGAGTGAAAAAATATTTGAGGCTTTTATGATCCGTATAGATCTCCACCTTCTCTCCATACAGGTAATGCCTCCAAAATCTTAAGCGCAAAAATGACTGCCACCAACTCTAGATCATGAGTAGGATAATTTCTCTCATATTCTTTAAGTTGTCGTGAGGCATAGGCTATGACTTTCCCATGTTGCATGAGAACACATCCTAACCCTTTGCCTGAAGCATTACTGTAGATGACAAATCCCTCCGAGCCAGATGGTATTGTCAGAACAGGTGCTGAAATGAGTCTTCTCTTGAGTTCATGAAAACTCTTCTCACATTCCTCGCTCCTACCGAACTTTGTATCCTTTCAAGTCAGCTGAGTTAATAGAGTAGCGATTCGATAAAACCCTTCTATGAATCTCCGATAATAACCAGCTAAGCCGAGAAAGCTACGTACTTCGGTCACTAATTTAGGTTGCTCCCAGCTTTGAATTGCTTCAATCTTTGCCGGGTCAACAGATATCCCATGATTTGATATCACGTGCCCAAGGAATGCAACTTCCTCAAGCCAGAACTAGCATTTCTTTAACCTGGCATATAGCTTGTTTTCACGAAGCTTTTGGAGTATCAGCCTCAAGTGTTGCTCATGGTCTTCACGGGTTTTGGAGTATATGAGGATGTCATCAATAAAGACGACCACAAAGTGATCTAAATATTCCTTGAATACTCGGTTCATCATATCCATGAAGGCAGCAGGAGCATTAATCAATCCAAAAGACATGACTAAGAATTCATAATGCCCGTACCGAGTTCTGAAAGCAGTCTTTGGAATGTCATCAGTTTTAATCTACAACTGATGATATCCGAAACGACGATCAATCTTTGAAAAGAATTTGGCGCCTTGCAACTGGTCAAACAGGTCATCAATGCGAGGCAACTGTACCTATTTTTGATGGTGACATGATTCAACTCCCGATAATAAATACAAAGTCGCATACTTCCATCTTTATTCTTCACGAATAGAACAGAAGCACACCAAGGAGACGTACTAGGACGAATGAAACCGATGTCTAACAATTCCTGCAATTGGGTCTTTAACTCCTGAAGTTCAATAGGAGTCATTCGATATGGGGCTTTGGAAATGGGTTTTGTACCGGGTTCAAGGTCGATAAAAAATTCAATTTCACGCTCTGGGGGTAGGCCAGGAAGTTCTTCAGGGAATACGTCAGGAAATTTATAAACAATAGAAATATCTTTCAAATCTGATGTATTTTTGTTTAAATCTGTGATATGAGCTAAGAAAGCTTGACATCCATTTTTCAATAAACGAATAACTTTATGGCTTGAGATGACCATGATTAATTTTAATGGTTTGGTCGCTTAAATTCGCATAATAGGTTGATTAGGAATATGAAAGCTAATAACCTTACGAAAATAATCAATTTTAGCATGATGAGTAGTTAACCAATCAATCCCTAGAATCACATCAAATGCAAGTATTTTTAAAGAAATAAGATCGACAGGTAACGTGCGGTTACCGATTTGAATCAAACAAGACTTATAAACCGTGGATGTAATGAAGGTTTCTCCCAACGGAGTTTCAACCGATAAGTCAAAGTCTAATTTCTCCGGAGTCAAATTTAAACGTTGAGCGCAAGTAGGAGAAATAAAATAATTGGTAGAACCGGTATCAAATAAGGTATAGACTTCGCTAGAGTTTATGATAAGCTTACCCGTGATGACCTCGTTCGGGTTCCTTTCTTTCTGGGAGGTTACGACAAATGCTCTCCTTTGAACTACCGGCTTTGACTTTTCTGGGACAGCCTTTGGTACCTCCATCCCAGCTGGACTTGTCTTTGGTGCACGACAAAATCGGGCTAGGTGACCTTCTCTTCCATAATTATAACACGCTTTGGACTGCATCACGCAGTTTGGACTGATATGTCCCTCCCCTCCGCATTTGAGGCATATGATAAGTGGTCGTTCTCCTTCCTTAACAACGGGTGCTAGTCCTGACGTCTTTCCATCATTGTTGAATCTCCTTTTCTTGAAATGTCCATTTTAACTGTCTTGGCCATGATTACCACCGAAGTGGTTACCATTTCTGGCATGTTGATTCCCTCCACGTTTGTTGTCACCGCTTTGATGACTGCTACCACTGGTATTATCATTTTTTCGGCTGCTTTTTTTTGGTTGAGTTGACTCGTTATCGCGCTCCAATAACTGAGCACTATTAACAACATCTGAATACAAACACAGTTTGTGAGAAATTAAGTATTGACGTATCTCGGGTTTCAAACCTCTTAGAAACATCCGCGTCATTCTCTCCTCATTATCAACCAAGTGAGACGCAAACCGGGACAACTCGGCAAACTTAGCATCGTACTGTGACACGGTCATATTGTTCTGCTCCAACTTGATGAACTCTACCTCTTTCATGTGACGAATACTTTTGAAAACGTACTTGTCATTGAATAGTTATTGGAATTTCTCCCAAGACATCTTCAATGCGGCAGGTTGAGTACGTTTTACCGATTCCCACCTGTAATCTGCCTCTCCTCGCAACATAAAGGTGGCAAATGGAACATTTTGCTCCTCGGAGCATCCCAAAACATCAAATATCTTGGTGATCTACTTTATCCACGCTTCCGCCTTAAGTGGTTTTGGCTCTCCAATAAACTCTGGTGGTCCCAACTCCTTGAACTGTTTTGTAGTGACCGTCCGAGAGTTTCCAGTGTTTTCACCTACATTTTGGACAGGAGCCGCTCTCGCCTGATGTTACATGAATTGCATAAAGCCTCTGAACATTCTATCGTTCATCATTTGGTCAGTGTTGAACGCATGAGGATTGTCTCCTTCCTGATGCACATTATCTTGATTATTGATCTGTGGAGACTCAGCGGTCTCCTGTGCTCCATTGCTATTCTCAATATTCTCGGATGTCATTTTCAAATACTGCCACAAAACAAGGGTTAATTGACATGTCACATACTATCCCTATACTTTGACCGACCAAATAAATATCAAATAAACTTAGGTAGGTCATACTAGCGAAGGAATTTCCCGTCTCTCCCCTCCTAGTTCTTGTCTCACATCCCAACCAGGGATCATATCCCTAAGCTTTGATACCAACTGTGACGCCCCCAAAATAGGTATACATCACCCATCTTGAGTCGCCAAATACATGGTACAAAATTCAAATACAACTTAATTATACAACAGTTGTGTAAAATACGACAAAACATAATCTAAGAGTTTTAATAAGAATATTGTCATCTAGACAATATCCACACTCAATAGAGTCCTCGTTACATTTATTGTCAAACTATTTAACAGAATAGTGAGGACTACTAATGCTATCATCTGGACCGTCACTCCGTTTCCCGACTAGTCCCGGCTACGTTCTCATTTCCTAAAGAGAACAGTGAAAGAAAGGGTGAGCTCAACTAGCCCAGTAAGAAATATTATGACTAAGATAATGCAGAATAAATTATCATTAGTCTTTAACAGTGTTAAACTGATAAAATATAATAAACATCAAGTTTAACTGTAGCGGAACAAGCAATCCATTAGAAGAGTCAAGTAGAGAATAAAATCTACTATCTTCTATGATTTAAAAGGTTTTTCATCACTTTTATCGCTGAGACTCAGCTTAAATAAACCACATCATCCATGCACTACGGCCAAGAATATTCGTTAGTATCACGACCACAAATTATCCATACACTACGGGCCAAGGATATTCGTGTATTCATCAATGGTCATGATCATGCCAACAACTGTCCATCAATGCACTACGGGCAATGAGGACTTTTACTACATCATTTGTAACATTACGGTCATGATTATACCGAACAATCCTGGGTCATAATCATACCAAGTCCATCCATTCACTATAGGCCACAGATGACTTTCAACATATTATAAACATGAGGATGATGACAATGATATAAGAATTCAATAAAACAAGTTCAAGGATAAATTTGTAAAGATTTATAATTTAATTTATCTAGAAATCAATAACGTCCAAATTGTCAACATGATATTGCTTTGTGGAGTAAAATTTAAGAATGCTCAGAAGAATATTTCATGAAAAGATACTGGATGAAGCGCAAATATCAAGGATATTCCACTAATTTCATGAAGTATAGAAGCCAAAACTTTAATCAACTAAGTATAATAGAATATATGAAACCGCAAATGGATTTTTTCCACCATGCGGTAATCCACGTAGACAGAGTATTCCAACAGAATAATAAAGAATGAAATAACATAAGAATTCACCAGGCGTGCGTAATCCGCACAGACAGGTTATTCCAACAGAATAATAAAGAATAGAACCAGGTCATGCATAATCCGCACAGACAGGATGTTCCAACAGAATAATAAAGAATGGAACCAGGTCATGCGTAATCCGTACAGACAGATTGTTCCAATAGAATAATAAAGAATAGAACCAGGTCATGCGTAATCCGCACAGACAGAATGTTCCAACAGAATAATAAAGAATGGAACCAGGCCATGCGTAATCCGCACAGACAGAATGTTCCAACAGAATAATAAAGAATAGAATAACAACAGAATTCACCAGGCATGCGATAGACCACACAGACGGGTTATTCCAACAGAATAATAAAGAATGGAATAACAGAAGAATTTCACCATGTATGGGATACTTCGCATAGACAGGTTATTCCAACATAATAATAAAGAATGGAATAACAACCCTTACGAGTATTGAAAGAAAATAACTCTCTTCATGAATACGAAATAAATAATACCCTTATCTTAAAAAATTGGATACTGCAATAGTGAGGTAATAGACTTCTCTTCTTCCTTCTCTCTATAATTTTTCTCTATAATAATTGCTCTAAAGCTTTTGTGAATTGGTGAGAAATGAATGAAGAATGAGCTTTTATTTATAGAAAAATATAGTTTCGATAATTACACGTTTTGGGGCTCGAAATATTACAGTATAATACATTCTTCTTTTTTTTATTTTTAATTTAGTCCTACAAGTATTATCAAACTTGCACCACCTCCCCTAATAGTAAATAATGTGAATTAATAGTTTATTAATGTGACTCAATAGTATAATCATGTGAAAAAACTAATTACAGTATAGTACCTTCAACTATACCTCTATTTTTAATTTAGTCATGCAAGTATTATCAATCTTGCACCACCTTCCTTAATAGTACATTAATGTGAATTAATAGTACACACATGTGAATAAATAGTTATAAGCATATGAAATAATAGCAATTAATTGCTCATTTATCCTATTAATTACCCGATTGGTCAATATAACCTCCAGACATCAATTATTATCGAAATAAATGTCGATTTTCACTAACACTAATAATTCCAACACAATGGAACTATCAATTTCATCTTTAATCAACATAACTTATTCATCATTAATATTATAACTCACAATATTTAACAACCAGGTCGATCCCAAGAAAGAGGGGGCTTTCTGATAAGGATTTCTCCTTATTGGCGCGCAATTAGGTGACAAAACCTCTCCTTGACAGAACTTCTAGACATTATCAATATTGTAAATAATAATATGAATAACTTTGTCGTCTCAATTATTGATTTAATAATAATAAATATTATACAGATGATATTGTGACAATAATTGAATCAATAATATGAGAGATATGATGCAACAATTACTATAGCAATAATTGAGTAAAACTTAGTGACTTCTCATGTAAGCATCAATAATCAATACCGTGTGCTACTATGCAACCACGCGTATTACTGTACTTTTACTACCGGGTAGTTCAACAGTTTTAACGGTAACACTTTCGCCGTTATTTTTAAAAAAAAATAATTCTGTCGTTTTCTAACTACGACAATACTTTCGTTGTGGGTCCACTAATGATTGTGCCGTTGTACGAATATTCTTTATTAAAACGAATATTCCCCGACCAATCGAATATTATATAACCACTTGCTTACTTTACAAAATTTATAAATATAACCCACAACTATAACATGATACCAAATCCACACCATAATATTCAAAAATATATTTCAAAAAAATTTAATCTTTATTTATAAAAGTTGGGGTCTTACACACAGGCCTAGTTGTCCATTTCTCGCAAAGATTTGTCTTTATATTAAAACTTTACATTCCCCTCAAAAGACATTTTCTCTTGTATTACGATCTATTTTTATATTAATCTATATTATTAATTGGGTTTGTTAAAATAGAAAAAAGTTAATTTTTATATTTATTATTATGCCTTTTAATATTTTTTTTTTCTTATTTTTGTAATAATATTATTATTAATATAAAAATAAATATTATTCTTTAATAAAATAAATTCCATCTTGCATTATTATTATTATTAATTTATTATTAAGCAATTCTTATTATTATTTTATTATTAAGCAATTCTTATTATTATTAATTTAGTAAGAATAACTTATTATTATTATTTTATTATTATAAAAATAAATATTAGTCTTTAATAAAATATATTATTAAGCTATTCTTTAGTAAGAATTTTTTAATTGATTTTGATGTGCTAAGTCATGACATTTAATGGACAAATACGTAAAAAAAAATTAAAAATACTCGGGCGGTACAAGCTGTGCCGGCTGGACTTTTTTAATATTAAAAATTAGTTTTGAATTTTTTAATTGATTTTGATATGCTGAGTCATGACATTTAATGGACAAATACGTAAAAAAAAAATTAAAAATACCCGGTCGGTACAAGCTGTGTCGGCTGAAATTTTTTAATATTAAAAATTAATTTTGTTTAACTATATTGACAACCTGTTGACTTTGTGGGGCCCTCATAATAAAATAAAAGCCGGTAGAACTTGTGCCGGCTTGGTAATACTTATATTTCACTCTCAGCCTTCCAATAAGTTGATCAACGGTCCAAAAAGGGATTGTTGGCATAGTGACAACCGGTTGCCATAGATGAGTTCCCTATATATATATATATATATATATATATATATATATATATATATAGAGAGAGAGAGAGAGAGAGAGAGAATTGATCAGGTCCGGACGGGAGAAAATTCGGACCTTTTTTTTTTTACTTTTTTTTTAAAACAACTAAAAAAAATTTTATGGAACTTGAATTTTTACATAATAGTGTGATTTGGATATACACAACAAAACATGTATGTACAGACTGTACAGTATGTACAGACATGTTTTGATATATGTATCCAAATCATACCCAAAGCACTGTATTATGTAAAAATCCAAATTCCATAACTTTTTTTTTAGTTGTTTTAAAAAAAAGCAAAAAAAAAATGTCTGAATTTTGTTATGGTCCAGACCTGATCCGGACTCTATATATATATATATATACATTTACTTTCCTTTACTTCACATTACAATTAAAATTGTACTCCATTAAAATGTACAATTACAATTACATAATCCTAATTATAATGTTTATTAAAAAAATGGATATTACATATATACATTCACATTCCTTTTTAAAAGGCTTCTTAACATTCTCGGTTATTACAAAACCCCCACTTGTTGGGCATAAATGATACTGTCTCAATTAAAAAATATACTCCCCCGTTTTAGATAATTTTATTTTCTCCAAATTATTAGACGTTTTATATAATTTTGGAAAATTAATCACAATTTATCCAAAATTATTTCTCATTTAAAAATGTTACAGATTAGGAAAAGAATTGAGATAAATATATGGTAAATGATACTACATCCATTCCATAATAATTGACTTTTTAGAAGAAAAAATTTATTCCAATTTATTTATCTTTTATAACTTTCTAAGAGAATAAATTATTTATTTTCTTATATCACTCTTAACTTTTCTCATTGTCCCAAGAAATTTTCTCATTGTATTAAAAGTTTTCAATTTTCTATAAAAGTGTAATGATAAAATTTTATATAAATTTTAATTCTTAAATGATAATATTAAATAACTTTCTTTTCATGTGGATGTATATGAAAAAAGTTACCTCGAATCGAACCACACACCCTGTTGTCAAGTCTATTTATTAAATGCAAGAGGGATAATTGTTGTTTGTTTATTGGTTCATGCAACTTTGATTAAATTGGTATATTTCAATTTATTGAATCAAAATAGTGTCAAATTTAGATATAAAATTTACTTTGAAGTAGGGGTGTGACCCTTGCAATAAAATAATCCACTCTACTTTCACATTTCTCTGTTTTGCTAAAATGCATGTAAAATTAAAGAAAATAAGAGACGGCAAGTGGTAACTTTTTTTCTGCTTGTGGTTAATTTATTTATTTGTTTTATTGACTCATTGGTTAGTTTCACGTGATTCATGTGTCAATAGTAGTTCCTTTTATGAATACATAACCCAAAAACATCATGAATGTAAAAAAGACTGTGTACCAAGCTGAAAATCTTGCCTAGCTCAAAGGCATCATCCATAACATAGCAGAATGTCATACATTTGCAGCAAAAGAGTGAAGTTCTTGCTGGTAAGAATTAACACAAGCATTCACATTTGAATTTGAACATGTGTATAATGTTAAATGGGATTGACATGCTCTTAACCCAAAAAGAATATGGGGACTCTATTGAGGTATGTATAGTATATAAGGCTTGTAGTACGTATAAAGAACTAAGCATACAGCACCTCTTGTTCCGTCTCTCTATATGGAGGAGGTAGCATATTCTTTGAGTTGGCAAAAGTGTCTACACAACTGGATGGTGCCTCAGTAAGAGGTTCGTCCAGAACCCGATCAGGAATTGCCTCCAGAGTCTCCTCAAAAAAAGATTTTAGTGTCTACAAGATTCAAAAACAACATAATTAAATAAAAGTATACGTCTTCTTGAATTACTAACAGTGTACAAATTGGGAAAAGCAAAAACAATAAAACCAAATTTTGGGCTGCACCACCGATATAGAATATAGCCATTCTTTCATCCTTTCCAATCACCACCCACCAAGAAATGAAAAGGACAATATAACAATAAGCTTAAAAGCACAAATCAGAAAATAAATGTATATGTATAAAACCTAATGCAATTATATGTACAAAAGAATGAAATGCCTAAGCCCAACACTTTTTAAGGCAGGTAAATTAAAAAAGCCACCAAGCCATTTCTCCTATTTATCATTTTCTTTTTCTAGAATAGTATCTTTCCATCCCAAATTATTTGTCTTCTATTTTACATGAAATGCATATTTTAAATAGTGCCCAAATTAAGTATAACACTATATTTTTAAATCCTCAATATAGAACTATGTTATATTTTCAATTATTATCATATATATGATAAAATAAATTATTGTAGTAATCTAATAACAAATTAACATATATAAACACACACACACACATATATTCATCACATCTTAAAATAAGTGCCAAACATATCCACAAAAGGGGTTACATGTGTTGAACTCTCCAACAACAAAAAAACTTTAAATGGCTGTTAATAGGAGTACCCTCCACTGAACTGTCAGGTTTCTTTTCGCAGTGGTTGGGGCATGCACTTGTTGATTGGGTCTCTTCTATACAAGTAAAAAGCCTCTCTTGTTTTTAATCTGTTTATTTGTTTATGCATATGTTTCATCATTATACCTAATTTCACAATGTGGATTACATTGAATATTGTTTTATTTCACTTGACACCTCCAGCAACACAAATTGATCAACTAGACAATGTATCGACTTTTTTGAATTTGGTAAAAGATCATCTAGATAGTATAAACTTGTCAAATGGTAAATTGAAAGATAGATCTATTCTTTTATTTTTTTTCTCTTCAAAATTTTTATTCCAGAGTATTTATAAAGCCTTCTATCTAGCATGTCCATATGTAGAAGGGTTCCAAATCCTGAAACTGGAAGCTATTTATTTCAGTGCCATGGTTATCATCCACTAGGTTCAAATCCTGAAAATAGTGACAAGATACTAAAGAGTTTCTTCTGCAGAAGACAAGGCATCTATAGATTTAGCATTAGCATAAGTACTGTAAAATTAAAACAGTTTATATCTGAACACAATATAAGCATCTCCTAAAGATTAATGATCACACACCGTGCAATGTCGGAATGCTGCATCAGCTTTGCGCTTCCACAAACCATTTCCAGGCTCTGAATGGAAAAGGCCAAGTGTAGGCTGCAGTATGTAAAAGAAGAAACTTATTAGAGATAAAAGATTGATTAATCCCAAGTCCCAACAGATGCAATAATTGTATCATAAGTTGTGTGCGCATAAACACACCCACGCACAAAGAGAGACCAGAAAACACTAAAAGAAAAAGGAAAGAACATACACAAGGGACTAGGGCTTCTTTCAGGAGAAGTATAACACTATGTTAGCTTTTGGCAATTGATATTTCCACTAGTAAAAATCATATTTTTAGGAGTTTCACCTCGCATAAATAGTAAAGAAGGTTTTCATACTTGTGTAAGAAGACCTTGTGGAAATACCACTTTCAGTTGTGAAAATATAGCTTCCCTAATTTTTTTCACTTTGTCATAATGACAATTGGGACATAACTGAATAAACTGTAAGGCTGTGACAAGTAGTTTTGCCTAATTGGCATGGAATTTTCTACCATTAAAAGCTCTCACCTAAACAGTTCCTTAAGAAACAAAGCGCCCCTACAATGCTATGCGTAGGTCATAACTTTGCTACCGCAGTGTAAACTAAGAATAGCAGAGACTAGAGGCTATAATCCATCTCAGAAGCTGCATATAGGTAGGTCACAATACGGAGTAATCCATGTCAACAATTACAAATCTATTTCATTGCTCATACCTATGGCGACATACTATGTCAACTGTCAAGTGGTGTAGAACATACAATTATAATTTCAAGCTAAAGAATGTATGTTCCAAACAAAGAGTCCAATTTGCCAAAATTTTAGTTCCAAACAAATATTCCAATTTCTTTTAATGGTAGGAAAAAATGTCACAATGTCCTCAAGTTTACTCCCACAATTTCATTATCATGTCATCACTATCAAACTAAGCACTAAAAAGATTTAGGGGTAAACATTGAGTAGGAATATATCCTTAAAATTTGTAAAAACTGCAAAGGGGTCTCCTTTTGTTGGACAGAGGTAACTAAAGTGGATTACTTCAATCATTAAGCAAAAGTTATGATATAGTTGTCGTGATTATTTTATAAGATCATCTGTACTATATAGCACAATGTTAAACCAAACAAATCATTAAGCACACACTATCCTTACCTTGACCACATCTCGAACATTTGGTTTATTATTTCCATATTTTCCAAGGACTGAATCACCATATAACTGGTACTGTTTAAGTACCTAAAACAAATTTAGGGCAGGGTTAGTGGTGTTAAATGGAAACTGAGGAGATGCATCTTTAAGGAATCAAATCCTCTACAAAACCTGACGGCGAGTAAGATCACTACGAGGTGCACCATATACTGCAGTATCAACATGGCCCAAAGTTTTCCATGGACTGTCAAGATTATAAAGGGGTTTCAGTTTACAGTCAATCATACAAGTAATACTTACCACGTATTCCCTGTTATAAAAAGAAACTCTTGATTCGTGTGTGTGCCTGCTTTTTTCATTTATTCCTTTTTAATAAGAAAAGAAAATTTAGTAGAAAGAGGGTACAGAGGAGACAAAGTCCTCTTCTATGGAAAAAATAGAAATGGCTAACAAATCCATCAACAAAGGTATGTCCGGAAAATATCTATGAATATCCAATATCCGAATTCCCGAAAAGCCTCTGGACAGAAGCCCAGAGGAAGGCTACAAGGTCACTCTCCAAAAAAGATCAAAAGCAGAAATCAAACCAGAAAGATTGTAGTATTAGCCCGGAAGCCCCATAGAATCCCAAAACATCTACACTACCACAAATAATTGGCCTTTCTAGACCTCCCAAAACCCTGAAACCTGGTAAGAAAAAGACCTCCAAGGAGAGACAAACCCAAGCCTCCTCAAAATCTCAAACAGAGAAGCGAAATGATGCCACGCTAATGAACAATGTGGCAGCTTTTGTCTGGCCCTCACTCCCCCCCCCCCAAAAAAAAAAAAAAAAAAAAAAAAAAAACCCAAAACACCCACACACACAACCCCCCTAACACACAAAATAAATAAATAAATGCTTCAAGAATTTGAAGAAAATGAAGGAGAAAGAATTGAATAGGGGAGAATGGAAAATGAGGATCAACCACTAAAAATAGCTACTCAAGGTTCACTGGAATAATTTTGTACATACTAAAGGAATGTGACTAGTATGTATAATATAAACATAAATAAAGTTATCACTCAATAAAAATATGCAGAAATCAATATACAGAAGATTTTATGTCAAATGCACATATTTCATACTTATTATAGGCTGCACGTCCGACCATGACCCCATGAGCTCCTTCCCTTCGTGCTGCACTTACCTATTAGTTAATACCAGAAAATAAAAGCAGGTGAAAAAGTGTGAGAATCCTCTGAGAAGAGCTAGTGGCAGAATAGCATTGTGTAGAATATGCATCTCACTCAAGCAACATAATAATTATTTCAAATACCAAATCATCACTCCCCCCCCCCCACCCCCACCCCCCAAAAAAAAAATACTCCAGAATAAGTATTAGACTAATCTTCAATTTGCACCCCAAACTTTAACCTTAAAATTATTAGACTAATACTACTAATACTAATACTAATACTACTACTACTACTAATAATAATAATAATAATAATAAGCACGGAACTGGTCCTCAGCAAAAGTAATAATACTGGACCTCGAAGCTCATTTACAAATTCTAATTTCTATTTAACCTTATTTCACATCACTATAATGAGTTGTTCCTTTCCGAAGTAGATTAATTACATACGTCAGGAATCAGATTAGAAGGCCCTACCAAACTTGAATGGGATTTGCTTTACTCCATATTGGAATCAACATGACGAGTCCTCAGCAAAAGTAATAATACAAGATCTTGAAGCTCATTTACAAATTCTAATTTCTCTTTAACCTTATTTGACATCACTATAATAAGTAGTTTCTTTCCGAAGTAGAGAATCTTATAAAAAAAAAGAAAGGTGAATGAGTTAAATAGGATTATGCCTTGTAAAAGAGTAATTTACATACGTCACGAATCAGATAAGAAGGCCCTACCAAACCCGAAAGGGATTTGCTCTACTCCATATTGGAATCAACATGACCATTTTTTTTTTGGAGGCCGCACATGACAATAAATAGAAATAACTAGACGAGCTTCTACAAAGATTGGACTATCTATATTGATACACTTCGGAAGATATACAGTCTCTGTGATGGTTGGTCATCGTGCTATCACATTCCATAAACACATTGCCATCATCAATTTAATTCACTTCCATAAAAGATATCATAGATGAAGGATTAGTTTGGCTAAACACAAACTTGCCCTTCCAACTTTGTAATGATAATTCACCGTCCTTGAGGGACATGAAGAGACTCGACAATGGGATCTCAAGGATGGCATTTCCTAGTCTTCATAGTTATCACAGTGCCACGGCAAGTCATGGCAAGTCATGGCGGTAGCCAACTGCCTGGACGCCTAGGCGACAAGGCAACCGCCATAGCGTCCGTATGGCGACAAGACGTTTATAATGTGTAATTTATATATTATTTATATTACTTGACAAGTATATTGACAATAAAATTTCATATATATTAAAACCCAAAACATAACACTATGGAATAACATTAAAAGCACAATTATGTAAATACTTAGTAATAACAATCCAAAATAAAATACAATCAAATAAAAAATATAAGACAAAATTGATCAAAATTAACAAACCATTCATCAAAATATCAGTTCAGTTTATGGTTTAATAAATTGGTTAGAACTTGCAACTTATATATATAATATAAATTTATTATATATAATATATATATATAAATTTATTATATTATATTATATTATATATAAAATTATATATATTTATCAAACAAAATACAACTGATTTTGAATTTTCCGCTCACCCTAATAAATCAACTGGGTCGTCCAAAATTTGGGATAAATCACACCGTCCATATAGTGCCGGAGGCACAGGATACAGCTACTATATATATATTATGACTCTTAAATTAAAGTTGTCTCTTTATTTGTTCCATAAGAGAAAGAAGATAAAGTTCTTTATTTATTCAAACCTTCTCAAAAAAAAAAAGCAGAAAAAGTGAAGGAGAGAAACTGGCAGTAATAAACAGAGTAACAAGAAAAGCATAGCAAAGAAGAAGAATAAGAAAAACATGTGTGAGAGAAGGCTACTCGCTGATGGTCTGTGATGGTGGTTTCTGGTGGTTGGTCGCCGATGGAGTGGCAAAGAAGTCAAGCTGCGATGGGTCTCCTTGTTGCGAATCGATGGGTCGTGACTCGCGATGAAGTTGAGCACTTGAGCTGCGAAGCCTGTGATGGGTTGACACCTTGAACGAGATGCTGCAAGACTTCTGCAGATAAGGGTTTTTTTGCCTTTCTCCTTTTCTCTTTTTTTTTAATTGATGGGTCATGGGTATTATGTTCATGGGTCAAAGGGTAGATGAGGTAAACATTTAAGTTGGGCCAGAGCTGCTAAGGCGTGCGCCCTATAAATAGTCTAAATTTTCTCCTTCAAAGTCTAAATTTTCGAGTTATCTTTGAACAACAAAACGAAAAATCTTTCCCATTGCAAAAACTTTTAAATCATGAACTCCCCATCCAACAAAAGTGGAATAAGGGAGTGGAGTCTAATGTTAGGATATGACATTATCTATAATTTCGACACAAGTAAATACTCTGCGGCCTTTGGCCTTCAATAGTTACCTGAAGTGAAGTGACACCCCCACGTGGTTCATCAACCACCTGAAAGCACCATAGACACGTGACCATGTCAGAGGTAGGTGAGGGTATTCCTCACCAACCTAGTGTTCTAAAAGTCGGCCGACTAGTCGACGACTAGGTCGGGGTCGGAGGCTCGCCGAGTCGACCAGGCCCTAGTCTTTTGATTTAGTCGCTAGCCGACTTAGTCGGGCTCAAGTCGACGACTAGTCGGTAAAGTCGGGGCAAATCGGAACATATCAGGGTAAAAAACATAACATGTGAAATGTTTGGGGCCATAGTGTAATTTATTGATTTTGTTTATAATTTTAAAATTTAAACCCTACCTCTGCCGACTGTTGCTGCTTCTTCGAAAAAAAAAATTGATCGAACGACGACTGCTTCTTCTTCACCCGACAACTGTTACTGCGCTAACTGCTACTGCGGCTGCTTCTCCGACGACTACTGCTGCCGACGACTGGATCGGCAACTGCTGCTGCTTCTCGTTCTTTGACTCGACTGGTACGGTGCTACCAACTGCTGCTCGCCTGCTCTTCATCTTCGACTGCTGCTCTTCATCTTCATCATCTTCGGCGATCAGGTAGTTCTTCTCCTGCTCGTCTCTCTCTCTCTCTCTCTCTCTCAGTTTCTCTATTTTTTTTAAACAGTTTACAATCAACTGAATACTGATATAAGGCTTATAAGGCATAAGCAGTTTGTCGGCAAACTAGCCAAAGTGGGCAAAATTATTATTTTTTTAATTCTTTTTGGTTTTAGTTAATTAGTTCCTTAGTGGGCATTAAAGAAAATGTTGGATAAATTAAATTAGTTAATATTTTAAGTTAATTGTAATATTTCATTTTAATTTTTAAATTTTTTCAACTTCAGTTATAAATTAAATTATTAAAATCTGACTCTGGGGTTTGGAGAAATGACTGATTTTATATTTTTATGCATAGGTATAGCCATATAGTATAATATCACTTTCAATGGCTCAATCACCATCTTTGTCTTCGGCAGCCTCTAATACTTCTGAGTGTTCAGTATTAAAAAGAGCTTCAGATGATATTGGATGGGAATATGGCTTCCTTGTAAATCCTAACAACAAGGATCATTGGAGATGCAAATTGTGTGACAAAGAGTATGGTGGAGGAGTTTATAGATTGAAACAACACAGCAAATATCAAGGGAAATGTAGCATCATGCCACAAGTCAACCAAGGAAGATAAAGAAAAGTGTAAGATGGCACTTGACAAGGCAGCAACTAAAAAGAGAGACAAGAGGATAGATGACGTGAATGTTAGAGCGGAAGTGGAAGTGGAGGCAATTCCAGAAGGAAATGAAGACGAAGAAGTTGAAGTTTTAGGGTCAAGGAAGAGGCCCCATTATCTTGGTCCCATGGATAGATATGCAAGGGGCATCAATCCGGATTTGAGTGCAAGTAAGAAAATGCGACAACAAAACATGAATGATGCACTTTGAAAAGAGAGAACTCATGATGTGAATAGGTACTTGGCTCGATGGATGTACAAAGCCGGTATTCCATTTCATGTTATTGACAATGATAGCTTTAAACGCTTTGTTGAGGCGGTGGGTATATTTGGCCAAGGCTTCCAATCCCCAAGTCAATACCAATTAAGGGAGCCGTTGTTGAAGGAGGAGGTGGAGAGAATCAAACATTCACTCAAGAAACAAGAAGAGTTGATACAATCCTGATCAGCAAGTTATTCACATATTACATGCAAAGGAAATAAGCAAGTTTCACGCGGCAAAAGATCCTAACATAGCAAAGAGTTTGGGATTTTAGAAAAAAAAAAGATTTTTGTTTCCTAAAATATTAGGCAGATTCTATTAGCCTAATTTTTACGGATTTGTTTTCCAGATACTTATCAAATTCTATTATAATTAGGATTTCTTTTCCGTTTAGATTTACTTTCTAAATAAGGTTTTTATTGTTTTATAGAAATAGGAATTTCTTTTCCAAATTAATTTCTACTTACTTGTAGAAATTAGGGTTATGATTTGTAATTCCTATTAGGATTAGAATAATTTGTTCCTATTGTTTTTAGGATTGTTTTGAGTAGTACAAATAGATGTCCAAGTTGATGTAATCAAACACATTATACATTATTCATTATTCAATATATTTGTAAGGTTATTCTCTACTTTTGGTTATTTGAAGAATTCCTAAGTATTTTCTTAGTTATTTCTTTGATATTCAATTTGACTTATCATACAACAATTCATAGTTGTGTGTGGCGTCTTCTACCGCATCAATCGTCGATTGTACCGAGATTACCGTTTTAATATAAGCGAGGGGTCAAGATGTCGTTGGTGTCCATTCAACGCAGAATTCCGAACGCGAGCAATTGTACCAAGATTACCGTCTACATATAGGCGAGGGGTTAAGGTGTTGCAAGCAATTCATCCAACAACTGTGCTAGAAACGATCGGGACGACGACCACCTCACGCAAGCATGTCGTGGAGTCTATCATTTGGTATCAAAGCTAAGCATTTCTAACGAGTTACTTATCTTTAATTTTCTGTCAAAATATATATTGTAACAAAAAAGTTAAAAAAAAAAAAGAAAGAAAAAAAATCAGATTTTTATTTCCATTGTGCTAACCAAACTTGTAGCACACCATCAAATCATCAAATTCCAACCAAGAGTTCATACCGTTCCATCATCATCAATTCTGAAACGGAGCTACAATTTACAAATCTGAGGCATACAAGAGGAGTACAAGGCAATCAATCGGTGATTTTGTGGTATACTAATAGTCACACCATCTATATTTTTGTTTCGTGATAAGTAATTTTTGAATTGATTAGTAAAACCAAGAATTTTGCTAGGAGCATTCAAGAACCTATTAGAGAGAATATTTTGAGGTAAAAGGCTTAGTGGTGAGATTAATCGAGGGTAAAAGCCAATTTATTGAGAGTATACACGAGTGAACCATTGATTCGAGCGAAACACGTAAGGGAGTGTGTGAGAAAAATTTTTATCTACTAACATTTGTCTTGCAGCAAACATGTATGGCTACAATTATGAAAGTTCTTATGGGTCTCGAAGGAATACTTTCCAAGGCAATATTGATACAGAGGCATATCTGAGATGGGAGAGAAAAATGGAGCAAGAATTTGACTGTCATGATTACTCCGAGCGGAGGAAGGTCAGACGGGCAATTCAAGAGTTCTCCGATCATACAATTATATGGTGGCGGCTTAGCAAACAAAAACATGGGGATCGTCCGTTCGAGACATGGGGAGAATTAAAAACAGCAATGAGAAAGCGGTTTGCTCCAGTACAGCGTGACAGGAGGGAGGAGTATACATCTCAAAGACATGTAGAGCAACCTTCAAGGCGATCTACAGTAGATAATAATAGGAGGGTTCGCACACAAGTAAACAAGGAAGATTATTGGATGCAGCTACAATATACTTCTAAGGCGCAAAAGAAACAAGATCAGCCAGGGGAGGTGGAAGAAATTATAGAATATGCAGTCCATGGAGAGTTATTGGGTTCGAGTGTTCAAGATGAAATCCATGATCTAAAGCAAGATGGTGAACATCCGAAAGAAAGTAATCAAGGAGATAGTTTGTAAAAGGAAATACATGTGGAAAAGATCGACAAAAAGAAATTATTCAAAAGATTGATAATGTAAAAGAAAAAATTGAAAAGAATGAGAATGAAAAGAAAAGAGAGATTGAGAAAAAAGAGAATGAAAAGAGTGAGCTTGAAAATAAACAAGAGAAAAACAAACTAGAGGGTGAGCATAAAAAAGATAGAGAAAAAATATGTGGCTATAAAAAAAAGAGTGAATTTAAAAGTGAGTTATATTTTGAAAAGTCAATGACTGTACATTCGTACAAGACGGCGCTTTTGAATACTAACACTAATGATTCTTCTTTGTCTAGTTCTGTTTTGTCTATTGTGCAGGTTGTTGATGAAATACTCCGCTCTATCATTCCGTACCGATCAACTGATAGTATTCCCGAGGAGACAACGTCGGAGTTACCAAGGCGGGTTGGAGAGTTGGTGAAAGTGGGTTTCATGAGAGAAGACATGGGTTCGTGTACTAATTATGAGATCATAGTACCTAAGGAAGATGAGACAACGAATTTGTGCATCGATTTTGAATTGGCAAACAAGTATCGTTATTCTTTTCAATATTTAGATAATATGTTTGATAAATTGCATAGTTCTTATGTTTTATCTACATGTGATAATGATCATCTGATGACAATGCCTAATCAATTTAGCATGAGAGATAGTGATAAATGAAAAATTGTTTTAGCATGTGAGTTATATAGGTGGTTAGTTATTTCTGTTAGAATAACTAATGCATCTAGTGTTTTCATCAGTTATTTAAAACATGTTTTACATGCTTCAATTGAAAAATTTCTTGTTAGCTATTTTGATGGTAGAATCGTCTTTATCATAAACTATGGAGGATATTTGATTTATGTTGAGTTAGTTTATGATCATGATATATATTCTCGTTTTCGATGTGCTTACTTGCATGAAATTAATTCTAGGTTTTCTTATCCAAATATTGACTTAGGGTTTCATGCTAGTCAATATTTACATGAATTATCGTTAGTTGACAATGATAGTAATCATGTTGTTTCGTTAGAGCAATCTTCATTGCATGATTTGCTATCATATGGTTTTGATTCAAGAACTGTTTATCATCAAGATGGTTTGAGAGATGAGTTATTTGCATGTTTAGTTAGTTCACTTGTATTAGCTAAGGCATTGCATACTTTCATGGAATTGTGGAATTGTTGAATTATATGTTGCATTTTTTTATGGGAAAATTTGTTATTCTCTATTTTGATGATATTTTGATTTTTGTCAACACTTTGGGAAATTCTTTAGCATGTGTTGAGTTTGTTTGTGATCATCGTCGATATGCTATTGAATTTTCAACTTATGATTGTGACCTTTTTATTCCGTTGGTGCTATTATGTGATTTTGATTGTGTTAATGTCAATGGAAAGAGAAAGACTTGTTATGTTTTGCAGATTCGTGATAGGATCATATTCATCGAGGAAAACATGGATCGTGCAATTCAATTCGATCAATGCATTGAGAGTTTACACGGAAGTGTTTTGAATATTATTTTAGTAGACTATGCATGTGATTTTGATTTATTTGATTCCTTTGTGATTAGACAAAAGGAACTTGTTGATTTGTTTTATTTTGTGTTTAATCCAGGGATTCAGGTGTATGGGCTTATGCGACGTGATGAATTTCAAAAGTTGATATTTGACCCAGGATCATTGATGTGGTTTTGTTTGCGAATGATCGAGATCATCACCTTGATTTTTGATCCGGGAATTCGTAAATGGGTGGATTTGAGACATGAAGAGTTCTACATAATGATATTTGATCCAGGAGGAATTTGTGGATGAATCTTTTTTAAAAGGGAGAGATGCCAGATTTGAGGACAAATCCTTTTGAAGAGGAGGGGAATGATACAATCCTGATCAGCAAGTTATTCACATATTACATGCAAAGGAAATAAGCAAGTTTCACGCGGCAAAAGATCCTAACATGGCAAGGAGTTTGGGATTTTAGAAAAAAAAAAGATTTTTGTTTCCTAAAATATTAGGCAGATTCTATTAGCCTAATTTTTACGGATTTGTTTTCCAGATACTTATCAAATTCTATTATAATTAGGATTTCTTTTCAGTTTAGATTTACTTTCTAAATAAAGTTTTTATTGTTTTATAGAAATAGGAATTTCTTTTCCAAATTAATTTCTACTTCCTTGTAGAAATTAGGGTTATGATTTGTAATTCCTCTTAGGATTAGAATAATTTGTTCCTATTGTTTTTAAGATTGTTTTGAGTAGTACAAATAGAGGTTCAAGTTGATGTAATCAAACACATTATACATTATTCATTATTCAATATATTTGTAAGGTTATTCTCTACTTTTGGTTATTTGAAGAATTCGTAAGTATTTTCTTCGTTATTTCTTTGAGATTCAATTTGACTTATCATACAACAATTCATAGTTGTGTGTGGCGTCTTCTACCGCATCAATCGTCGATTGTACCGAGATTACCGTTTTAATATAAGCGAGGGGTCAAGATGTCGTTGGTGTCCATTCAACGCAGAATTCCGAATGCGAGCAATTGTACCAAGATTACCGTCTACATATAGGCGAGGGGTTAAGGTGTTGCAAACAATTCATCCAACAACTGTGCTAGAAACGATCGGGGCGACTACTACCTCACGCAAGCGTGTCGTGGAGTCTATCAAGAGTGGGCTTCAACGGGATACTCTATCATGACCAATGCTTGGACCGATCAAAAAAGAAGAAGCATCATGAATTTGTGTTAATTGTAGGACTGGGACTTGTTTTCTTTCTTCTAAGGAAGATTCGGAGGTGTCGCACACGACTGAATATATATTTGGCTATGTTGACAAGTGCATTGATGAAGTAGGGGCGCAAAATGTAATCCAAGTAGTCACGGACAATGCCTCTAATAATATGGCAGTGGCGGCATTGTTGAAGGCCAAGAGACCACACATGTTTTGGACCTCATGTGCAACCCACACAATAAACCTCATGCTTGAAGGGAATGGAAAGCAACAAAAGTTCAAAGACACTATTGAAAGGGAAAGAAGTTCACTATATTTATTTATGGTCATCATAGAACATTGGCATTGATGAGAAAACATACAAAAAGAAGAGATATAGTGAGGCCGGGTGTTACTAGATTTGCAACCGCCTTCTTAACAATGCAAAATATGATGGAGAAGAAACAAGAGTTGAAGATGATGTGTACTACCAATGAACGGGGAGCTCTTCCATGGGTGAAGACCGCAAAGGGGAAAGCCGCATTTTCTATTGTGATGAGTACGGCGTTTTGGAATAGTGTAACTCTTTGCTTGAAAGTGTTTGCTCCATTAGTGATGGTTCTTCGTCTTGTTGATGGGGATTGGAAGCCCTCAATGGGCTTTGTGTATGGAGAGCTCAAGAAAGCGAAAGAAGATATCAAAGAGGCATACAAACAAAATGAGGGTAACTACCGGCCAATACTACAAGTCATTGACACAAAAAGCTTAGGTCGGCTTGATAGTTCATTGCATTTGACAGCTTACTTTTTGAATCCATTTTACCTCTTCAAGGATATTATCATGGATGGTGTTTTTACTTGTGTTGAGTCTTTCTTCCCCGGTGATTTTGAAGTTCAAAATGAGGTTATCAATAAAGAGTTGTTGAAGTACAAGAACAAAGAGGGTGAATTTGGTAGACCATTGGCCGCAAAGGGATGTGAGAAGAACAATGACACTTATGATCCGGGTAACTTAGTAATTACTTTTCTAGTTTTCTTAGTTAGTAACTTCATTTTTTTTCCCCAATCAAGTAACTTATAGTTAGTACTAAATTACTCGTTGAATTGTGCTTCTTTCATGATTAGTTGGATGGTGGTCTAACTATGGCAATCATACACCCAACTTGAAAAAAAATGGCCATTAGAATTCTCTCTTTGACTTCGAGTTCATCCGGATGTGAGAGAAATTGGAGCACTTTTGAGGGAGTAAGTACATATTCCCTCTCTTTATTATATGTTGTAATTTTTTAATAAGGGTATAAGAATTATTAACTTGAGAATTTTCTTTAATGTATAGATACATACGAAGAAAAGGAATAGACTTGATGCAACAAGGTTGAACAACCTAGTGTATGTCCAATTCAATGCCAAACTTGTCAACAAGAAAAGAAGGGTAAAGGAGAAGGATGTCTTAATTACTAGTGAATCAACAAATGCACAAGGATGGATTGTTGAAGGTGGTGACGATGAAGTTGAGCCGGTTCGGGACTTGCATGGGATATGGTTGGGGAAGCTATGGGAGCGGATGAGGTCCTTCTACCTAGAAGAAGTGGTAGAAATGTGCAAGAACTAGATGAAGACGAGTTTGTGTCAGAAAATGATGACAACGAAGAGGAAGATGAAAATTATGGGTTTGAGTCCGATGGAGAGCAAGTCTTGGAGGGATATGGAGAAGAGGAGTGATTTACTATTGATTTTGTGCTACTTAGTTTCATTTGGTTAATTTGTTTTCATGTTTTGAACTTAGAGCGTTGAACTATTTGGTTTTACTTAGTTTCCATGTTTTTATTTGATGATTTGTGTTACTTATGTTATTCTACTTATTCAAAACTTATGAAGGAATATATTTTTTTTAAAAAAAATTGAAAATCCGACTAGCCGATTAATCCCCTAGTCGCTAGTCGGTAGCCAACCGACATGGGACCGACTAGCGACTTTTAGAACATTGTACCAACCACCACAGTTGAAGCAACACATGTGCCATGGCCATATCATGTGACTTCAACTACAACTCACTCCTATAAATAGTCACTTGCACTAGGTATAAGGTAACAATTTCTCTCTCTAAACTCTAAAACCTACATTTTTACCATAAACCTTCACATATGCAAGTTACTTACTCTCGCACTGAAGACATTTTCCCAATAGAAACATTGGGTAAACAACAAGAAATGTGATCCATAGTTGTAAACAAAGATTTCTGACAGAAAACTAGAAGTTCTAAGATGTGTCTAACATATTAAGCAGCAGACAGACCCTCAATTCACAAGAAAATTACTTGCAAGATCTCTATAGGATATGTACTTTACATTTGTAAATATAAGGATGCAAAATACTGTGGCATCCATTTATTTTGGCGGCTTTTCTAGTCATCGCCTTCTTTTGTATGCTATATCTAATGGATCAAATTTTCTTCTTATATCTAAAAACTAAGCTATCAATGCATCAAACGGTCAGTTTAGAGTTTGCAGACATGGACCAGCAACTACTGCTCAAACCACGAGGTTCACGACCCTCTTCCCCACTCAAGACATAAGCAAGCAAAAAAAAAAGCTAAAGTAAAGAAATATAAGATGTAAAGAATGTAGAAATAGCAAGCTAAACTTGAAGGTATTTTTTCAAGCTATAGAAAGGAATATGAGAAATCATAAAACATATTCAAAATCCATAGAAAATCAGGAACTCTTGATTTCAGACTGAAACTTGTACTCGAGCAAATGTTAATGTTAAATGAAGTTTTCACTGAATATTCACAAAACCTACAAACATTTATGATTTCTAGCTATCATTCATAAATTATAGACATCTTCAACATAACAGACCTTTTTAAATGTTAAGTCAAGCAACATCGACCACTCCGTTAGGTGTGATAAATGTAACCGACACTTACCTCATCAATGCTATTGATGCCTCCATTGATCGTAAACCTTAGGTCTGGGAAGTCACGCAAGAGGGCATAATAGAACTCATATCTGCATTATAATTGTCAATTTTATACATTACGAATGGTAGAAGACATGCTCTGAACTAAAAAGTACCACCTAAAGACATACTTCAAGGGAGGAATTTTTCTATTATCAGCAGGACTGATTCCATTCAGCAATGCCTTTCGGGAGTGTATAATGAAATGCCTAGTTGGTGATCGAGAAGAAACTTTATAAATAAAATCACCTGCATAAAAAAAGAAGAAAAGTAAATGAATGAGCAACCCCGACTGCTGCTGCATCTTGGATCCCATGGAAAAGTAAGATAATCATAGAAAAAAACAAAGGCCCAGTTCAATTTTTTCTTTAAAAGAAAAAAAAACATTTTAGCACTGTTTAAAGTAGTTTTAAGATTAGTAAAAGAGCTTAGGTTTTTTTTGCATGAGAAGATTCAAACCTTATGGAATGTTACAGGTGTGATTCCACTTATCTGTAAGTCGGGTTTTATAAATTTTGCAGTTAAAAAGTTTAATGACCATAACAGGGTTTGGTGCTTCAGTTACAAGTGAGCATCTATAACTTCAAAAAATTTACCGAAATATACCAAGTTCTTCACAATTACACTGTGTCAACTGGTCACTTTAACTTGGATAAATTGACAAAGAAAGTTGTGAAAAGAACCTTACAGAGCTCATTGTATGAGTCATGATTATCAACACCAATCCGGCATTTAACACTCACAGGAACATCAGAGTTGGCAGAAATCACTGACATTGCCTCAGCAACAAACTTTCCTTATAAAAACCACACTTTCTATATCAGAGCCATTGACAAGAAAAAATTCATTCCCAAAGATCAGCAACTAAATATCATAGCAAATTCGGTTGTTCGAACCTTCGGATCAAGCATAAGGCTTGCACCAAAACACCCATGTCCAGCTACCTTCGGGCTAGGACATCCACAACTGGTACATGAAAATGTCTCAGTTTACTGGTTAAAAGAAGAAAGAATCAAAAAGATGTTTAGGAAAACAGAGACACAAACTTGAAGTTAATCTCGTCATAGTCATAAGGACTTGCAAGTTGTGTGGCTTTTGGGAGGATTTCCAAATTATTTCCTCCAATTTGAAGCACTATTGGATGTTGCTCTGGTGTATATGCCAAGAATCTGTCCTGTTAATTACAAAGAGTGTATTCAAAGTCAAGGATCTCTAATACTGAGCTATGAGATTCCCCATAATCCCACTTATTGAAATATAACCATTAAGTACTCTCTCAGTCCCATTTTATAATGCTAAAGTTTAGTGGCCCAAACCTAAATAAAATGGCATTTTGAATGTTAAAAGATTATAACTTTCCAACTTTGCCCTTATTAAATTTAGAGTCATATATCAAACTTGGGACTGGAGTGTTTGTATTGGGATATATGCAACTGAAAAAAAAGTATGATTATCTTAGTTATATTTCTTGGAAAACTAATTGAGGGACCCATGATCTTTACAGGTTAAGTTCATTTGAGAAGAGGTTTGTAGTAGACCTGGCAAATGGGAACACATCTTTATCAAACACCCCATAATCGGACTCACTAATCTGTATATATAACATAATTGTCAGCGAATAGGGCTTGTGAGTACTCCACACCCTTCAGCAAATAATTGGTGTCATAGAGGCTAGAGCTAAGGACCAAAGACCAGACAAATGCCTTGATCAAGAGGGGGAAGATTGCCTTCCAGATATAAGAGGTATGGAAATCCATAAAGAGCACAACTAAAAATTTATTTATTATTTAATAAAGTAAGAAGACAGTGACAAATTGAAAAATTAAAAGAATGATTTACAATAGAAGAAAATTGAAGAAATAAAAAATCCACAATAGAACAGGTGACAACAAATCCTTAGCTTCTTATCATTAAACATGTAAAAAAGGTGGAAGTTCCAAAAAAATGAAAACCCTTTATGAGAAAGAAATTAGCTATCCTAACTTCAAACCTTCTCATGCCATCATTGATTAAAGCAGCCACTTGACCATATGGCTTCAGCCTTGTCTCAACCCAAACCAAGTTGATTAAGAACCGAACCCTATGCAGTATATGTTTAAAATCATCAAAGATTAACATATATTCTTCACAATATCACTATAGATTCCTTGACAGTTTATTGTGTATGAACACATATTTATACATATTTATGTATTCCCAATTATGTATTAGAACTTGTTCTATCGCCAGATTAATTAGTTCATAGCAACTTAATTTCTCAATTATTTCATGAAGTTAGAGCAATCTCGTTTAATATTGATTGGAAAGTAGTCAGGCCACACACATTATGGTAATAGCCCACAAAAACTTTTAAAAAAAAATTTGTGTAATCAACTTTTTATGAAGTCACTTTTAACAAGTTATCACCCCCTCCAACATTAATAAATAAGTAAATAAATCTGGCATCTATTACCAAATTTTCACTCTGAAATATTATTGTTCCTGCAGCAATCATTTCTGTATAGAGCCATGCATGTTTTGAAATAAGACGAGCCAAAGTCCTATAATGATTGTCTGTCCTCTCCATCATTGGAGCAACACTGAGAGTAAAGTAATAAAAATTAGTACAGATCACAAAATCATTAAACTTCGTATTAATTGTCATCCTCAAGACACACCTGAACCAATGAGGAGGATACTGCTGCACAACAATCGCAGGTTTTGTATGCTGATGATGCTTCTGATGGTAAGCATATAGTCTCCTTGATTTAGTTCCACAAATTAAATTTGCTGACAATCTGGCATGGTTTTTTAGGATAACAGGGTGGATAGGAGAAAAAGAAGCAAACAAAATATGTCCTGCACACTTCATCCCCTAATCAAACTGTAGCCTGCACTTTGGTGTACCTATCCAATGGATGAAACTAACATCACATGAGGACATCACTTCTTAATATATAGAGAGAATTAAAATATGCCTGTATGGCCACCATCTTCATGCCTAAAAACTATCAAGCCAAATTAGAAAGTGGATGCTGCTTATAATACACAATGACACAATACAAAATGACTCATCATTTCTCAATAAAGTAAGAGGAAAAAAATGTTTCGATAATCCATTTAAGTTCGTAAAATTTTATACATTCATAATGAAGATTTATGTCTAATGGTTACGAATCCTGCTATGTATTGCGATAAATTTAGGCCGAATTACAATTGAAAATTTTATCAATACATGGGATTGGAAGGATTAATAGGAGGGTCCCACTTATTACACATCCACTTATCCACGTAACAATCAAAAAGTCGACATAAACATACACAATATATATCATTTTCCAATGGTTATCTCCCCCTCTCAAGCATATACTTCTAATAAGAAATTTTATAATAACAATTTTTTATAAGTATTTTTCTAAATAAGGAACATAATTGCCATATTTAAGATTGAATGTTATTGATCACTCAGTAACGAGAATCTAGAAGTGTTAGAATATTGTCAGAGATGAAGTGACTTATTTTGCATTATAGACGTATTGAAAAAGAGCTAAAAATGCATCCAAAACATCACTATCCCTTTGCTAACCTGGAATTTTTCCATTGGAACCATGCTTCCTAGGTGGTTAATTATTTACCTTTTAGCCACACAACAGCACTATCAATAGCCTCATTCCGAGATTTGTGCATGTCTTCATCACACAAACACAAACTTTGGTCAAATTACATCTAAACGATCCAAGTATCCCTAGCTTACATCTCAACCGTTTGAGTTTCATAACTTTTTATACATACTTCCTTCCTTTTTTCTTTTTACCAGTTTTAGGTTATGGTCTTATGGATACCCATCAACAACTCATCTCAATTAGCAGTTAAAAAGCAATCCAAGGAAATAAAAGCCTTGAATGCACTAAAATCAATATTTTGAACAATGTAAAGTTGCATGCTCATGTTATGTGGCTAGCTTATAGGGTATTTCAGTAATTGTTTTTAGTTCTTGAGGGATATTACAGTCTTTTAGTCAGTGTTGTGGAGGCTTGTTAAATAAGCAGGGAGTCTGTATAATGGGGATCAGAAAATTAATCAATTTCTTTCTTTTTCAATTCTACTTTCTCTCTCTAGCTCTTCTTCTATTATAAGACTCTGTTACTTAGGATTTGGTATCAGAGCTTCATCGTGTCCTGGAGGCCATTTCTATGGCAGAGGGAACTCGTTTATTTCAAATAGAGAAACACCAGAAATTACTCGATGATAAGGTTCAGGATCTCGTGCGAAGTAACGATGCTCTGACGACTTCAATTAACTCCATGGGAGGCCGGATAGGAGGATTTGAGGATCAATTGAAGGAAATGGGCGCTGGTGTAGAGGAATTAAAAGGTGAGATGCAGCGAAATTTTCGTTTGATGCTCATGGCTTTAAAATAAGACGACTGAAGGTGATGAACAGCAGGACCACACCTCAGAAGCAGATCTTCGAAATGGTGACACTCAACGAGTTAATTTGGCTGAGCAACCGAAGAATTTCAAAGTTGAATTTCCTCGGTTTGATGGTACTGATCCGCGTTCATGGATTCGGAAGTGCGAAAAATTCTTTAATTTTAATCCGATGTCCAGTGAGAGTAAGGTTTCTTTAGCTCAAATCTATATGAAAGGTCGCGCAGATTCCTGGTTTCAAGGATATCAGGTAGAGGTTAGTCTTATAGGTTGGGAGAAATTCAAAGGAGAAATTCTGGCTAGATATGATGTTGTTGACAAAGATCCAGTGGAGGAGTTTAAGAACTTGAAGTAACTTTCCACTGTGAGTGCTTATCAAGAGGAATTTGAGAATTTGAAGTCTAGTTTACTGGTACAAAATAGGCACTATACAGAAGACTATTTCCTATCTAATTTCGTGAGTGGATTAAAGTTCAAAATTAAATGTATGGTGAAACTGTTAAAACCTACCACATTGAAAGATGCTATTAGTTTAGCTAAAATGCAGGAAGACATTATCCAAACTGTAGCTTCACACGGTTCGGTAGTTCCTACACCAACAATTGTTGCAACAGTTCATATATCACATCCAACAGTTTCTACTCCTACTTATGGGAAGCAGTCAACTATCTTGCCTAAACTTAATCTTCCTTCCAAACCATTCACATATAATTCCAGGCCACAAAATTACTCTTATATTAACAAGTCCAATTCTGCCTCTACCAATTCCAATTCATCTAGGACTCAATTTCCTATTAAGAGGTTGACTGTAGTTGAAATGCAACAACGGAGGGACAAAGGATTGTGTTATAATTGCGATGAAAAATTTGTTCCTGGTCATCGTTGTATAAGGCAGATGATTTACTTATTACAATTGGATCCAAATGTGCCTGAACCAGAGGAGTTACCAGAGATTATTGAAGAGGAAGAACTAGATTATGTTGAAGAAGTTCCTAGTGACATGTAAATATTTGTTAGAGCCTTAAACGAAAATGTGAATCACACAACTTTGAGGGTTAAAAGGATTTGTTAAAAAGAAACCTCTTACTATATTGATTGACAGTGGGAGCACTCGTAGTTTTTTAGATCCTAAAGCTGCTAATCTTTTAGGTTGTGAATTGGAACCTACTCTTCATAAGTGATGCAAAATGTTCATCTTTTAAATGGAGCATGCAGGGTTATGAATTTGAGCATGAGGTGAGGTTGTTACCCTTGGGAGGGTATGATGCAGTTTTAGGGGTTGATTGGATGCAGAAGTACAATCCTGTGACTTTTGACTTCCATAAATTGAGGTTGACTTTTCAAAGGAAAAGCAGAAAAATCACTATTAAGGGAACTAATGACACAGCAATGTTGCAGCAGATTTCAACAAAGGGACTAGAAAATTGGTTAAGAAGAAGACATTGGGGTTTACAGGTCAATTATTTGCTATCACCGCGGAGGAAACAAAAAGAACAGATATAGAAAATTCACAAGGAATCCAACAGTTAATTACTTCATTACTCACAGAGTTTAGGGATGTTTTCCACGAACCTAAGACTTTGCCTCCTCACAGAACTCATGACCACAACATTAAATTGAAGGATGAAACTGTCACAGTGAATGCCAGACCTTACAGGTATCCTTATGTTCAAAAGAATGAGATTGAGAAAATGGTTAAAAAGATGTTAGTAAAAGGTATCATTAGACATAGTACTAGTCCATTTGCATCTCCAGTGTTACTTGTGAAGAAAAAAGATGGAACGTGGAGATTTTGTATAGATTACAGGTCTTTGAATAAGTTGACTAAGAAAGATAAGTTTCCTATTCCTGTGATAGAGGAGTTATTGAATGAACTCAATGGTGCAATATATTTCTCCAAAATTGACTTAATGGCTGCCTATATGCAAGTGAGAATGAATGAGATTGATATACAGAAAACAGCTTTCAAAACGCATAGTGGGCATTACAAACCCGGCTACGTTTCAAGCCCTTATGAATACTGTGTTTGCTGACTAACTAAGGAAGTGTGTTAATATTCTTTGATGATATTAATATACAGAAGAAGTTTGGAGCTACATATGGAACATTTGAGAAAAGTTTTCTTGTTATTAAGGGAGCATCAATTATATGCAAAGTACTCCAAATGTACATTTGTGCAAACTCAGGTGGAGTATTTGGGCCATGTGGTTTCTAGTTCTGGAGTGGCAGCTGACCCAAGTAAGGTCGAAGATATGGTTAATTGGCCTAAGCCAACAACTGTGAAGTAATTGAGGGCATTTTTGGGACTCACGGGGTATTATAGAAAATTTGTGCGGGGATATGGAGTAATAGCTAAATCATTGACAAATTTGCTGCAAAAAGATAAATTCCAGTGGAATGAGGGTGCAGATAGTTTATTTGAGCAACTCGAGAGCATTATCCACCACTCCTTTCTTAGTTATGCCTGATTTTTCTAAAGAGTTTGTTGTAGAGACGGATGCTAGTAACACAGGCATTAGGCTTTGGGATCTAGGACAATGGGATTATCAACTTATGAGGAGTTATTAGCTATTGTAGTAGCAGTTGACAAGTGGAGGTCCTATTTATCTGAAAATAAATTCATAATCAGGACTGATTATCAATCCTTGAAACATTTTTTGGAGCAAAGGATTACAACTGTGGCTCAACAGAAATGGTTATACAAATTGTTGGGGCTAGATTACACTATTGAATATAAGAAAGGAAGGGAGAATATAGTGGTTGATGCATTATCAAGAGTTCCTAAAAGGGAATTACAATGTCCTCTATATTGCTGAAACTTATGAAGGGGATTCAGTTGCTCAAGATCTAATAGCTCAGTGTGTAATAGATACTAATGTTGTTGGGCCTTCTTTCACTTTCCACAATGGGGTTTTAAGGAAGCATGGAGTGATTTATATAAGGGTGAATGGGAATTTAAAACCACACTTATTAGCTGAGTTCCATTCTTCTGGGATTGGAGGGCATTCAGGACAACAAGCCACTTATAAAAGGCTGAAACAGATTTTTACTTGGCCAAATTTGTTAGATGATGTACAACAATGGGTTAAGGAATGTCAAGTTTGTCAGCAAGTCAAGACTGAAAATGTTGCTTCACCTGGTTTATTGCAGCCTTTGCAAATTCCTACACAAGTTTGGAGTGGTATTGCTATGGATTTTATTGAAGGCCTTCCAAGGTCTGAGGGAAAGGATAGCATTATGGTGGTAATTGATAGACTGACCAAATATTGTCATTTCATACCTTTGTGTCATCCATTTACAGCACAAGTGGTGGCACAACAGTTCTTTACTCACGTATATAAGCTTCATGGTTGTCCTTCCTCTATTGTGCCTGATAGGGATAAGATCTTTTTAAGCACATTTTGGAAGGAATTGTTTAAAATCATAGGAACAAAGTTGTGTTACAGCTTTGCATACCATCCACAAAGTGATGGACAGAGTGAGAGGCTTAACCAGTGTTTGGAGCAGTACCTGAGATGTATGATTTGTAGTAAGGCTCATCAATGGACTAAGTGGTTACCCTTTGCTGAGTATTGGTACAATACTAGCTACCATTCTGCTATTAAGATGACACCTTTTGAGGCATTATATGGTTATTCTCCTATTCAGTTACCTGAAACTGTGGCATCCACTTCCAATGTAGCAGTTGTGGAGGATTTCTAACACAATCAGTTGGTGAAGGTCTTCAAGGAAAACTTAGAATTGGCACAATATAGAATGAAACAGCAGGTGGATCAACATAGATCTGAAAGGGAGTTCCAAGTGGGTGACTATCTGTATCTTAAACTGCAGCCTTATAGGCAAACTTCTGTAGCTGTCAGGAGATCTCTGAAACTTGCTGCAAGATATTTTGGGCCTTATTTGGTAGTGGCCAGAATTGGCAAGGTTGCTTACAAACTCGAGTTACCTGAATATTCTAAGATACATCATATGTTCCATGCGTCTCTCCTAAAGAAGCAGTGGTGCAAACTAAGCTTCCAATAGTAGGAGATGAAGGGGAGATGAGGATTTTACCAGAAAAAGTTTTGGAAAGGAGGATGATTAAGAAGAATAACATGTTGAATAAATTATACAGGAACGTGCTATTGCATAGAATAAAATAAAATCAATAATCATAATAATAAGTACTTACATGAATTGAGAGAAGTCATCTTGTATGTATCACGCTTCCGCTGCGCTTAAGGGTGAAAGTCTTCAATTGTCTCTCTCAATATTAGGATGAATGTATAGGTGTGTATATAAAATTCTTGAGACGACAATTGGGACCAAACCCTAACTGTTTTATTTATAGAATAGCTAAGGGTCAAAATCGTCCATCAAGATTATGAAACCCTAGGGCCCATTATGCCAAATACTATTAGGAATATTATTTATAGGCCACATAATTAATTACCAAACCCATAAATAAAGTGATTAAATTAATACAATATGTAAGCCCAATAATTACATAAATAGTAGAGGCCACATAAAGATTAAAATATTCTAACATTCTCCCACTTGGCCGAAATAATATTTATATACAAAACATAACGCTTACAATCATTAATTTGGCTAAGTATTAATTTAATATCTACATCTCGTTCAAATAAAAATACCAATGCGAATTAATACAATCTTTCTGTCACTATTAACACAAGATCCTCATTAGTTACACAATTAGTACTTTTATTAAAACAAATATTAACATTAAGCATAACAAGTATGAATAGAGTTTACATAAGTGGTAATAGATTAAACTCATTCATATGGTCCAAAACATAACCGTATCGTTTGCTCACAAGTTCTCAAGTGTGCACAATAAAGAGAATAGCAAACCATAAACATAATGTGAAGTTCAAAACAACGAGCTCAAAATTGTTGCCTTACATCAAAATAACTTACTAATTAAGACTACCAGTTAAACCCATGCCGACAACATGCTCTAAAAAGAGCGTGGGTGGTAAGCCTTTCGTAAGTGGATCCGCTAATGACAACGTTTTGATCTTCAACTCTTTCCCTGACAAATAAGTATTTAGTGTCGAGGTATAGTCCAGCACCACTCGAAATGGTGTTGTTGGAAAAAACTAACAGCATAATTATTATCACAAAATACTTTCAATTGCCTTGAAATGGAATCTACAACCTAAGTCCTGAAATAAGATTCCTTAATAATATAGCGTGACAAGTAGCATTATAACAAGCCACATATTATGCCATCATCGTGGAAGTGGTAGTTAACTCCTGCTTATGAGTTCTCCACGAAATAGGGCCTCTTGAAAGCATAAAGATGTACCCTGATGTAGATTTCTTTTCGTCTTTACACTTAACAAAATCAGAATCAGAATAACCAAAAACTTCAAGGTTATCTGTTTTTCTAAATGTAAGCATAATATTCTTAGTACCCTATAAGTAGTGTACATAAGACTCCCAACCACAGAAGTATAGGGAATAAGATTCATTTGATCACGTTCAAGTGTATTCTTAGGACATTGATATGGGCCAAATTTGTCACGTTCCTGTTCATGCATAACATTATGAATAATAAAACTTAAACAAAAATTAATTAACGTACTGCATATATATATCATAGCACGTTCAAGGACTAGAACTAAGGGGGAAGTCTTTATGATGTCCTCTTTGGGATCTAACAACACTCTTTAAAACCCCTAAATTGAGAATTCAGTTGACCGTCATTTTTTTTAATTAAATGTAAGACCCCAACTTTTTTTTAATAAAGATGATTTTTCTATAAATATCATTTTTGAATATTATGGAATGAATTTGATATAATGTTATAGTTGTGGGTAATATTTATAAATTTTGTAAAATACGCAAGTTGTTATATAATATTCGATTGGTCGGAGAATATTCGTTTTAACAGGAAATATTCGTACAACGGCACAATCATTGGTGGACCACACAACGAAATTATTGTCGGATTGAGAAAACGATAAAAATATTTTATAAAAATAACGGCGGAAGTTTTACCGTTAACTGTTGAAACACCCGGTGTTAAAAGTACAGTAATACGCGTGGTTGCATAGTAGCACACGGTATTGATTATTGATGCTTACGTGAGAAGTCACTCAGTTATATTCAATTATTGTCGATATTTTATATATTGAGATGACAGAGTTATTAATATTATTATTTGCAATATTAACGATGTCTAGAAGTTCTGCCAATGAGAGGTTTGGTCACCTAATTGCGCGCCAATAGGGAGAAATCCTTATTGGAAAGCCCCCTCTTTCCTGAGAATGACCTGGTCGATTAATAATGTGAATTATAATAATGATGATGAGTTTTGTTTTATTAGTATTATTAATGTAATGAAACAGAAAAGCTTTTTATATAAAACAGAATACTTTTATAAAGTTATTCGTTTTATTAGACTATAAATAGAATATATAATATTCTATTATGCATAGTGTTTTGCATAGTAAAATCTTTTTACATAAAACATAATATTTTTATAAAGTTATTTGTTTTATTAGACAATAATTAGAATATAGTATATTTTATTATGCATAGTGTTGCATAGTGCCTGCATAGTGTTTTGCATAGTAAAATCTTTTTATATAAAACAGAATACTTTTATAAAGTTTTTTGTTTTATTAGATTTTAAATAAAATATATAAATATATATATATATATTTAGAATATATTATATTTTATTGCATAGTACAGCATAGTATCCTTTCTATTTTCCTATAAATAGGATGCTTAGTTAGAATTGAAAACCACACCAGAAGTTCAGAGAATTCTTCTATAATCTTGAGCGTATTTTTTTAGAGTTTTAAGAAGCTTTGAGCGTAGTGCAAGTTTTCTTCAAGAATATCCTCGCCCTACCAGTCGGAATACTCTTCTTTTACGGTAAGGGGTATTATTTCTTTCTTATTCATGAAGAGAACTTCTATTATTTCATTCTTTATTATTCTGTTGGAATAACCTGTATACGCGAGCTACCCTATACTTGGTGAAATTCTTCTGTTATTTCATTCTTTATCATTATGTTGGAATAACATGTCTATGCGAAGTACCGCATACATGGTGAAAATCTTTTGTATTCCATTCTTTATCATTATGTTGGAATAACATGTCTATGCGAAGTACCGCATAGATAGTGAAATTCTTCTTTTATTCTATTTTTTATTATTCTGTTGGAACATCATGTCTGTGCATTACGCATTACCTGGTTCCGTTATTTATTATTCTGTTGGAACATCCTGTCTGTGCGTTTACGCATGACCTGGTTCTGTTGTTTATTATTCTGTTGGAATATCCTGTCTGTGCGTTTACGCATGACCTGGTTCAATTATTTATTATTCTGTTGGAATATCCTGTTTGTGCGTTTACGCATGACCTGGTTCCGTTATTTATTCTTCTGTTGAAATAACATGTCTGTGCGTTTACGCATGACCTGGTTCTGTTATTTATTATTCTGTTGGAATAACCTGTCTGTGCGGTCTATCGCATGCCTGGTGATTTCTTTTGTTATTTCATTCTTTATTATACTCAGTTGGTTAAAGTTTTAACTTCTATACTCCATGAAATTAGTAGAATATTCTTGATATTTGCGCTTCATCCGGTATCTTTTCATGAAAATATTCTTCTGAGCATTCTTGAGTTTTACTCTACAAAGAAGTATCATGTTGACAATTTGGACGTTATTAGTTCTTGGATAAATTAATTCTTGAACGTGTTTTATTGAATTCTTATATCATTGTCATCATCCTCATGTTTATATTATGTTGAAAGTCATCTGTGGCCTGTAGTGCATAGATGGACTAGGTATGATTATGACCAGGGATTATTCGGTGTAATCATGACCGTAATGTTACAAATGATGTGAAAAAAGTCCTCATTGGTCCGTAGTGCATTGATGGACAGTTGTTGGCATGATCATGACCATTGATGAATACACGAATATCTTTGGCCCGTAGTGCATGGATAATTGTGGTTGTGACACTAATGAATATCATTGGTCGTAGTGCAGAGAAGATGTGGATTATTTATTAAGCTGAGTCTCAGCGATAAAAGTGATGAAAAACCTTTTAAATCATAAAAGATAGTAGATTTTATTCTCTACTTGACTCTTTTAATGGATTGCTTGTTCCGCTGTAGTTAAACTTGATGTTTGTTATATTTTATAAGTTTAATATTGTTGAAGGCTAACGATAATTTATTCTGCATTATCTTAGTCATAATATTTCTTACTGGGCTAGTTGAGCTCACCCTTTCTTTCACTGTTCTCTTCAGGAAATGAGAACGTAGCCGGGACTAGTCGGAGAACGGAGTGACAGTCCAGATGATGGTATTAGTAGTCCTCACTATTCTGTTAAATAGTGTGAAAATAAATGTAATGAGGACTCTTTTGAGTGTGGATATTGTCTAGATGATAATATTCTTATTAAAACTCTCAGTTTACGTTTTGTCGTATTTTACACGACAGCTGTATTATTAAGTTGTATTTGAATTTTGTACCATGTATTTGGCGACTCAAGATGGGTGATGTATACCTATTTTGGGGGCGTCACATTAAATTTGTTGGATAATGTAGCAATATAAACTCTCATTAGGTTTTCAGCAGTGCCCACCTTTATGGAACTTATACGATAAATTACTGTTTGAGAACGTGCAGATAAGTCTTCAGCTAATATATATATATATATATATATATATATATATAATCAAAATACTTTTGGCAGACTACTTGATTATTGGCCTACCTACACCACGTAGTCTAATTAATTTCAGGTCAAAGTCTAATTCTCTTTGTTGTTTCGGTGAGAAATCAATTTCATGAATTGACAGTATATCTATTTATTGTTAGGAAGAGGAGCCAATATATCAGAATTCATATGCTAAATTGGCAACGTTACTTTCGGAAATTCCTTTTCATAAAACATACTGAATAATTTTATTTTATATCAATAAAGAAGTTATGCGGAAATAAAATTTCTAGCATAACAACGTAATTAATTTATTATATACAATAGCGTTACTTTAGCTCTGATACCACATGTTGAATAAATTATACAGGAACGTGTTATTGCATAGAATAAAATAAAATCAATAATCATAATAATAAGTACTTACATGAATTGAGAGAAGTCATCTTGTATGTATCACGCTTCCGCTGCGCTTAAGGGTGAAAGTCTTCAATTGTCTCTCTCAATCTTAGGATGGATGTATAGGTGTGTATCTAAAATTCTTGAGACGACAATTGGGACCAAACCCTAACTGTTTTATTTATAGAATAGCTAAGGGTCAAAATTGTCCATCAAGATTATGAAACCCTAGGGCCCATTATGCCAAATACTATTAGGAATATTATTTATAGGCCACATAATTAATTACCAAACCCATAAATAAAGTGATTAAATTAATACAATATGTAAGCTTAATAATTACATAAATAGTAAAGGCCACATAAAGATTAAAACATTCTAACATAACAGACCAGTGATACAATTGCTGATTAAATGGATGTCTACTGCACCAGAAGATGCTACCTGGGAGGATGCACACAAGTTGGCTCAACAATTCCTTGAATTCAACTTTGATTAATTGAATTAGGATATGTTTCTGTTATGCTCTATTGTGTTTCCTTCTTGTTAATTCTTGAGTATTATTTTTCATCCGCATTTCTGTAGGAGTATTTTTGATTGTATGATTCTTGAGGACAAGGATCTTCTTAAGGAGGTGGCACTGTTATGTGGCTAGCCTATAGGGTATTTCAGTAATTGTTTTTAGTTCTTTTAGGGATATAAATGTCTTTCTTTTTCACTTCTACTTTCTCTCTCTAGCTCTTCTTCTATTATAAGACTCTGTTACTTAGCAGCTCAATTCAATTTACAAAAAGTTCAGTCTCACAATAATGCGTACCCAATAGCCCCAAAAAATGATGAAAAATACATACCTAGATGGATATAGACATATAGATCTTGTACGTGCGAAGACAGAGAAAGAAAGATTAGGGATTTACCTGAGGATAAATGTCTTTGACGCCGCTAGAAAGGTTTGTCCCAATCCCGGCCTTCAAATTTGGGGGGGACTGAACTGAACCAACCAGATAACATATTTTCTTTGCAGAAAGGGATGAAGACCGTTGGGTACTGCTAAAAATATAATTATTGGAAAATTGATTTATTTGTCCACTAATAACCGTAAATTGCGACTACCATCGAGTTTGAAAACTGTAAAATAAAAAAATTAATTACGTAATTATAAAAAATTTGTGGCTAATTACAATTATGGCATGCACCGATATACATTGGATAAAATTATTAAGGTACTTCATAATATCACAAATCTCTTTCAAAGAGCTACTTTTAATACTTATTTACATAACTATCAACAAAAAAATCTATACATAAAGTTGCATTATATTTATATATTTTATATATCATTTTCCAATATAAAATACTAATGTGTAGATTTTATTTATTATCACTTATCTTTTTTTTTATATCAAATATTATCACTTAAAAATGAAAATTTGATCCATGTTAAAACTTATTAATCAATTTGAACTTTTTAACCATTATTTATTGTTATTTGAAAACAAAAATTCCATAGGGTGTGCAAAGAAGCCAAAATTTATAATCTTTCTCCTATATTTCGTCCCAAATATAAGACTAATTTTGATTTTTAAAAAATAATTTTGTATATATTTTAAATAAAAAATTGAAATGAAATTTTAGAATTATATTTTTATAAACTATCTAAAAAGTATAACCAGTTAAAAGTGAAATGAATAATAATAACTTTTAAACTTGAAAATATGTGATATTTACTTTAAAAATAAATCTTGATCTTATATTTTTAAAGATTAGTGGTTTTGATTTATAAGTTTGTAATTTTTTTTTGTGTTGTTCATTCTAATTCTTTCTTTTTATTTGTCATCATTTTATTTATTTATTTATTTTTACTAAGTATTTGTCATCATTTTTTCAAATGCAATAATTAGTTAGAGGCTATCATGTTGAGGTGGAATGATTTAGCATGGATATGTAACTCCATTTAATGTATATATAAATAATGTTAAATAATGTTATAGTTACATTTTTATATATTTTCTTTAGGACCAAATCAAATTGCATGTTCTATTTTATACTCCCTCCGTCTCAGGATAAAAGTCATGGTGGACTTTTCATGCATATTAAGAAGAGGAATAAAATGACAAAATTGTCCATAATAATATGTCATTAATTATTTTTAATGTAGGTGAGAGAGTGACTTTCTAGCTATTCAATTCAAAATATTATCTCTCCATACTTATTAAATATGGAGAGAGAATTAGAATAAAAAAAGTATGAAATATTTAATGTTACGAGCATAATAGAAAAAATGTGTAAAAATTTGGTTATTAAAAGAAAGTGGACATTTAACATGGGACTACCCAAAATAGTAATAAGGACTTTTATCATGGGACGGATGGAGTAGTAGAAAATTATGTAGTGTTTGATCATGACACAATTAGCAACTGACACTGATTATTTTTTTATAACAATACATATATTTGATTGGGTTTAAGGCTATGTTTGTTTGCAAGTATTATATAATTGGGATAGGACTATTAATCACAAGTATTTTGTTTGTTTTCAAATTTAAACTTGAGACTATTAATCTCAAAATTATAAAATGACTTAATAGTCTTAACATTATAATTATAATTCTGGGATTATAATTCTAGGATTAATAGTCTTGGGATTATAATCTCATGGATTATAATCCCAAAATTATAATTCTTGCAAATAAATCTATTAAATATACTAAAATACAGTACATGATACCATAGCTTGACATATGTCATTCTCACAATTCAACACGTGTCTTGCCTAATTAATGTTCCTTAATACCCTTAACAAAACTACCCAGCCAACAGAGCCAGTCCTAAATTTTCTAAGGCCCAGGGCAAATTTTCTCAAGTGTGCCCCTTTATATAAATTAAATAAAAAATAAATAAATTATCAACTAATTAATTTTATTAAAATTATAAGAATTTACAAAAGATAAGGAAGAACACTTTAAAATGTCATCGAAGCAAAAAATTATCACATGTACCTACAAAATAAAAATATCAATAAAATCAATAAAACTAATGAAATACCCACTGTAGTTGGCAAGTTTTACTGATTACACAATTGAACTTTTAATTTTTCAAATTACTCCACTACACTAATTATTATTTTAAAATTGGGTTATTCCATTAAAAAAAAATAAACGGACGTTAATTTTTTATCTAAAAAATTAATGAGTTACCCACTGTAGTTGGCACGTTTTACTGATTACACCATTGAATTTTAATTTTTCAGATTACCCCATTAAACTAGTTAAAAATGATTATTTTAAATATAATTATTATTTTCAGTAAAAAATATTAAAAACTTTAATTTTTTTTTTCATAAAATGAGTAAAGTTTCATAAAATATAGATTTAAAAAAATTAAAGTTTATGAAACCTTACTGATTTTAAAAAAAATCTTTTTTTTTCTTTTGAAAATAAATTTTATTTTTTTGAATCTATATTTTATAAAAGTTTACTCATTTTTTTAAAATATGAAGAATTTCCCAATTTTTTCTTGAAAATAATATTTATTTATAAAAATTATTAATTTCTTTTTTGAAAAAATCGAATCAGTTTTTTTATTTATCCTTTACTGTTTTTTTTAATTTTAATTTCTATTTTTAGTTTTTTTTAAAAAATTCTAATATTAAGAATGGGTCATTCTGTTAAAAAATTAAGTAAACATTAATTTAATTTAAAATCACTTTAATTTTTTTGAATCTATATTTTATGAAACTCTACTCATTTTATTAAGGAAAAAAAGTTTCTAATATTTTTTACTTAAAATAATAATTATTTTTAAAAATATTTAAAATAATTATTTTTAATTAGTTTGGTGGAGTAATTTAAAAAATTAAAAGTTAAATGGTGTAATCAGTAAAGTGTGTCAACTACAGTGTGTAATTCATTAGTTTTGTAGATAAAAAATTAATAACCGTTTATTTTTTTTTAACGGAATAACCCAATTTTAAAATAATAATTAGTTTGGTGATGTAATTTGAAAAATTAAAAGTTCAATGGTGTAATCAAGAAAACCTACTAACTACAGTGGGTATTTCTTTAGTTTTACCCAATGAAATCTAAACAACAAAATATCATTTAAAATGTCTTCTTATTACAGTTTTAGATGCAAAACTATCAATTATACTATCATATTTAATATTTTCTAACATATCATTTTTAATGCATAATATCGCTAATCTTTTTATTATTTTATTTTTTATACACATAAATACATAAGTTTATAAAAAAAATTGGGCCCCCTCAACTGTGGGCCCTGGGCGGTTGCCCTAGTAGCCCTTGCCCAGGGCCGGTTCTGCCAGCTAACATAACAAATGAGGATGAAAATAAACCCTAATTCATTCCCCTAAATTTTAGATTTATAAACCCTTAAATCACTACAAATCTAAACTGTTTTGATAATATCAACTGTTTTGATATTATCCTTAGTAATTTAATTATTATTTAATAAAATCCCTACTTTATGCCATTAATTAATTATTTAGATTTATAATCTTCTAAATCACTACAAATCTAAATAGTTAATAGCATAATGTCATTCTCTTACTTTTTTAGATTTATAATCCCCTAAATCACTACAAATCTAAACTGTTTTGATAATATCAACTATTTTGATATCATCCTTTGTAATTTAATTATTATTTAATAAAATCACTATTTTATCTCAACACTACCCCCTACAATGTATATTCATTTATTTTTCTGTATAAAATTTGATCATCGCACAATAATCTACCATCTTCTTATTGACTATTGTACGAATTTTACTTGTTATTAAACATTTGCAAAATTTAACCAAAGGGGACTCATATATATATATATATATATATATATATATATATATATAATCCATCCATGGCAACCAGTTGCCATAGACATTGTGGCAACAACCCCTTTTTCGGACCGTTAATCAATAGATTTGAAGGTTGGGATTGGATTTTTTTTGAACAAGCCGGCACAGGTTGTTGTGCCTAAATATTTACATGTACCGACTTCTATTTTAATAAGGGGCCCCACATATTTACATATTGTCAGTAAAGTTAAACAAAATGAATTTATAATATTAAGATATTATAACTGGTACAAGCTGTACCGACTTACTATTTTTTTTAACACTTTTCTCCATTATGTGTCATGACTCAGAAAATTAAAATAGAATTTATAATATTAAAATATTATAACCGGTACAAGCTGTACCGACTTACTATTTTTTTAAACGCTTTTCTCCATTATGTGTCATGACTCAACAAATTAAAATAGAATAAAAAAATAAAATGAAGATCGGCCGAACCAAGTTGTAATGGCTATGAATAAATTTTTTTTTAATAATGTCGGTCGGTACAGCTTGTCACGGCTGGCAATACAAAATTTAAAAATAATATCCAACAATTCGCTACTAAACAGATTCAAACTCGCAACCTCTAGCTCCAAACACTCGTTATATGACCACCCGAGCACCACGGGCCTAGCTGTTCATTTCTAGCAAGGATATATCTTTATATTAAAACTTTACCATCTCCCAAAATTTATATATTATTATTATATTATGATTTATTTTTATATAAATCTATATAATAGATTGAGTTTTCTATATAAATCTATATTCTAGATTATTATTATGTTTCTATTATTATTATTATATTAAGTTTCAATGATAGAAAATGAATGCCTTATCTATTTATGAAAGTGGTAGTAAATTGGTAGTGAAATTTAATTTTATCCTAAGTTCTAACTTTGAAAAAATATCAAGTTCAATTAGTTTAATAAGTAATGATGACAATTTTTCAAGACATTTCAAGAAATTAATTTATTTATCCAATTTATAAAAGTAGTTAAGTATTATAATAATAATAATAATAATGTGATTATCAATATTAGAACTATAGATTATACTAATACTAGTACTGCATAACATTAACATGAATAGTACATATTACATGTTCATTTTCATAAAATAAAAATTGACCATCCAAAAAATTGAAAGATTACAGATTACAGATTACATCTCTTACGGACCAAAAGGGTCCTGAACAAAAAAACTGAAAGATTGGAAGGAGACATTCATAAATACATATGTTTCGAAATGTGGTGGCCTCGGGAGAGAATTTATATCCTTTGTCACATCCGCGACAGTTATATGATTTAGACCACAGTGCATTGCAATCCTTAGGGCCTGGGAATTAGATTTTCGAGCATGTCCTCGACGCTTATATGTTGTTGCTACGAGACAGAGAGGAATACTACAGGTCGCAAGGAATACAAAGGTGGGCCCAATTTGGTTTCGTGAATTTATTCTTCATGCATCTTGGGCAGAGCTATGTGCCCCCAACTGAAGAGAATCGGGCATGGAGTTTTTACAGTCTGTATGTGAACCAAGATGTTGACCCACCTTTACACGAATGCCAGTATATATATTCATGCCGGTGTGTAGTACACATCAAAGCCGTTTAGTCTTGTTCCTATTCTCAGTTGAAGATTGGATGGTTACGATAATTGTGACGCCCCTAAAATAGGTATACATCACCCATTCTGAGTTGCCAAATATATGGTACAGAAATAACTACAACTTTATTATTACAATTGTCGTGCAAAATACGACAATACACATGCTGTGAGTTTAAATACAAATATTATCTTCTAGACAATATACACACTCAAATAAGTCCTCATTACATTTATTAGTACACCATTTTACAAAATAGTGAGGACTACTAAAATAACTATCTTGAATCATCACTCTATACCCCGGCTAGTTCCTGCTAAATTCTTACCTCCTGAGAAAAATGGAACAAAAAGGAAAAGGGTGAGCTCAACCAGCCCAGTAAAGAATATTATGACTAAGATAATATACAAAAAATTATCATTAGTTTTCAACAGAGAAAAATTCGATAGAATATAATAGACAACAAGTTTTAAATCAACAAATGTAGTGGAAACAACAATCCATTAGAAGAGTCAAGTAGAGAATGAATTCTACTATCTTCTAAGATTTAAAAGTCCATCATCAATATTTTATCCCTGTAACATTAATCAATATATATCTTGAATCAATATTTATCTTTGCATCACATGCCAAAGATATTCATTTGTATCAACAGTTGGTCATGTTCATCTCAACATATGTTCATCTTTGCACTACGGCCAAAGATATTCATCAGTTAATCATTCATCTTTGCACTACAGGCCAAAGATATTCAGTAATATCATCATTTAGGACTGAGGATGATAAAAAATATATTAAAGAAAACGAATCCAGTGAGACAATAGGACAAATATTAGGGATTCGTACTACAGTTTATCCAAGTTCAAAAATATTTCATAATAAACCATAGTGGAGTAAAATTTAAGAATGAAGATCAAAACATGGATTAAATATAAGACCCCGAATTTTATGAAATAAAAGTATTTAAATTTTCTTATAATTGTTATTCATTAAATGGTTAAATTGATAAAAAGTTAAAGTTAAGGGTGATATATGATTTTTTTTTCAAAATAAGCAAGTGGCTATAAAATACTCATTGTTGTCGGGAAATATTCGTTTGGTCGTGGAATATTCTTGCTATCGGAGAATATTCGTACGACGGCGCAGCCATTTGTGGGTCCCATAACAGAATAACTGTCGGATGAAGAAAACGATAAGTTTGAGTTTTTATAAATAACGGCGTAGTTGTTACCGTTAACACTGTTAGAATACCAGGTGGTTAAAATACAGTAATACGCGTGGTTGCACAGTAGCACACGGTATTGCACAGTATTTTTGATTATTGATTTTTACGTAAGAAGACACTACTCAATTATCGTTACAATAATTACTGTTCAATATTTTATTTTATTGATTCAATAATTGCTATGTTGATATTTTATATTATTGTTGTTTCAATAATTGTCATTGCACAGTATTTTCTATTATCAGATCAATAATTCATATTATTTGAATAATATTATTAGATAACATTATTGGCAATGTCTAAAAAGCTCTGTCAAGGAGAGGTTTGATCACCTAATTGTGCGCCAGTAAGGAGAAATTCTTATCGAAAAGCCCCATCTTTCCTGAGAACGGCCTGGTTGTCATTATTGTGATTCTGTAATATTATTTGTGAATAATTATTTATTGATTTATATGATAAGAATATATTTATTTTTATATGGATATAAATGAAGGAATTTGTGTTGAGGTATTTTATCAGTATTTTATCGGAATGGAGGCATTAAAAATCAAATCAGTGTTCTTAAAGCTCTATTGCGTGAGTTATAATTTTAATACGACCGTTGGATCGTTGTGATTTTTGGATATGTTATACATATATAAGTTGAGTATATGCCCACAAATTTTAAACCGTTAAAAATTAACGCATGATTTGTTATGAATTTTAAAATGTGTTAAAAATCATCCGTTTGTGGATTTCAGATATTTTCTGTCTGAAATTTAGAAAAACTTAAAGCTACAAAGTTGTAGAGAATTCGATTTCGTGTGGAATGGATATAAATTTCGTATTTTTCTGATAAAATGGATATTTTATATGAATTACTGAAGTTTAGGAAAATAAAATAATTTTTATTAAAATTAGGTGGGACCCACTTTTATTTTTAACATGTGGGATACCAAAAAATTTCAAAAATGGCTGCCCAATAATTCAACAAAGCATGCGTAGAAATTTTGTATAAATAATAATATTATTTTATTATTTAGTCTCCTTTGGCGTTCAAATATTTTCCTATAAATAGGTGCTTAGGTTAGAATTAAAAATCACACCAGAAATAAATTTTCTTTCTCTCTATATTATCGAGCGTATTTTTATGAGTATTTAGATACTTTGAGAGTTACTATTCAGTGTAAGTTTCCTTCGACTTTACATCCGATATTCCGAACAGAAGTACTGTTATTTTGAGGTAAGAGATGTTATTTTCTTCATAAATGATATTATTTTCTTCAATATCATTATGCCAAAATATTGATATGAGTTTGATTGTGGAATTTTTACTTTTTTGTGTCGGGGTTACTATTCACGTATACGGCACTATTCACAAATACGACACTATTCACCGAAAAATAAAATTTTTCCTTCTTTGTCCCAGATATCTATTATGGTTACTATTTTTGATTGTATCCATATTTTTGATCTTTATTCTTAAATTTTACTCAATTATGGTTTATTATGGAGTATTTTTAAACTTGAGTTATCTAAAGTACGAATATCTAAACTTTATCCTTTTATCTCACTAGATTCGTTCTCTAAAATGTTTTTCATCATCCTCAGTCCTTAATGGTGATACTTGATGAATATCTTTGGCCTGTAGTGCAAAGATGTATGATTACCTGATGAATATCTTTGGCCCGTAGTGCAAAGATGAACAGGTGTTGAGATGAACATGACCAACTGGTGATACAAATGAATATCTTTGGTCCGTAGTGAAAAGATGAATATTTGATTCAAGATGTATATTGATTGATGTTACAGGGATAAAATATTGATGATGGACTTTTAAATTCATAGATGATAGTAGATTTCATTCTCTACTTAACTCTTCTAATGAATTGTTGTTTCCGCTGCAGTTGTTGATCTAAAACTTGTTGTCTATTATATTCTATCAGAATTTTTTCTATTGAAGACTAAGGATAATTTGTTGTATATTATCTTAGTCATAATATTCTTTACTGGGCTAGTTGAGCTCACCCTTTTCCTTTTTGTTCCATTTTTCTTCTCAAGAAGCGAGAACATAGCAGGAACCAGTCGGGGTATAGAGTGATGATCCTAGACAGTTATTTTAGCAGTCCTCACTATTTTTGTAAAATAGTGCATCAATAATTGTAATGAGGACTTTATTTGAGTGTGGATATTATCTAGAAGATAATATTTGTATTTAAACTCACAGTATGTGTTGTCGTATTTTGCACGACAATTGTAATAATAAAGTTGTAGTTATTTTCTGTACTATGTATTTGGCGACTCAGAATGAGTTGAGTGATGTATACCTATTTTGGGGGTGTCACATTTGGTATCAGAGCTTAGGGATATGGTCTTTGGCGGAGATCAGAGAATAAAACTAGGAAAGGAGAGATGAGTAAATTCTTCGCTAATGTATCCTACCTAAGCTGAATTTTCTTACTTAAGTTAACTAATTGTGATATGTCAAATAACCTTTGTTTTGAAACTGTATTCTAGAATGATATCTGAAATACAGATGAGCAATGAGAAAATCATGATACAGAGGAGATGACCGGAAGAATACAATCGAAAAAAAAGAAGGTATTCTCATCTCTTCGAATTACCAGGTGTAAGACCCCAAATTATTAATAAATGAAATTTAAATTCCTCTATTTATTATTTTAAAATAGTAAGGGTTGATTTGATTAATGTGGTTAGTTATGGGTAAAATGCGCAAATATTTCAAATAAGCAAGTGGTTCTAAAATATTCATTGTTGTAGGGGAATATTTGTTTGGTCATGGAATATTCTTGTTGTCGGGGAATATTCGTACGACGGCGCAGCCTTGTGTGAGCCCCATAACGGAAAGCGATTGGATGAAGAAAACGACAAAAATAAGTTGTTTATAAATAACGGCATAGTTGTTACCGTTAATACTGTTGGAATACCCGGTGGTTAAAACACAGTAATACGCGTTGTTGCACAGTAGCACACGGTATTGCACCAATTATTGATTCTTACGTAAGAAGGCACTACTCAATAATTGTTACAGTAATTATTGTTCAATATTATATTTTATTGATTCAATAATTGCTGCATTGATATTTTATATTACTGTTATTTTAATAATTGTCACTACACAGTATTTTTTATTATCGGAACAATAATTCATATTATCTGAATAATATTATTAGATAACATTATTGGCAATGTCTAGAAAGTTCTGTCTAAGGAGAGGTTTGGTCATCTAATTGCGCGCCAGTAAGGAGAGATCCTTATTGGAAAGCCCCCTCTTTCCTGGGAACGACCTGGTTGTCAGTACTGTGATTCTGTAATATTATTTGTGTATAATTAATTATTGATTTATATGATGAGGAAAATATTAATTTTATGTGGATATAGACGGAGAAAATTTTTAATGTGACAATTGTTGAAAATTAATATTTTATCTTTTTCTGATAAAATAATTCATTTAAATATATTATTTTAATAATATATTGATGGTGATATTTTTATAATGAATGTGGGATATATGAGTATATGAGGAGGAAGAGTATTTTTGTGGCATTAAATGATTTAACACATGTTTGGTGTGTTGGTGGACACAATTCTTGACCGAAAATTTATTATTGACTGTAAAATCGCCCGTTTGTAGATTTCGGTCAATTTTTGTTTGGAATTTGGAAAACCTTTCTTCTGCAAAGTTGTAGAGAATTGAATTTCCTATAAAAACTCGCGAGATTTGAATTTTCTGAATAAAGGGCTATTTATTATGAATTATTGAAGTTCTGAAGTTCCGAAATAATTGATTTTTGGAAGTTTTATTTATTATTTTGAAGAAAAACGTTTTTTGGCATTTAAGTGGGCTAACATGTGATAAGAATGGGCTGAATTCAGATCTCCCAAGGTGGGCTTGACAATTTTATAAATATAATATTATTATATTCAATTTTCTGCTTTGGTGTTCTAAGTATTTTCCTATAAATAGGGTGCTTAGGTTAGAATTGAAAATCACACCAGAAACACAAGTTTCTCTCTCTTTCTATCTCTATATTTGTGAGCGTATTCTTGTGAGTATTCTAATACTTTGAGTATTGCTATACGGTACAAGTTCAAGTAATAACCTATATCCGGTGTTTCAACTAGAAGTACTATTTTTGCTGAGGTAAGGGATGTTATTTCTTCTTAAATGATATTATTTTCTTCAATATCATTATGCCGAAGTATTGATCTGAACTTTTTATCAAATTTAGAACTTTTCATGTCGGGGTTACTATTCACGAGTTACTATTCATGAGTTACTATTCATGAGTTACTATTCACGAGTTACTATTCACCGAAAAATGAAATTTTCTTCTTTTTGTCCAAATATCTATACTGGATACTAGCTTTGATTGTATCCATGTTTTGATCATTCTTGAATTTTACTTCACTATGATTGTTTATGAGGTATTTTTGGACATGGAATAGCTGAAATACGAATCCTTAATATTTACTCTTTTGTTTCACTGGATTCGTTTTCTCTAACATATTTTTCATCATCCTCAGTCCTAAATGATGATGTTACTGAATATCTTTGGCCTGTAGTGCAAAGATTGATAATTTTATGATGAATATCTTTGGCCCGTAGTGCAAAGATGAACAGGTGTTGAGGTGAACATGACCAACTGATGAATATCTTTGGCCGGTAGTGCAAAGATGAATATTTGATTCCAGATATATATTGATTGATGTTATAGGGATAAAATATCGACGATGAACTTTTAAATTCATATATAGAAGATAGTAGTTTGCATTCTCTACTTAACTCTTCTAATGAATTGATGTTTCCGCTGCAGTTGTTGATTTAAAACTTGTTGTCTATTGTATTCTATTAGATTTTTCCCTGTTGAAGACTAAGGATAATTTGTTGTATATTATCTTAGTCATAATATTCTTTACTGGGCTAGTTGAGCTCACCCTTTTCCTTGTTGTTCCATCTTTCTTCTCAGGAGGCGAGAATGTAGCGAGTACTAGTCGGGGTGTGGAATGATGGTTCAAGACAGTTGTTTTAGTAGTCCTCACTATTTTGTAAAATAGTGTATCAATAAGTATAATGAGTTCTTAGTTGAGTATGAATACTGTCTAGATGACAATATTTGTATTTAAACTCACAGTATATGTGTTGTTGTATTTTGCACGACAATTGTAATAATAAAGTTGTAGTTATTCTCTGTACCATGTATTTGGCGACTCAGAATGGGTTGGATGGATTGGACCTATTTTGGGGGCGTCACAGTTGGTATCAGAGCTTAGGGATATGATCTCTGGCGAAGATCGGGGAATAGAACTAGGAGGGGAGAGACGAGTAAATCCTTCGCTAGTGTGTCCTACCTAAGCTTATTTGTTGGTCGGTCATAATATAGGGATATTATGTGATATGTTAATTTGTTAAATTAACCTTTGTTCTATGGCAGTATTTTAGAATGTCGACTGAGAATGTTAACACTGGAGTAAATGAGACGGTGGAGATGCTTATACTCACCAACGAGAAAAACGTGCAACAGGCTGGTAATGTTCCTCCTGTGAACAACACCACTGAGCAGACGATGAACGATGAGATGTTTAGAAGCTTTTTGCAGTTCATGCAAAATCAGACGAGGGAGACTCGTGTACAGAATACGGGTGGAAATTATAGCAATGCGCGGCTTGTCACAGCCAAGCAGTTCAAAGAGTGGGGACCACCAGAATTCTGGGGAAAGCCAGATCTGATTAAGGCGGAGATATGGGTCAAGCAAATTACCAAGATATTTGATGTCTTGGGATGCACGGAGGAACAGAAGGTTCCATTCGCCACCTTTATGTTTCGTGGCGAGGCAGACTACTGGTGGGAGTCTGTGAAACGTACCCATCCAGCCGCACTCAGCATGTCTTGGGAGACATTTCAGAAACTGTTCAATGATAAATACTTTCCTGAAAGTGTTCGTCATATGAAGGAGGTAGAGTTTATTAGACTGGAGCAGAATAACATGACGGTGTCCCAGTACGAGGCGAAATTTGCAGAGTTGTCCAGGTTTGCACCTCATTTGGTGGAGAATGAGGAACGTATGACGCGGATGTTTCTGAGAGGTTTGAAACCCGGCATACGTCAATATCTCATTTCTCATAAATTTTCTCTCTATTCAGATGTTGTCAACAGGGCTCAATTATTAGAGCGAGATAACGAGTACGGTCAATCGAGGGACCACAACCAGGATCATACCGGTGACAGCAGTCATCAGAACAATGATAACCAGCGGAGAAAGAAGAATACGAACAAGAACGGCAACCAATCTGGTGGTAATCATGGCCATGAGAATAGAAGAAGCGAGTCGGGAGGAGATTTTAAAAAGAGGAGATTCAACAATGATAATACGAAGACGTCAGCACCAGCAACAACTGGTTCCAAGGGAGGAGAACGACCACCGGTCATATGCTATAAGTGCAGAAAAGAAGGACATATCAGCCCAAACTGTCCACAACAGTTTAAGGTATGTTATAACTGTGGAAAGGAAGGACATATCGCTCGAGATTGTATGATAGCGAAACCAAGTTCAGCGGGGACGGTGACTCAAAAAGCTGTCCCAGAAAAGTCAAAGTCAACGGTTCTTGGAAGAGCGTTTTTCGTGACTGGTCAGAATGCGAGGAACCCGAACGAAGTTAGCACGGGTTAGTTAATTATAAATTTTTGCGAAGTCTATACCTTATTAGATACCGGTTCTACCAATTCATTTATTTCTCCTGCTTGTGCTCAACGTTTAAACTTGACTCCGGAGAAATTAGACTTTGATTTATCTGTGGAAACTCCGTTAGGAGAAACTTTCGTTACATCCACTGTTTATAAATCTTGTTTGATCCAAGTTGGCACCATCACATTATCTGTTGATCTTATCTCTTTAAAGATACTTGCTTTTGATGTGATTTTAGGAATTGATTGGTTAACTACTCATCATGCCAAAATTGATTGCTTTCGTAAGGTTGTTAGTTTTCATATTCCTAAGCAACCTGTTATTCGAATTCAAGCAACCAAACTATTGAAGTCAAACTCTTTCATATCAAGCCGTAAAGTCATTCGTTTATTGAAAAACGGATGTCAAGCTTTCTTAGCTATGTCATGGACTAGAACAAAAATACGTCAGATTTGAATGATATTTCTATTGTTAGTAAAAATTTTGACGTATTTCCTGAAGAATTTCTTGGCTTACTCCCAAAGCGTGATATTGAATTTTGTATCGACTTTGAACCCGGTACAAAACCCATTCCTAAAATCTCATATTGAATGGCTCCTATTGAACTTCGGGAGTTAAAAACCTAACTGTAGAAGTTTGTACCCGAGCCTCTATCTGGTGACTTCCTTTGTGGAATGCACTGAAGCCAAACTCTCCGTAGGGGATGCCATATTCGTATGGTAGTAACTGATAGGTGCCATTGTGACGTGATATCCAAGATTGGGATATGAGTCACAGTTGAGAGCAACCTAAGTTAGTAATCGAAATACGTAGCTTTCTGGTTATTATCGGAGATTCGTAAAAGGATTTTCTCGAATCGCTACTCCATTAACTCAGCTGACTCAAGAAGGATATCAAATTCGTACGGAGCGAAGAATGCGAGAAGAGTTTCCTAGAGCTTAAGAGGAGATTCATTTCGGCACCTGTTCTGATAATACCATCTGGTTCAGATGGATTTGTTATCTGCAGCGATGCTTCAGGCAAAGGGTTAGGATGTGTTCTCATGTAACGTGGGAAAGTCATAGCCTATGCCTCGCGACAACTTAAAGAATATGAGAGGAATTATCCTACTCATGATCTAGAGTTGGCAGCAGTCATTTTCGCGCTGAAGATCTGGAGGCACTATCTATATGGGGAGAAAGTGGAGATATATTCAGGCCATAAAAGCCTCAAATATTTCTTTACTCAAAAAGAACTCAACATGCGACACCGACGTTGGCTCGAGCTGTTGAAAGATTTCGATCATACCATCCAATACCATCCTGAAAAAGCGAACGCGGTAGCTGACGCATTGAGTAGAAGATCATATGCAGGAACGAGTGCGATGATGTCAAGTATACGCGTAGAACCAACTTTAATCGATAAAGTTAAAGTTGCTTAAGCCACAGACCGGGAGCTGATGCGTATGAAGAAGAAAGTACAAGAAGGTGCTATTCCGGAAGCAAGAATCGATGAAGAAGGAATACTTCGAGTCCACTCCAGACTTTGTGTTCCTAACGATTCTGATTTGAAGTACAAGATCATGATGGAGGCACACAATACACCATTTGCAATCCATCCTGGTAGTACTAAAATGTATCATGATCTTCGACATACATTTTGGTGGAACAATATGAAGAGAGAGATTGCAAAGTTTATCTCGAGATGTTTAACTTGTCAACGTGTAAAGGCGGAGCATCAAGTACCAAAGGGTCCATTGCAACCACTTGAGATTCTGAAATTGAAGTGGGAACACATTACCATGGATTTTGTTACGGGTCTTCCCACGGTTTCTCAAGGCATAAATGCTATTTGGGTTATAGTTGATAGATTAACCAAGTCCGCTCATTTCTTTTCGATACGGGAGACTTATTCCCTTGAACGTCTTGCTAGTATGTACGTGAATGAGATTGTGAGGATGCATGGCATGCCAGTATCCATAGTTTCGGATCGTGACCCAAGATTCATTTCAAGATTTTGGGTTAGCTTGCAAAAAGCTATAGGCACGAATTTACGATTTAGTTCAGCTTACCATCCTCAAACGGACGGACAATCAGAGAGGACTATTCAAACTCTTGAAGATCTATTAAGACTTTGTGTCCTAGATCTCAAAAGGAGTTGGGATAAGTACCTACCATTGGTGGAATTCTCCTACAACAACAGTTATCAGGCGAGCATAGGTGTGGCTCCCTTTGAAGCATTGTATGGACGAAAGTGTCGCTCTCCAGTATGTTGGGATGAGGTGGGAGAAGCAGCGTTGTTGGGACCAGAGTTGGTACGAATGACTACAGAGAAGATCCAAACGATTCGACAACGTATACAAACGGCACAGGATCGACAAAAGAGTTATGTGGATGTTCATTGAAAGGACGTGAAATTTGACATTGGGGATCATGTATTATTACGTGTAGCTCCATGGAAAGGAGTTACAAGATTTGGGAAGAGAGGAAAGCTCAATCCACGATTTATTGGTCCATTTCATATTCTTGACCGAGTAAGAAATGTGGCCTATAAACTCGCGTTACCTCCAAGTATGTCTCGTGTTCATAATGTTTTTCATATATCTGTGCTTCGTAAATATGTGAAAGACCCGAACCACGTTATTGAGTTAGAACCAGACGAGATAGCTGAAGATTTAACGTACGAGGAGGTACATGTTAAGATCTTAGATAGGAAAGAGCATGTCCTACGCACGAAGGTTATACCACAAGTTAAGGTTTTGTGGAGAAACCATGCTATTGAGGAAATGACCTGGGTGTTGGAAACGGAATTGAAAGCGAGGTATCCTCATCTTTTTGAAACACCAGGTACGTATGTCAATTTCGAGGACGAAATTTCATAAGGAGGGGAGGTTGTAAGACCCCAAATTATTAATAAATGAAATTTAAATTCCTCTATTTATTATTTTAAAATAGTAAGGGTTGATTTGATTAATGTGGTTAGTTATGGGTAAAATGCGCAAATATTTCAAATAACAAGTGGTCCTAAAATATTCATTGTTGTCGGGGAATATTTGTTTGGTCATGGAATATTCTTGTCGTCGGGGAATATTCGTACGACGGCGCAGCCTTGTGTGAGCCCCATAACGGAAAGAGATTGGATGAAGAAAACGACAAAAATAAGTTTTTTATAAATAACGACATAGTTGTTACCGTTAATACTGTTGGAATACCCGGTGGTTAAAACACAGTAATACGCGTTGTTGCACAGTAGCACACGGTATTGCACCAATTATTGATTCTTACGTAAGAAGGCACTACTCAATAATTGTTACAGTAATTATTGTTCAATATTGTATTTTATTGATTCAATAATTGCTGCATTGATATTTTATATTACTGTTGTTTTAATAATTGTCACTACACAGTATTTTCTATTATCGGAACAATAATTCATATTATCTGAATAATATTATTAGATAATATTATTGGCAATGTCTAGAAAGTTCTGTCTAAGGAGAGGTTTGGTCATCTAATTGCGCGCCAGTAAGGAGAGATCCTTATTGGAAAGCCCCCTCTTTCCTGGGAACGGCCTGGTTGTCAGTACTGTGATTCTGTAATATTATTTGTGTATAATTAATTATTGATTTATATGATGAGGAAAATATTGATTTTATGTGGATATAGATGGAGAAAATTTTTAATGTGACAATTGTTGAAAATTAATATTTTATCTTTTTCTGATAAAATAATTCATTTAAATATATTATTTTAATAATATATTGATGGTGATATTTTTATAATGAATGTGGGATATATGAGTATATGAGGAGGAAGAGTATTTTTGTGGCATTAAATGATTTAACACATGTTTGGTGTGTTGGTGGATACAATTCTTGACCGAAAATTTATTATTGACTGTAAAATCGCCCGTTTGTGGATTTCGGTCAATTTCTGTTTGGAATTTAGAAAACCTTTCTTCTGCAAAGTTGTAGAGAATTGAATTTCCTATAAAAACTCGCGAGATTTGAATTTTCTGAATAAAGGGCTATTTATTATGAATTATTGAAGTTCTGAAGTTCCGAAATAATTGATTTTTGGAAGTTTTATTTATTATTTTGAAGAAAAACGTTTTTTGGCATTTAAGTGGGCTAACATGTGATAAGAATGGGCTGAATTCAGATCTCCCAAGGTGGGCTTGACAATTTTATAAATATAATATTATTATATTCAATTTTCTGCTTTGGTGTTCTAAGTATTTTCCTATAAATAGGGTGCTTAGGTTAGAATTGAAAATCACACCAGAAACACAAGTTTCTCTCTCTTTCTCTCTCTATATTTGTGAGCGTATTCTTGTGAGTATTCTAATACTTTGAGTATTGCTATACGGTGCAAGTTCAAGTCATAACCTATATCCGGTGTTTCAACTAGAAGTACTATTTTTACTGAGGTAAGGGATATTATTTCTTCTTAAATGATATTGTTTTCTTCAATATCATTATGCCGAAGTATTGATATGAACTTTTTATCAAATTTGGAACTTTTCATGTCGGGGTTACTATTCACGAGTTACTATTCATGAGTTACTATTCATGAGTTACTATTCACGAGTTACTATTCACCGAAAAATGAAATTTTCTTCTTTTTGTCCAAATATCTATTCTGGATACTAGCTTTGATTGTATCCATGTTTTGATCATTCTTGAATTTTACTTCACTATGATTGTTTATGAGGTATTTTTAGACATGGAATAGCTGAAATACGAATCCTTAATATTTACTCTTTTGTTTCACTGGATTCGTTTTCTCTAACATATTTTTCATCATCCTCAGTCCTAAATGATGATGTTACTGAATATCTTTGGCCTGTAGTGCAAAGATTGATAATTTTATGATGAATATCTTTGGCCCGTAGTGCAAAGATGAACAGGTGTTGAGGTGAACATGACCAACTGATGAATATCTTTGGCCGGTAGTGCAAAGATGAATATTTGATTCCAGATATATATTGATTGATGTTATAGGGATAAAATATCGACGATGAACTTTTAAATTCATATATAGAAGATAGTAGTTTGCATTCTCTACTTAACTCTTCTAATGAATTGATGTTTCCGCTGCAGTTGTTGATTTAAAACTTGTTGTCTATTGTATTCTATTAGATTTTTCCCTGTTGAAGACTAAGGATAATTTGTTGTATATTATCTTAGTCATAATATTCTTTACTGGGCTAGTTGAGCTCACCCTTTTCCTTGTTGTTCCATCTTTCTTCTCAGGAGGCGAGAATGTAGCGAGTACTAGTCGGGGTGTGGAATGATGGTTCAAGACAGTTGTTTTAGTAGTCCTCACTATTTTGTAAAATAGTGTATCAATAAGTATAATGAGTTCTTAGTTGAGTATGAATACTGTCTAGATGACAATATTTGTATTTAAACTCACAGTATATGTGTTGTTGTATTTTGCACGACAATTGTAATAATAAAGTTGTAGTTATTCTCTGTACCATGTATTTGGCGACTCAGAATGGGTTGGATGGATTGGACCTATTTTGGGGGCGTCACAGTTGGTATCAGAGCTTAGGGATATGATCTCTGGCGAAGATCGGGGAATAGAACTAGGAGGGGAGAGACGAGTAAATCCTTCGCTAGTGTGTCCTACCTAAGCTTATTTGTTGGTCGGTCATAATATAGGGATATTATGTGATATGTTAATTTGTTAAATTAACCTTTGTTCTATGACAGTATTTTAGAATGTCGACTGAGAATGTTAACACTGGAGTAAATGAGACGGTGGAGATGCTTATACTCACCAACGAGAAAAACGTGCAACTGGCTGGTAATGTTCCTCCTGTGAACAACACCACTGAGCAGACGATGAACGATGAGATGTTTAGAAGCTTTTTGCAGTTCATGCAAAATCAGACGAGGGAGACTCGTGTACAGAATACGGGTGGAAATGATAGCAATGCGCGGCTTGTCACAGCTAAGCAGTTCAAAGAGTTGGGACCACCAGAATTCTGGGAAAAGCCAGATCCGATTAAGGCGGAGATATGGGTCAAGCAAATTACCAAGATATTTGATGTCTTGGGATGCACGGAGGAACAGAAGGTTCCATTCGCCACCTTTATGTTTCGTGGCGAGGCAGACTACTGGTGGGAGTCTGTGAAACGTACCCATCCAGCCGCACTCAGCATGTCTTGGGAGACATTTCAGAAACTGTTCAATGACAAATACTTTCCTGAAAGTGTTCGTCATATGAAGGAGGTAGAGTTTATTAGACTGGAGCAGAATAACATGACGGTGTCCCAGTACGAGGCGAAATTTGCAGAGTTGTCCAGGTTTGCACCTCATTTGGTGGAGAATGAGGAACGTATGACGCGGATGTTTCTGAGAGGTTTGAAACCCGGCATACGTCAATATCTCATTTCTCATAAATTTTCTCTCTATTCAGATGTTGTCAACAGGGCTCAATTATTAGAGCGAGATAACGAGTACGGTCAATCGAGGGACCACAACCAGGATTATACCGGTGACAGCAGTCATCAGAACAATGATAACCAGCGGAGAAAGAAGAATACGAACAAGAACGGCAACCACTCTGGTGGTAATCATGGCCATGAGAATAGAAGAAGCGAGTCGGGAGGAGATTCAACAATGATAATACGAAGACGTCAGCACCAGCAACAACTGGTTCCAAGGGAGGAGAACGACCACCGGTCATATGCTATAAGTGCGGAAAAGAAGGACATATCAGCCCAAACTGTCCACAACAGTTTAAGGTATGTTATAACTGTGGAAAGGAAGGACATATCGCTCGAGATTGTATGCTAGCGAAACCAAGTTCAGCGGGGACGGTGACTCAAAAAGCTGTCCCAGAAAAGTCAAAGTCAACGGTTCTTGGAAGAGCGTTTTTCGTGACTGGTCAGAATGCGAGGAACCCGAACGAAGTTAGCACGGGTTAGTTAATTATAAATTTTTGCGAAGTCTATACCTTATTAGATACCGGTTCTACCAATTCATTTATTTCTCCTGCTTGTGCTCAACGTTTAAACTTGACTCCGGAGAAATTAGACTTTGATTTATCTGTGGAAACTCCGTTAGGAGAAACTTTCGTTACATCCACTGTTTATAAATCTTGTTTGATCCAAGTTGGCACCATCACATTACCTGTTGATCTTATCTCTTTAAAGATACTTGCTTTTGATGTGATTTTAGGAATTGATTGGTTAACTACTCATCATGCCAAAATTGATTGCTTTCGTAAGGTTGTTAGTTTTCATATTCCTAAGCAACCTGTTATTCGAATTCAAGCAACCAAACTATTGAAGTCAAACTCTTTCATATCAAGCCGTAAAGTCATTCGTTTATTGAAAAACGGATGTCAAGCTTTCTTAGCTATGTTATGGACTTGAACAAAAATACGTCAGATTTGAATGATATTTCTATTGTTAGTAAAAATTTTGACGTATTTCCTGAAGAATTTCTTGGCTTACTCCCAAAGCGTGATATTGAATTTTGTATCGACTTTGAACCCGGTACAAAACCCATTCCTAAAATCTCATATTGAATGGCTCCTATTGAACTTCGGGAGTTAAAAACCTAACTGTAGAAGTTTGTACCCGAGCCTCTATCTGGTGACTTCCTTTGTGGAATGCACTGAAGCCAAACTCTCCGTAGGGGATGCCATATTCGTATGGTAGTAACTGATAGGTGCCATTGTGACGTGATATCCAAGATTGGGATATGAGTCACAGTTGAGAGCAACCTAAGTTAGTAATCGAAATACGTAGCTTTCTGGTTATTATCGGAGATTCGTAAAAGGATTTTCTCGAATCGCTACTCCATTAACTCAGCTGACTCAAGAAGGATATCAAATTCGTACGGAGCGAAGAATGCGAGAAGAGTTTCCTAGAGCTTAAGAGGAGACTCATTTCGGCACCTGTTCTGACAATACCATCTGGTTCAGATGGATTTGTTATCTGCAGCGATGCTTCAGGCAAAGGGTTAGGATGTGTTCTCATGTAACGTGGGAAAGTCATAGCCTATGCCTCGCGACAACTTAAAGAATATGAGAGGAATTATCCTACTCATGATCTAGAGTTGGCAGCAGTCATTTTCGCGCTGAAGATCTGGAGGCACTATCTATATGGGGAGAAAGTGGAGATATATTTAGGCCATAAAAGCCTCAAATATTTCTTTACTCAAAAAGAACTCAACATGCGACACCGACGTTGGCTCGAGCTGTTGAAAGATTTCGATCATACCATCCAATACCATCCTAAAAAAGCGAACGCGGTAGCTGACGCATTGAGTAGAAGATCATATGCAGGAACGAGTGCGATGATGTCAAGTATACGCGTAGAACCAACTTTAATCGATAAAGTTAAAGTTGCTTAAGCCACAGACCGGGAGCTGATGCGTATGAAGAAGAAAGTACAAGAAGGTGCTATTCCGGAAGCAAGAATCGATGAAGAAGGAATACTTCGAGTCCACTCCAGACTTTGTGTTCCTAACGATTCTGATTTGAAGTACAAGATCATGATGGAGGCACACAATACATCATTTGCAATCCATCCTGGTAGTACTAAAATGTATCGTGATCTTCGACATACATTTTGGTGGAACAATATGAAGAGAGAGATTGCAAAGTTTATCTCGAGATGTTTAACTTGTCAACGTGTAAAGGCGGAGCATCAAGTACCAAAGGGTCCATTGCAACCACTTGAGATTCCGAAATTGAAGTGGGAACACATTACCATAGATTTTGTTACGGGTCTTCCCACGGTTTCTCAAGGCATAAATGCTATTTGGGTTATAGTTGATAGATTAACCAAGTCCGCTCATTTCTTTTCGATACGGGAGACTTATTCCCTTGAACGTCTTGCTAGTATGTACGTGAATGAGATTGTGAGGATGCATGGCATGCCAGTATCCATAGTTTCGGATCGTGACCCAAGATTCATTTCAAGATTTTGGGTTAGCTTGCAAAAAGCTATAGGCACGAATTTACGATTTAGTTCAGCTTACCATCCTCAAACGGACGGACAATCAGAGAGGACTATTCAAACTCTTGAAGATCTATTAAGACTTTGTGTCCTAGATCTCAAAAGGAGTTGGGATAAGTACCTACCATTGGTGGAATTCTCCTACAACAACAGTTATCAGGCGAGCATAGGTGTGGCTCCCTTTGAAGCATTGTATGGACGAAAGTGTCGCTCTCCAGTATGTTGGGATGAGGTGGGAGAAGCAGCGTTGTTGGGACCAGAGTTGGTACGAATGACTACAGAGAAGATCCAAACGATTCGACAACGTATACAAACGGCACAGGATCGACAAAAGAGTTATGTGGATGTTCATTGAAAGGACGTGAAATTTGACATTGGGGATCATGTATTGTTACGTGTAGCTCCATGGAAAGGAGTTACAAGATTTGGGAAGAGAGGAAAGCTCAATCCACGATTTATTGGTCCATTTCAGATTCTTGACCGAGTAAGAAATGTGGCCTATAAACTCGCGTTACCTCCAAGTATGTCTCGTGTTCATAATATTTTTCATATATCTGTGCTTCGTAAATATGTGAAAGACCCGAACCACGTTATTGAGTTAGAACCAGACGAGATAGCTGAAGATTTAACGTACGAGGAGGTACCTGTTAAGATCTTAGATAGGAAAGAGAATGTCCTACGCATGAAGGTTATACCACAAGTTAAGGTTTTGTGGAGAAACCATGCTATTGAGGAAATGACCTGGGTGTTGGAAACGGAAATGAAAGCGAGGTATCCTCATCTTTTTGAAACACCAGGTATGTATGTCAATTTCGAGGACGAAATTTCATAAGGAGGGGAGGTTGTAAGACCCCAAATTATTAATAAATGAAATTTAAATTCCTCTATTTATTATTTTAAAATAGTAAGGGTTGATTTGATTAATGTGGTTAGTTATGGGTAAAATGCGCAAATATTTCAAATAAGCAAGTGGTCCTAAAATATTCATTGTTGTCGGGGAATATTTGTTTGGTCATGGAATATTCTTGTCGTCGGGGAATATTCGTACGACAGCGCAGCCTTGTGTGAGCCCCATAACGGAAAGCGATTGGATGAAGAAAACGACAAAAATAAGTTGTTTATAAATAACGGCATAGTTGTTACCGTTAATACTGTTGGAATACCCGGTGGTTAAAACACAGTAATACGCGTTGTTGCACAGTAGCACACGGTATTGCACCAATTATTGATTCCTACGTAAGAAGGCACTACTCAATAATTATTACAGTAATTATTGTTCAATATTGTATTTTATTGATTCAATAATTGCTGCATTGATATTTTATATTACTGTTGTTTTAATAATTGTCACTACACAGTATTTTCTATTATCGGAACAATAATTCATATTATCTGAATAATATTATTAGATAATATTATTGGCAATGTCTAGAAAGTTCTGTCTAAGGAGAGGTTTGGTCATCTAATTGCGCGCCAGTAAGGAGAGATCCTTATTGGAAAGCCCCCTCTTTCCTGGGAACGGCCTGGTTGTCAGTACTGTGATTCTGTAATATTATTTGTGTATAATTAATTATTGATTTATATGATGAGGAAAATATTGATTTTATGTGGATATAGATGGAGAAACTTTTTAATGTGACAATTGTTGAAAATTAATATTTTATCTTTTTCTGATAAAATAATTCATTTAAATATATTATTTTAATAATATATTGATGGTGATATTTTTATAATGAATGTGGGATATATGAGTATATGAGGAGGAAGAGTATTTTTGTGGCATTAAATGATTTAACACATGTTTGGTGTGTTGGTGGACACAATTCTTGACCGAAAATTTATTATTGACTGTAAAATCGCCCGTTTGTGGATTTCGGTCAATTTCTGTTTGGAATTTGGAAAACCTTTCTTCTGCAAAGTTGTAGAGAATTGAATTTTCTATAAAAACTCGCGAGATTTGAATTTTCTGAATAAAGGGATATTTATTATGAATTATTGAAGTTCTGAAGTTCCGAAATAATTGATTTTTGGAAGTTTTATTTATTATTTTGAAGAAAAACGTTTTTTGGCATTTAAGTGGGCTAACATGTGATAAGAATGGGCTGAATTCAGATCTCCCAAGGTGGGCTTGACAATTTTATAAATATAATATTATTATATTTAATTTTCTGCTTTGGTGTTCTAAGTATTTTCCTATAAATAGGGTGCTTAGGTTAGAATTAAAAATCACACCAGAAACACAAGTTTCTCTCTCTTTCTCTCTCTATATTTGTGAGCGTATTCTTGTGAGTATTCTAATACTTTGAGTATTGCTATACGGTGCAAGTTCAAGTCATAACCTATATCCGGTGTTTCAACTAGAAGTACTATTTTTACTGAGGTAAGGGATATTATTTCTTCTTAAATGATATTATTTTCTTCAATATTATTATGCCGAAGTATTGATATGAACTTTTTATCAAATTTAGAACTTTTCATGTCGGGGTTACTATTCACGAGTTACTATTCATGAGTTACTATTCATGAGTTACTATTCACGAGTTACTATTCACCGAAAAATGAAATTTTCTTCTTTTTGTCCAAATATCTATTCTGGATACTAGCTTTGATTGTATCCATGTTTTGATCATTCTTGAATTTTACTTCACTATGATTGTTTATGAGGTATTTTTAGACATGGAATAGCTGAAATACGAATCCTTAATATTTACTCTTTTGTTTCACTGGATTCGTTTTCTCTAACATATTTTTCATCATCCTCAGTCCTAAATGATGATGTTACTGAATATCTTTGGCCTGTAGTGCAAAGATTGATAATTTTATGATGAATATCTTTGGCCCGTAGTGCAAAGATGAACAGGTGTTGAGGTGAACATGACCAACTGATGAATATCTTTGGCCGGTAGTGCAAAGATAAATATTTGATTCCAGATATATATTGATTGATGTTATAGGGATAAAATATCGACGATGAACTTTTAAATTCATATATAGAAGATAGTAGTTTGCATTCTCTACTTAACTCTTCTAATGAATTGATGTTTCCGCTGCAGTTGTTGATTTAAAACTTGTTGTCTATTGTATTCTATTAGATTTTTCCCTGTTGAAGACTAAGGATAATTTGTTGTATATTATCTTAGTCATAATATTCTTTACTGGGCTAGTTGAGCTCACCCTTTTCCTTGTTGTTCCATCTTTCTTCTCAGGAGGCGAGAATGTAGCGAGTACTAGTCGGGGTGTGGAATGATGGTTCAAGACAGTTGTTTTAGTAGTCCTCACTATTTTGTAAAATAGTGTATCAATAAGTATAATGAGTTCTTAGTTGAGTATGAATACTGTCTAGATGACAATATTTGTATTTAAACTCACAGTATATGTGTTGTCGTATTTTGCACGACAATTGTAATAATAAAGTTATAGTTATTCTCTGTACCATGTATTTGGCGACTCAGAATGGGTTGGATGGATTGGACCTATTTTGGGGGCGTCACACCAGGTACGTAAATTTTTGGGACAAAATTTCATGAGGAGGGGAGATTGTAAGATCCCGAATTTTATGAAATAAAAGTACTTAAATTTTCTTATAATTGTTATTCAGTAAATGGTTAAATTGATAAAAAGTTAAAGTTAAGGGTGATATATGATTTTTTTTTCAAAATAAGCAAGTGGCTATAAAATACTCATTGTTGTCGGGGAGTATTCGTTTGGTCGTGGAATATTTTTGCTGTCGGGGAATATTCGTACGACGGCGCAGCCATTTGTGGGCCCCATAACAGAATAACTGTCGGATGAAGAAAACGATAAGTTTGAGTTTTTATAAATAACGATGTAGTTGTTACCGTTAACACTATTAGAATACCAGATGGTTAAAATACAGTAATACGCGTGGTTGCACAGTAGCACACGGTATTGTACAATATTTTTGATTATTGATTTTTACGTAAGAAGGCACTACTCAATTATCGTTACAGTAATTACTGGTCAATAATTTATTTTATTGATTTAATAATTACTACGTTAATATTTTATATTATTGTTGTTTCAATAATTGTCATTGTACAATATTTTCCATTATCAGATCAATAATTCATATTATTTGAATAATATTATTAGATAGTATTATTGGCAATGTCTAGAAAGTTATGTCAAGAAGAGGTTTGGTTACCTAATTGCGCGCCAGTAAAAAAAAATCCTTATCAGGAAGCCCTCTCTTTCCTAGGAACGGCCTGGTTATCATTATTGTGATTCTGTAATATTATTTGTGAATAATTATTTATTGATTTATATGATAAGAAAATATTTATTTTTATGTGGATATATATGAAGGAATTTGTGTTGAGGTATTTTATCAGTATTTTGTCGGAATGGAGGCATTAAAATCAAATCAGTGTTCTTAAAGCTCTATTGCGTGAGTTATAATTTTAATCCGACCGTTGGATCGTTGTGATTTTTGGATATGTTATACATATATAAGTTGAGTATATGTCCACAAATTTTGAACAATTAAAAATTAACGCATGATTTGTTATGAAATTTAAAAGGTGTTAAAAATCATCCGTTTATAGATTTCGGATATTTTTTTTTCTGAAATTTAGAAAAACTTAAAGCTACAAAGTTGTAGAGAATTCGATTTCGTGTGGAATGGATATAAAATTCGTATTTTTCTGATAAAATGGCTATTTTATATGATATACTGAAGTTTCGAAAAATAAAATAATTTTTATTAAAATTAGGTGGGACTCACTTTTGTTTTTAACATGTGGGCTGCCAAAATTTTTCAAAAATGGCTGCCCAACAATTCAACAAAGTATGCGTAGAAATTTTGTATAAATAATATTATTATTTTATTATTTAGTCTCCTTTGGCGTTCACACATTTTCCTATAAATAGGTGCTTAGATTAGAATTAAAAATCACACCAGAAACAAGTTTTCTTTCTCTCTATATTATCAAGCGTATATTTATGAGTATTTAGATACTTTGAGAATTGCTATTCAGTGCAAGTTTCCTTCGGCTTTACATCCGATATTCCGAACAGAAATACTGTTATTTTGAGGTAAAAGATGTTATTTTCTTTTTAAATGATATTATTTTCCTCAATATCATTATGTCAAAATATTGATATGAGTTTGATTGTGGAATTTCTACCTTTTTGTGTCAGAGTTACTATTCACGTATACTGCACTATTCACAAATACGACACTATTCACCGAAATATGAAATTTTCTCTTCATTATCCCAGATGTCTATTATGATTACTATATTTGATTGTATCCATATTTTTAAACTTTATTCTTGAATTTTACTCCATTATAATTTATTATGGAGTATTTTTAAACTTGTGTTATCTAAAGTATGAATCTCTAAACTTTATTTTTTTATCTCACTGGATTCGTTCTCTAAAATATTTTTCATCATCCTCAGTCCTTAATGGTGATACTTGATGAATATCTTTGGCCTGTAGTGCAAAGATGTATGATTACCTGATGAATATCTTTGGCCCGTAGTGCAAAGCTGAACAGGTGTTGAGATGAACATGACCAACTGGTGATACAAATGAATATCTTTGGTCCGTAGTGCAAAGATGAATTTTTGATTCAAGATGTATATTGATTGATGTTACAGGGATAAAGTATTGATGATGGACTTTTAAATTCATAGATGATAGTAGATTTCATTCTCTACTTAACTCTTCTAATGAATTGTTGTTTCCGTTGCAGTTGTTGATCTAAAACTTGTTGTCTATTATATTCTATCAGAATTTTCCCTATTAAAGACTAAGGATAATTTGTTGTATATTATCTTAGTCATAATATTCTTTACTGGGCTAGTTGAGCTCATCCTTTTTCTTTTTGTTCCATTTTTCTTCTCAAGAAGCGAGAACATAGCAGGAACCAGTCGGGGTATAGAGTGATGGTCCTAGACAGTTATTTTAGCAGTCGTCACTATTTTTGTAAAATAGTGCATCAATAATTATAATGAGGACTTTATTTGAGTGTGGATATTGTCTAGAAGACAATATATGTATTTAAACTCACAGTATGTGTTGTCGTATTTTGCACGACAATTGTAATAATAAAGTTATAGTTATTTTTTGTACCATGTATTTGGCGACTCAGAATGGGTTGAGTGATGTATACCTATTTTGGGGGCGTCACATTAAATTTCAAGAATAAGAGTCACAACAGATAACTTGAAGGAAAAAAAAATAATTTTTTTTTCTTTTGTGAATAGTACCCATGAACAGTACCCGTGGACAGTACCTGTGAACAGTACCCGTGAACAGTATCCGTAAATAGTACCCATGAACAGTACCCAGCCATGAAAAGCTCCAAATTTGATAAAAAGTTCGGACCAATATTCCTATGAAATGATATTAGATGAAGCGGAATTTCTAATCATTTTAAGAATTATAGAAGCAATACTTACCATAGTAAGTTTAAATTTAGGAATAAGAGATGAAATAATATCGCTTACATAATATGGAGTATGAAAAGAAATAATATTTTCCACGAGTATTGCAATAAAATAATATCCTTTACCTTAGTAGAACTGGATTTGACTGGAATATCGGATATTATTCTGAGAAAATCTTGCAAAAAAACTACGCTCAAATTATTTTTATACTCAAGAAAAATACTCACAATACTTTAGAATAAGAATTTTTGAATTTAAAATGGTGTGTTGAGGAAGAAAGGTTACCCCCTATTTATAGCAACGGAAGGAGAAAACAAATAAGGTATTCTGCCTAACTCTCATTTTTTTTTCTTCTCTGCCTAATAAGTTTGCCTAACTCCTCTTTTTTTTCCATATGGGTGGGGGTCACACATTACTTTGCCGGAAAACTCACAATTCATTTCCTCCCAATTTCCTTACTGCCTAACAATCCTTCATTTCCAAGGCCCCACGCATGAGAAAACATAATTTGAAATGTCTTTGCAGACCATTTCCTCCACCAACCATTTCCACCAATCAAAACAATGCTACATTTTGAAAACAAAGCATTCAAATACATTTTGTTCACTCATTTCCTTTAATCACATGCTTATATATTATAATAATAATATTATTAAAAAATTATAATAATGTATATGAATGAATATTTTATCGGAGAAATAATTGTAATTTCACAAAAATATGCCAAACTTTCAACAATTATTTCATGCTAAAATTCTTTCATTTATACCCACATAAAATAAATATATCCTTCGTTTATATCCACATAAAATAAATATTTTCTTATCATATAAATCAATAATTAATTATTCACAAATAATATTACAGAATCACAATAATGACAACCAGGCCGTTCCCAGGAAAGAGGGGACTTTCCGATAAGGATTCTCCCTATTGGCGCACAATTAGATGACCTAACCTCTCATTGACAGAACTTTATAGACATTACCAATAATGCTATCTAATAATATAATTCAAATAATATGAATTATTGATCTGATAATGGGAAATACTGCGCAGTGACAATTATTGAAATAATAATAATATAAAATATCAACGCAGCAATTATTGAATCAATAAAATAAAATCTTGAACAGTAATTACTGTAACAATTATTGAGTAGTGCCTTCTTACGTAAGAATCAATAATTCAAAAATACTGTGCAATACTGTGCAACCACGCGTATTACTGTATTTTAACCACAAGGTATTCCAACAGTAGTAACTGTAATAATTACGCTGTTATTTATAAAAACTCATATTTGTCATTTTTTTCATCCGACAGTTATTCTATTATGTGGCCCACAAATGACTGCGCTGTCATACGGATATTCCGGACAAAAGGAATATTCCACGACCAAACGAATATTTCCCAACAACAATGATTAGTTTATAACCACTTGCTTATGTTGTAAAATTTGCATATTTCACCCATAGCCAAAGTATTATATCAAATTAACACCTTATTAATTCAAAATAATAATTAGAGAAAATTCAATTTTATTTATAAAAAGTTGGGGGGGGGGGTCTTACAACCTCCCCTCCTTATAAAATTTCGTCCTCGAAATTGACGCACGTACCTGGTATTTCGAAAAGGTGAGGATACCTCGCTTTCATTTCTGATTTCAATTTCCAGGTCATTTCCTCAATAGCATGATTTCTCCACAAAACCTTGACTTATGGTATAACCTTTGTGCGTAGGACATGCTTTTTCCTATCCAAGATCTTAACAGGTACTTCCTCGTACATTAAATCTTCGGCTATCTCGTCTGGTTCTAACTCAATAATATGGTTTGGGTCTTTTACATATTTACGAAGCATAGATATGTGAAAAACATTATGAATACGAGACATGCTTGGAGGTAATGCGAGTCTATAGGACACATTTCCTATTCGATCAAGAATCTCAAATGGACTAACAAATCGTGGATTGAGTTTTCCTCTCTTCCCAAATCTTGTAACTCCTTTCCATGGACCAATATGTAACAATCCATAATCCCCAACATTAAATTCCATATCCATTCGATGAAGATCCGCATAACTCTTTTGTCGATCTTGTGAGGTTTGTATACGTTGTCAGATCATTTGGATCTTTTTTGTAGTCATGTGTACCAATTCTGGTCCCAACAACGTTGCTTCTCCCACCTCGTCCCAGTATACTGGAGAATGACATTTTCGTCCATACAACGCCTCGAATGGAGCCATGCCTATACTTGCTTGATAACTGTTGTTGTAGGAGAATTCCACCAATGACAAGTACTTATCCCAACTTCCTTTGAAATCAAGGACACAGAGTCTTAATAGATCTTCAAGGGTTTGAATAGTCCTTTCTGATTGCCCGTCCGTTTGAGGATGGTATGCCGAACTGAATCGTAAATCCGTGCCCATAGCTTTCTGCAAGCTAACCCAAAATCGTGAAGTGAATCTTGGGTCACGATCCGAAACTATGGATACTGGCATGCCATGCAATCTCACAATCTCATTCACGTACATACGAGCAAGGCGTTCAAGGGAATAAGTTTCTTGTATCGGCAAAAAATGAGCAGACTTGGTTAATCTATCAACAATAACCCAAATCACATCTATGCTTTAAGAAACCTTGAGAAGACCCGTAACGAAATCCATGGTAATGTGTTCCCACTTCCATTTCTAAATCTCAAGTGGTTGTAATGGACCCTTTGGCACTTGATGCTCCGCCTTTACACGTTGACAAGTTAAACACCTCGAGATAAACTCCACGATCTCTCTCTTCATATTGTTCTACCAAAATGTATGTTAAAGATCATGATACATTTTGGTACTACCAGGATGGATTGTAAACGGTGTGTTATGTGCCTCCATCATAATTCTATGCTTCAAGTCAGAATCATTAGGAACGCAAAGTCTGGAGTTGACTCGAAGCATTCCTTCTTCATCGATTCTTGCTTCTGGAATATCACCTTCTTGCACTTTCTTCTTCATACGCATCAACTCCAGGTCTATAGCTTGAGCAGCTTTAACTTTATCGATTAAAGTCGGTTCTACTCGTATATTTGCCATCATCACGTGGGTCCCTGGAATCTTTAATTCTATCTCCATCATTTGCAAGTCATACAAAATGGGCCTTTACGTTGATAATATCGCACTCGTACCCGCATATGATCTTCTACTCAATGCGTCAGCTACTACGTTCGCTTTTCCAGGATGGTATTGAATAGTATGGTCGTAGTCTTTCAATAGCTCGAGCCAACGTCGTTGTCGCATGTTGAGTTCTTTTTGGGTGAAGAAATATTTGAGGTTTTTATGATCCGTATAAATCTCCACTTTCTCCCCATACAAGTAGTGTCTCCGGATTTTTAACGCGAAAACGACTGCTGCCAACTCCAGATCATGAGTAGGATAATTTCTCTCATATTCTTTGAGTTATCGTGAGGCATAGGCTATGACTTTTCCATGTTGAATGAGACCACATCCTAACCCTTTGCCTGAAGCATCGCTGTAGATAACAAATGAAAGACCCTAATTTTTTTTAATAAAGATGATTTTTCTATTAATATCATTTTTGAATATCATGGAATGAATTTGATATAATGTTATAGTTGTGGATAATATTTATAAATTTTTCAAAGTACGCAAGTTGTTATATAATATTCGATTGGTCGGAAAATATTCGTTTTAACAGGAAATATTTGTACAACGGTACAATCATTGGTGGACTCCACAACAGAATTATTGTCAGATTGAGAAAATGACAAAAATATTTTATAAAAATAACGGCGGAAGTTTTACCGTTAACTGTTGAAACACCCGGTGTTAAAAGTACACTAATACGCGTGGTTGTATAGTAGCACACGATATTGATTATTGATGCTTATGTGAGAAGTCACTCAGTTGCATTCAATTATTATCGATATTTTATATATTGAGATGACATAGTTATTAATATTATTATTTACAATATTAACGATATCTAGAAGTTCTGCCAAGGAGAGGTTTTGTCACCTAATTGCGCGCCAATAGGGAGAAATCCTTATTGGAAAGCCCCCTCTTTCCTGGGAACGACCTGGTCGATTAATAGTGTGAACTATAATAATGATGATGAGTTTTGTTTTATTAGTATTATTAATGTAATAAAATAGAAAAGCTTTTTATATAAAACGGAATACTTTTATAAAGTTATTCGTTTTATTAGACTATAAATAGAATATATAATATTTTATTATGCATAGTATTTTGCATAATAAAATCTTTATATATAAAACAGAATACTGTTTTATTAGACAATAATATATTTTATTATGCATTGTGTTGCATAGTGCTTGCAAAGTATTTTACATAGTAAAATCTTTTTATATAAAACAGAATACTTTTATAAAGTTATTTGTTTTATTAGATTTTAAATAATATATATATATTATATATATATATATATATAATATTATATTTTATTGCATAGTGCAGCATAGTATCTTTTCTATTTTCCTATAAATAGGATGCTTGGTTAGAATTGAAAACCACACCAGAAGTTCAGAGAATTTTTCTATAATCTTGAGCGTATTTCTTTAGAGTTTTAAGAAGCTTTGAGCGTAGTGCAAGTTTTCTTCAAAAATATCCTCGCCCTACCAGTCAGAATACTGTTCTTTTACGGTAAGGGATATTATTTCTTTCTTTTGTCTTCACAAAGAGAACTTCTGTTATTCCATTCTTTATTATTATGTTCGAATAACCTGTCTATGTGAAGTACCGCATACTTGGTGAAATTCTTTTGTTATTCCATTCTTTATTATTATGTTGGAATAACCTGTCTATGCGAAGTACCACATACATGGTGAAATTCTTCTGTTATTCTATTCTTTATTATTCTGTTGGAAATCCTGTCTGTGCATTTACGCATGACCTGGTTCCGTTGTTTATTATTCTATTGGAATATCTTGTCTGTGCGTTTACGCATGACCTGGTTCTATTATTTATTATTCTGTTAGAATATCCTGTCTGTGCTTTTACGCATGACCTGGTTCCATTATTTATTATTCTGTTAGAATAACCTGTCTGTGCGGTCTATCACATGCATGGTGATTTCTTTTGTTATTCCATTTTTTATTATACTCAGTTGGTTAAAGTTTTGACTTCTATACTCCATGAAATTAGTGGAATATTCTTAATATTTGCGCTTCATCTAGTATCTTTTCATGGAAATATTCTTCTGAGCATTCTTGAATTTTACTCTACAAAGAAGTATCATGTTGACAATTTGGACGTAATTAGTTCCTGGATAAATAAATTCTTGAACTTGTTTTATTGAATTCTTATATCATTGTCATCATCCTCATGTTTATATTATGTTGAAAGTCATCTGTGGCCTGTAGTGCATAGCTGGACTTGATATGATTATGACCAGAGATTATTCGGTGTAATCATGACCGTAATGTTACAAATGATGTGGAAAAAGTTCTCATTGGCCCGTAGTGCATTGATGGACAGTTGTTGGCATGATCATGACCATTGATGAATGCACGAATATCCTTGGCCCGTAGTGCATGGATAATTTGTGGTTGTGATACTAATGAATATCCTTGACCGTAGTGTAGGGAAGATGTGGATTATTTATTAAGCTGAGTCTCAACGATAAAAGTGATGAAAAACCTTTTAAATCATAAAAGATAATAGATTTTATTCTCTACTTGACTCTTTTAATGGATTGCTTGTTCTGCTGCAGTTAAACTTGATATTTGTTATATTTTATCAGTTTAACACTGTTGAAGTCTAACGATAATTTATTGAGCATTATCTTAGTCATAATATTTCTTACTGGGCTAGTTGAGCTCACCCTTTCTTTCACTGTTCTATTCAGGAAATGAGAACGTAGCCGGGACTAGTCGGGGAACGGAGTGAAGGTCCAGATGATAGTATTAGTAGTCCTCACTATTCTGTTAAATAGTGTGAAAATAAATATAATAAGAACTCTTTTGAGTGTGGATATTGTCTAGATGACAATATTCTTATTAAAACTCTTAGTTTACATTTTGTCGTATTTTACACGACAACTGTATTATTAAGTTGTATTTGAATTTTGTACCATGTATTTGGCGACTCAAGATGGGTGATGTATACCTATTTTGGGGGCGTCACAAAAATCCATCCGAACCAGATGGTATTGCCAGAACAGGTGCTGAAATGAGTCTCTTCTTGAGCTCTTGGAAACTCTTCTCGCATTTCTCGCTCCATACGAATTTTATATCTTTCCGAGTCAGCTGAGTTAACGGAGTAGCGATTCGAGAAAATCCTTCCCCGAATCTCCGATAATAACCAGCTTAGCCCAGAAAGCTACGCACTTCGGTCACTAACTTTGGTTGCTCCCAACTTTGTATTGCTTCAATCTTCATCGGGTCAACAGATACTCCATATTTTGACACCACGTGCCCAAGGAATGCTACTTCCTCAAGCCAGAACTCACATTTCTTCAGCTTGACATATAACTTATTTTTCACGAAGTCTTTGAAGTATCAGCTTCAAATGGTGCTCATGATCTTCACGGCTTTTGGAATAGATGAGGATGTCATCAATAAAGACAACAACGAACTGATCCAAATATTCCTTAAATACTCGGTTCATCATATCCATGAAAGCAACAGGAGCATTAGTCAATCCAAAATACATGACTAAGAATTTATAACGTCCGTACCGAGTTCTGAAGCCAGTCTTTGGAATATCCTCAGTTATAATCTTCAGCTGATGATATCCAGAACGAAGATCGATATTCGAAAAGAATTATGCTCCTTGCAACTGGTCAAATAGGTCATCAATGTGAGGTAGCAGATACTTATTCTTGATGGTGACATGGTTCAATTCTCGGTAGTCAATACAAAGTCGCATACTCCCTTCTTTCTTCTTTACAAATAACACAGTAGCACCCCAAGGAGATGTACTAGGACGAATGAAACCGATGTCTAACAACTCCTGTAGTTGGACTTTTAACTCCTGAAGTTCAATAGGAGGCTTTCGATATGGGATTTTAAAAATGGGTTTTGTACCCAGTTCAAGGTCAATAAAGAATTCAACTTCACGTTCTGGGGGTAGACCGAGAAGTTCTTCAGGAAATACATCAGAAAATTCACTAACAACAGAAATATTATTCAAATCTGACTTGTCTTTATTCAAATCCGTAACATGGGCTAAGAAAGCTTGATATCCGTTTTTAATAAACGAATGGCTTTATGGCTTGATATGACAGTGATTGATTTTAGTGGTTTAGTTGCTTGAATTCGCATAACAGGTTGGTTAGGAATATGAAAACTAATAACCTTACGAAAACAATCAATTTTGACATGATGAGTGGTTAACCAATCGATCCCTAAAATCACATAAAATGCAAGTATTTTTAAAAAAATAAGATCAACAGGTAATGTGATGGTGCCAACTTGGATCAAGCAAGATTTATAAGTAGTGAATGTAACGAAAGTTTCTCCTCACGGAGTCTCAACAGATAAGTCAAAGTACAATTTCTCCGGAGTAAAGTTCAAATGTTGAGCACAAGCAGGAGAGATTAAAGAATGGGTAGAACCGGTATCTAGTAAAGTATAAACTTCACAAGAGTTTATGATTAGCTTACTCGTGATCACCTCGTTCGGGTTCCTCACGTTTTGGCCAGTCACGACAAACGCTCTTCCAGGAACCGCTGATTTTGACTTGTCCAGGACAGCCTTTGGAGTCACCATCCCTACTGAACTTGGTTTTGCTACAGAACAATCTCGAGCTATATGACCTTCCTTTTCACAGTTATAACATACCTTGAATTGTTGTGGGTAGTTTGGGCTGATATGTCCCTCTTTCCCGCATTTGTAACATACGACCGGTGGTGGTTCTCCTCCCCTAGAAACAGTTGATGTTGGTGTTGACGTCTTCAAATTGTCATTGTTATATCTTCTCTTCTTGAAATCTCCTCCCAACTCGCTTCTTCTATTATCATGGCCACGATTACCACCAGAGTGGTTACCTCTTTTGTCTGTATTTGTAAGACCCCAACTTGTAGGAATAAAAATAAATTTTTTATAAATATCATTTTTGAATATTATGGAGTGAATTTGATATAATGTTATAGCTGTGGGTAATATTTATAAATTTTACAAAGTACGCAAGTTGTTATATAATATTCGATTGGTCGGGGAATATTCGTTTTAACAGGGAATATTTGTACGACGGCACAATCATTGGTGGACCCCACAACGAAATTATTATCGGATTGAAAAAACGATAAAAACATCTTTTTATGAAAATAACGACGAAAGTTTTACCATTAACTGTTGAAACACCCGGTGTTAAAAGTACAGTTATACGCGTGGTTGCATAGTAGCACACAGTATTGATTATTGATGCTTACGTGAGAAGGCACTCAGTTTTGTTCAATTATTACTTCAATAATTGTTGCATAGTATCTCACGTTATTTGATTCAATTATTGTCGATATTTTATATATTATTAAATCAATAATTGAGATAACAAAGTTATTAATATTATTATTTGTAATATTAACGATGTCTATAAGTTCTGTCAAGGAGATCTTTGGTCACCTAATTGCGCGCCAATAGGGAGAAATCTTTATTGAAAAACCCCTTCTTTCTTGAGAACGACCTGGTCGATTAATATTGTGAATTATAATAAAGGTGATAAGTTTTGTTTTATTATTATTATAAATGTAATAAAATAAAAAACTTTTTATATATAACAGAATACTTTTATAAAGTTATTCGTTTTATTAGACTATAAATAGAATATATAATATTCTATTATGCATAGTGTTTGCATAGTGCTTGCATAGTGTTTGTATAGTAAATTTTTTTTATATAAAACAGAATACTTTTATAAAGTTATTCGTTTTATTAGATTATAAATAGAATATATTTTATTTCATTTAAAAGATTTTATTTTATTAGAATATTTTATTAATACTGCATAGTAAATTAATATGGACCGTCCGTTTAAAAGTAAATCAATCTGGACCGTTCATGAATTAGTTACTATTCAGTCTATTCTCCTATAAATAGAAGCTCATTCTTTCATTATTTTTTACGAATTCACTGAAACTCTAGAGAGAGAAACTATAGAGAGAAAGAAAAAAAGTATTCCGCTACTTCACTACTCCTATATTCAGTTTCTTCTAAGGTAAGGGGTATTATTTCTTTTGTATTCATGAAGAGAACTTCTGTTATTCTATTCTTTATTATTCGGTTGGAATAACCTGTATACGTGGACTACCCTATACTTGGTGAAATTCTTCTGTTATTCCATTCTTTATTATTATGTTGGAATAACTTGTCTATGTAAAGTACTGCATACATGGTAAAATTCTTCTATTATTCCATTCTTTATCATTCTATTGGAACATCCTGTCTGTGCTTTATGCATAACCTGGTTCTATTATTTATTATTCTGTTGGAACATCCTGTCTGCATTTTACGCATGACCTGGTTCCATTATTTATTATTCTGTTGGAATATTCTATCTGTGCGTTTACGCATGACCTGGTTCCATTATTTATTATTCTGTTGGAATAACCTGTCTGTACGGTCTATCGCATACTTGGTGAATTCTTTTGTTATTCCATTCTTTATTATACTCAGCTGTTAAAGTTTTGACTTTTATACTCCATGAAATTAGTGGAATATCTTTGATTTTTGCGCTTCATCCAGTATCTTTTCATGAAAATATTCTTCTGAGCATTCTTAAATTTTACTCCACAAATAAGTATCATGTTGACAATTTGGACGTTATTGGTTCCTGGATAAATTAATTCTTGAACTTGTTTTATTGAATTTTTATATCATTGTCATCATCCTCATGTTTATATTATGTTGAAAGTTATCTGTGGCCTATAGTGCATAGATGGACTTTGTATGATTATGACTGGGGATTAATCGGTATAATCATGACCGTAATGTTACAAATGATATGGTAAAAGTCCTCATTGGCCCGTAGTGCATTGATGGACAGTTGTTGGCATAATCATGACCATTGATGAATACACGAATATCCTTGGATCGTAGTGTTTGGATAATTTGTGGTTGTGATACTAAAGAATATCCTTGGCCGTAGTGCAGGGATGATGTGGTTTATTTATTAAGCTGAGTCTCAGCAATAAAAGTGATGAAAAACCTTTTAAATCATAGAAGATAGTAGATTTTATTCTCTACTTAACTCTATTAATGGATTGGTTATTCCGCTGCAGTTAAACTTGATGTTTGTTATATTGTATCAGTTTAACACTATTGAAGGCTAAGGATAATTTATTCTGTATTATCATAGTCATAATATTTCTTACTAGGCTAGTTGAGCTCACCCTTTTGCTTTCATTGTTCTCTTCAGGAAATGGCAACGTAACAGGGACTAGTCGGGGAATAGAGTGACGGTCCAGAGGATAGCATTAGTAGTCCTTACTATTCTATGAAAAAGTGTGTTAATAAATGTATTGAGGACTTATTTTGAGTTTAAATACTGTCTAGAAGACAATATTTGTATTAAAACTCACAGCTCATGTTGTATATTTAAGATTATATTTGTATTCTGTACCATATATTTGGCGACTCAGAATAGGTGATGTATACCTATTTGGGGGCGTCACAGTTGGTATCAAAGCTTAGGGATATGATCCCTGGCTGAGATGTGAGATAAGAACTAGAAGGGGAGAGATGGGGAATTCTTTCGCTAGTATGACCTACTTAAGTTTATTTGATATTTAATTGGTCGGTCAGAGTATGAGAATATTATGTGATATGTTAATTAACCCTTGTTTTGTGGCAGTATTTGAAAATGACATCCGAGAATGTTGAGAATATCAATGGAGCACAGGAGACCGTTGAGTCTCCACAGATCAATAATCAGGATAATGTGCATCAGGAAGGCAACAATCCTCATGCAAACAACAACACTGACTAAATTATGAACGATGGAATGTTTAGAGGCTTTATGCAATTCATGCAACATCAGGAAAGAGCGGCTCCTGTCCAAAATACAGGTGGAAACACTGGCAACTCTCGGACGGTCACCGCTAGCAGTTTAGGGAACTGGGACCACCAGAGTTTTTTTGGAGAGCCAAAACCACTTAAGGCGGAGACGTGGATGAAGCAGATCTGCAAGATATTTGATGTCTTGGGATGCTCCGAGGAGCAAAAGGTTCCCTTTTCCACCTTCATGTTGCGTGTAGAGGTAGATTACTGGTGGGAATCTGTAAAGTGTATTCAACCTACCGCACTGAAGATGATTTGGGAGAAGTTCCAAGAATTTTTCAACGACAAGTACTTTCTCGAAAGTATTCATCACATGAAAGAGGTAGAATTCATCAAGCTGGAGCAAAACAACATGACCGTATTGCAGTACGAAGCCAAGTTTGCAGAGTTGTCCCAGTTTGCATCCCATTTGGTTGATAATGAGGAGAGAATGACGCGAATATTTCTAAGAGGTTTGAAACCCGAGATATCTTATCTCTCATAAACTATGTTTGTATTCAGATGTTATTAATAGGGCTCAGTTATTGGAGCGCGATAATGAGTCAACCCAACCAAAAGAGAGCAACCGGCAAAATGATAATACTAGTGAGAGCAGTCATCGAAGCGGTGACAACAAGCGTGGTGGGAATTAACAGGCCAGAAATGGTAACCACTTCGGTGGTAATCAGGGCCAAAATAATAAGAATGGACATTTCAAGAAGAGGAGATTTAACAATGATGGAAAGACGTCAGCACCAGCACCCGTTGTTAACGAAGGAGAACGACCACCTATCATATGCTTCAAATGCGGAGGGGAGGGACACATTAGTCCAAAATGCGCGATGCCGTCCAAAGTATGTTATAATTGTGGAAGAGAAGGTCACCTAGCCCGATTTTGTTGTTCACCGAAGACAAGTTCAGCTAGGATGGAGGCACCAAAGGCCGTCCTAGAAAAGTTAAAGCCGGTAGTGCAAGGGAGAGCGTTTGTTGTGACCTCCTAGAAAGCAAGGAACCCGAACGAGGTTATCACGGATAAGCTTATCATAAACTCTAGCAAAGTCTATACCTTATTTGATACCGGTTCTACCCATTCTTTTTATTTCTCCTACTTGCGCTCAACGTTTAAACTTGACTCCAGAGAAATTAGACTTTGACTTATCTGTTGAAACTCCGTTGGAAGAAACCTTCATTACATCAACTGTTTATAAGTCTTGTTTAGTTTAAATCGGCACCCGCTGCGTTACATGTCGATCTTATTTTTTTGAAAATACTTGCATTTGATGTGATTCTAGGGATTGATTGGTTAACTACTCATCATGTAAAAATTGATTATTTTCTTAAGGTTGTTAGCTTTCATATTCCTAACCAACCTATTATGCGAATTCAAGCAACCAATCCATTAAAATTAATCACTGTCATCTCAAGCCATAAAGCTATTCATTTATTAAAAAACGGATGTCAAACTTTCTTAGCTCATGTCACGGATCTAAACAAAAATACGTCAATTTTGAATGATATTTCTATTGTTAATAAATTTCTTGACGTATTCCCTGAAGAACTTACTGGCCTACCCCCAGAGCGTGAAATTGAATTTTGTATCGACCTTGAACTCGGTACAAAACCCATTTCCAAATCTCCATATCGAATGACTCCTATTGAACTTCAGGAGTTAAAGACCCAACTGCTGGAATTGTTAGACATTGGCTTTATTCGTCCTAGTACTTCTCCTTGGGGTGCTCTTGTTCTATTCGTGAAGAAGAAAGATGGGAGTATGCGACTTTGTATTGATTATCGGGAGTTAAATCATGTCACCATCAAAAATAGGTACCCATTGCCACGTATTGATGACCGGTTTGACCAAATGAAAGGAACCAAATTCTTTTCAAAGATTGATCTTCGTTCCGGATATCACCAATTGAAGATTAGAACCGATGACATTCCAAAGACGACTTTCAGAACTCGGTACGAGCATTATGAATTCCTAGTCATGTCTTTTGGATTGACTAATGTGACAACCCCAAAATAGGTCCATTCCATCCAATCTATTCTGAGTCGCCAAATATATGGTACAGAAAACAACTACAACTTTATTACAACAATTATCGTGCAAAATACAATAACACATATGCTGTGAGTTTGGATACAAATATATACCAAATGTGACTCATGTCCCAACCGTGGACAACACCTCATAATGACACCTTACATAAAGGTATAGTCAAAAACTGTTTTAGAAATTAGAATCTTTGGGAAGTGCTCAAGGAAACCTTTGTACATGGGAGACCATGCTTCTAGGTTGTGATAGATATCATATGGCCACAGAGTGGTTGACCCAATATACCCCAAAGAAAAACGAGAAGATTACTATCATATTCTTCCCAATAGTGAGTCTTCTCTTGACTTATCATTATCTCCACTGTCTCTAATTGAGAATTATACTTCAAACAAATACCAAGATTATATAGGTAGTGCTCGTAAATATACTCAGCAAGTGGATGAGCACAATCCTGTCTTATGATGACACGAGGTTGTATGTAATTAGACATCTTGTTTGATAGTGGCAAAACACCCTTCCAACGTTGGGTTCGCTTCATCCTAGATGATTCACCAAATATAACTACTAAATGATGACTATCGTTCTATTCCCCTGTTACCCCCGCTCGACCCAGCCACACTCTTATTACCTGGAAGAAATTGTGAAACAGAAGGGTGAGCACAACTAGCCCAGTAAAGAAAATTATGACTAAAGATAAATAAGTTATCAATAGCCTTCAACAGAATTAAATCAGAGATTTAGAACATATGGTAGATGATAAAAATTTCAACCATAGTTGCACCGGAACGAGCAATCCATTAGAAGAGTCAAATAGACTACAAAGTCTATTATCTTCTCCATGTTAAAAATCCACCAATAATGTTTTATCCCTGTAACATCAATCAACAATTCTGGTCCACAATCATATGAATAACTCATAATCATAATTGTAGTTCTAAATTTCTCTTCTCATCCAGGACAAAGATAATTTTCATCACCTATCTTTACCTGAAACATCAAAGATCATGGTTACACCAAATCACAGTTCATGTTCATAATCATACTAATAACTTCATCTTTGCACTACGACCAAAGACATTCATTTATATCACCAGTTGGTCATGTTCATCTCAACACCTGTTCATCTTTGCACTACTGGCCAAAGATATTCAACAACATGTCATCTTTGCACTACGGGCCAAAGATATTCATCAACAATTCATCTTTGCACTATAGGCCAAAGATATTCAACAACAGTTCATATTTGCACTACAGGCCAAATATATTCATCAACAGTTCATATTTGCACTATAGGCCAAATATATTAATATCTCAAAGAAATATATAATCATTTTAGAATTTATATAAACAATAATTATAACCATGTTAATCAATTCACCTTTGCACTTAAGCTAAAGATATTCAATTATAAATTCAATGGTCATGATCATACAAGTCAATAATTCAACTTTGCACTACTGGCCAAAGGGAACCCATAGTCATGATCATACCAAAAATCTACCCATCTTTACACTCAAGTCAAAGAGAAATATCATCATTAGGGTTATAAAAATGTTATATATGATAATAAAATCAACATAATCAACATATATATATTTAATTTCAAGAGTAATATTCATAAATCAACTATAATTTGGTCAGAAAAAGAAACCAATTTTGTCGTGAATAGTAACTCGTGAATAGTAACTCATGAATAGCAACTCGTGAATAGTAACTCGTGAATAGTAATTCATGAATAGTAACTCGACATGAAAAAAGTAGAAATTTTACAATAAAATCCATACCAATATTTCGGTATAATGATATTGAAAGGATAATATTTCTTAAGCTTATAAACAATTTATTTTAATTGTTTACACTTTACTAAATAATGCATTTAATCATCCTAAAATGCCAAACTTATAAGATTTTATTATCAATAGCCAAAACCCTCATCAAAAATCTGCATATACCTCATATATGTTTCTCAAGTCATAAAATCCTATTTTTCAATTTTCTTACTTCACATAACATATTTAATTCATTTATTCATAACTAGTCTATTTTTATGAAAAATACCAAATTAGTTTCAAAAATATTTCTTTTCTGGGATTTAGCAGAATATAGTCCCATATTGAACATATATTTTTCTCAGAATTTTTAAAATTCATTTACTATTTTTCATATGGCCAAAACAGCCGAATATTTAGACATTTATCATAAATTATAATTTTATCCAAAAATTCCGAAATTCATAGAGTACACTGATATTATATAGATATACTTCCAATAAAAATTTCATCAATTTTGGAGTTAACCACAAGTAGTTATAAGCGGTTACTTTTAAAAATAGTCTTTTCCCGTAAAATTCATAACTCTTAATCTATACATCCAAAAATCACCATTTTTGGACACAATCAATAAAACTCATCAAAATATCATTTCAATTTTTTTTCAAAATTTTTTGAAGGTCGGAAGAAGTACGAACTGAAAAACATAATAACCCTTAAAATCCCTTACCTCAAAAGAGCAGTACTTCTGACTTGAATATCGGATATAACGCTGAGCAACACTCAAGATATCTAAATACTCACAAAAATATGCTTGATAATATAGAGAGAAAAAAAACTTGTTTCTAGTGTGATTTTCAATTCTAACATAAGCACCTATTTATAGGAAAATGCTAGAACGCCAAAGGAGACTAAAATAATAAAATATTAATTTTCTTTTCTATACACCAACCATCCAAGACCAGCCATCCAAGCATGCCAATTCTGAAAAAATATTGCAGCCCACAGGTTATTAACACCAACCAAAGTGGGTCCCACCCTATAATTTAATAAAAAATATTTTATTTTCCGAAACTTCAATAATTCATATAAAATAGCCTTTTTATCAGAAAATTCGAATCTCGCACTTTTTTATAGGAAATTCAATTCTCTACAACTTTGCAGAAGAAAATTTTTTCAAATTCCAAACAGAAATTAACCGAAATTCATAAACGGGCGATTTTACAGGCTATAATCAAATTTCAGTCAAAAAATGGGGTCCACCGACACACAAAACATGTGCTAATCATTTAATACAACAAAAATACTCTTCCTCCATATATACTCATATATCCCACATTCATTGTAAAACTATCACCATTATTATATTATTAAATATAATAATAAATTATTTTATCAGAAAAGATAAAATATCATTTTTCAACAATTGTCACTTAAAAAATTTTCTCCATCTATATCCATATAAAATTAATATTTTCCTCATTATATAAATTAATAATTAATTATTCACAAATAATATTACAGAATCACAGTACTGGCAACCAGGTCGTTTCTAGGAAAGAGGGGGCTTTCCAATAAGGATTTCTCCTTATTGGCGCGCAATTAGATGACCAAACCTCTCCTTAGACAGAACTTTCTAGATATTACCAATAATGCTATCTAATAATACTATTCCAAATAATATGAATTATTGATCTGATAATGGAGATGATGTGCAGTGACAATTATTGAGCAACAATAATATAAAACAAATCAACGCAGTAATTATTGAATTAGTAAAATAAAATATTGAACAGTAATTACTGTAACAATTATTGAGTAGTGCCTTCTTACGTAAGGATAAATAATTCAAAAATACTGTGCAATAACGCGTATTACTGTATTTTAACCACCAGGTATTCCAATAGTGTTAACGGTAACAACTACGCCGTTAATTATAAAAACTCAATTTTGTCGTTATCTTCATCCGACAGTTATTCTGTTATAGGGCCCACAAATGACTGCGCCGTCGTACGGATATTCCCGATAAAAAGAATATTTCACGACCAAACGAATATTCTCCGACAACAATGAATATTTTATAGTCACTTGCGTATTTTGAATTTTTTTTTCATATATCACCCTTAACTTTAACTTTTATCAATTTAACCATTTACTGAATAGTAATTATAAGAAAAATTGAAATACTTTTATTTCATAATATTCGGGGTCTTACAACTAATGCTCCTGCTGCCTTTATGGATATGATGAACCGAGTATTCAAGGAATATTTGAATCACTTTGTGGTCGTCTTTATTGATGACATCCTTATTTATTCTAAAAGCCGTGAAGATCATGGGCAACACTTGAGGCTGATACTCCAAAAGCTTCATGAAAACAAGCTTTATGCCAAGTTAAAGAAATGCTGGCTTGAGAAAGTAGCATTCCTTGGGCACGTCGTATCAAGTCATGGAATATCTATTGACTCGACAAAGATTGAAGCAATTCAAAGTTGGGAGCAACCTAAATCAGTGACCGAAGTACGTAGCTTTCTCGGTTTAGCTGGTTATTATCGGAGATTCGTAGAAGGGTTTTCTCGAATCGCTACTCTATTAACTCAGCTGACTCGAAAAGATATAAAATTTGGTTGGACCGAAAAATGTGAGAAGAGTTTTCAAGAACTCAAGAGGAGACTCATTTCAACACCTGTTCTGACAATACCATTTGGCTCGGAGGGATTTGTCATCTACAGTGATGCTTTTGGCAAAGGGTTAGGATGTGTTCTCATGCAACATGAGAAAGTCATAACCTATGCCTCTCAGCAACTCAAAGAATATGAGAGGAATTATTCCACTCATGATCTAGAGTTGGCAGCAGTCATTTTTGCACTAAAGATTTAGAGGCGTTACTTGTATGGAGAGAAAGTGGAGATCTTTACGGATCGTAAAAGCCTCAAATATTTCTTCACTCACAAAGAACTCAACATGCGACAACGACGTTGGCTTGAACTGTTGAAAGATTATGATCATACCATCCAATACCACCCTGGAAAAGCGAACGTGGTAGCTGATGCATTGAGTAGAAGATCATATGCGGGTACGAGTGCAATATTGTCAACGCAAAGGCTCATTTTGTATGACTTATAAAGGATGGAGATAGAGTTAAAGACTCCAGGGATCCATGTGATGATGGCAAATATACGAGTAGAACTGACTTTAATTGATAAAGTTAAAGCTGCTTAAGCTACAGACCTGGAGCTGATGCGTATGAGGAAGAAAGTGCAAGAAGGTGCTATGCTGGAAACAAGAATTAATGAAGAAGGAATACTTCTAGTCAACTCCAGACTTTGTGTTCCTAACGACCTTGATTTAAAGTATAAAATCATGATGGAGGCGCACAACACACCGTTTACAATCCATCCTAGGAGTACAAAAATGTATCGTGATCTTCGTCATACATTTTGGTGGAGCAATATGAAGAGAGAGATAACGCTGTTTATCTTAAGGTGTCTAACTTGTCAACGAGTCAAGGCGGAGCATCAAGTACCAAAAGGTCCATTGCAACCACTTGAAATTCCAGAATGGAAGTGGGAGCACATTACCATGGATTTCGTTGCTGGTCTTCCCAAGATTTCTTAAGGCATAGATGCAATTTGGGTCATTGTTGATAGATTGACCAGGTCTGCTCATTTCTTACCAATACGAGAAACTTATACACTTAAACGTCTTGCTCGTATGTACATAAACGAGATTGTAAGACTGCACGGTATGCCAGTATCCATAGTTTCTAATCGAGACCCAAGATTTACTTCACTATTTTGGGTTAGTTTGCAAAAATCTATGGGCACAGATTTACGATTTAGTTCAGCATATCATCCTCAGATGGATGGACAATTAGAGAGGACTATTCAAACTTTGGAAGATTTATTAAGACTTTGTGTCCTTGATTTCAAGGGAAGTTGGGATAAGTTCTTACCATTGGTGGAGTTTTCCTACAACAACAGTTATCAAGCAAGTATTGGCATGGCTCCATTTGAGGCATTGTATGGAAGAAAGTATCATTCTCCAGTATGCTGGGATGAGGTGGGTGAAGTAACGCTGTTGGGACCAGAGTTGGTGCGTATGACTACGAAAAAGACTCAAACAATTCGACAACGTATAAAAACCTCACAAGATGTACAAAAGAGTTATGCTGATCTTCATCGAAAGGACGTGGAATTCGATATTGGAGATCATGTGTTATTACGTGTTGCTCCATGGAAAGGAGTTACGAAATTTAGAAAGAGAGAAAAGCTTAATTCTCAATTCATTGGCCCATTTTTAATCCTCGATCGAGTCGGAACTATGGCCTATAGACTCGCTTTACCGCCAAGTATGTTTCGTGTTCATAACGTTTTTCACATATCCATGTTACATAAATATGTGAAAGATCCGAATCACATTATTAAGTTAGAACCGGACGAAATAGTGGAAGATTTAATGTATGAAGAGGTTCCTGTTAAAATCTTGGATAAGAAGGAGCATATTCTACGTTCCAAGGTAATACCTCAAGTCAAAGTTTTGTGGAGGAACCACGATGTTGAGGAAATGACTTGGGAGTTAGAATCTGATGTGAAATCAAGGTATCCTTATCTCTTCGATATACCAGGTACGTACCCTAATTTCGAGGGCGAAATTTCATAAGAAGGGGAGGTTGTAAGAACCCAACTTTTAGGAATAAAAATAAATTTTCTATAAATATCATTTTTGAATATTATGGAGTGAATTTGATATAATGTTATAGTTGTGGGTAATATTTATAAATTTTGCAAAGTACGCAAGTTGTTATATAATATTCGATTGGTCAGGGAATATTCGTTTTAATAGGGAATATTCGTACGACGACACAATCATTGGTGGTCTCCACAACGGAATTATTGTCGGATTGAGAAAACGATAAAAATATCTTTTTATGAAAATAACGGCGGAAGTTTTACCGTTATCTGTTGAAACACCCGGTGTTAAAAGTATAGTTATACACGTGATTGCATAGTAGCACACAATATTGATTATTGATGCTTACGTGAGAAGTCACTCAGTTTTGTTCAATTATTGCTTCAGTAATTGTTGCATAGTATCTCACGTTATTTGATTCAATTATTGTCGATATTTTATATATTATTAAATCAATAATTGAGATAACAAAGTTATTAATATTATTATTTGTAATATTAACGATGTCTAGAAGTTCTGTCAAGGAGAGGTTTGGTCACTTAATTGCGTGCCAATAGGGAGAAATCCTTATTGGAAAGCCCCGTCTTTCCTGAGAACGACCTGGTCGATTAATATTGTGAATTATAATAAAGGTGATAAGTTTTGTTTTATTATTATTATAAATGTAATAAAACAGAAAACTTTTTATATATAACAGAATACTTTTATAAAGTTATTCGTTTTATTAGACTATAAATAGAATATATAATATTCTATTATGCATAGTGTTTACATAGTGCATGCATAGTGTTTGCATAGTAAAATCTTTTTATATAAAACAGAATACTTTTATAAAGTTATTCATTTTATTAGATTATAAATAGAATATATTATATTTTATTTAAAAGATTTTGTTTATTAGAATATTTTATTAATACTACATAGTAAATTAATATGAACCGTCCATTTAAAAGTAAATAATCTGGACCGTTCATGAATTAGTTACTATTTAGTCCATTCTCCTATAAATAGAAGCTCATTCCTTCATTATTTCTTACGAATTCACTAAAACTCTAGAGAGAGAAATTATAGAGAGAAAGAAGAAAAGTATTCTGCTACTTCACTACTCCTATATCCAGTTTCTTCTAAGGTAAGAGGTATTATTTCTTTTGTATTCATGAAGAGAACTTCTGTTATTCCATTCTTTATTATTCTGTTAGAATAACCCGTATACGCGAACTACCCTATACTTGGTGAAATTCTTCTGTTATTCCATTCTTTATTATTATGTTGGAATAACATGTCTATGCGAATTACTGCATACATGGTAAAAATTTTATATTTTTCCATTCTTTATCATTCTGTTGGAACATTCTGTCTGTGCTTTACGCATGACCTGGTTCCATTATTTGTCATTTTGTTGGAACATCATGTCTGTGCTTTACGCATGACCTGGTTTCATTATTTATTATTCTGTTGAAATATCCTGTTTATGCATTTACGTATGACCTGGTTCCATTATTTATTATTCTGTTGGAACATCCTGTCTGTGCGTTTACGCATGATCTAGTTCCATTATTAATTATTCTGTTGGAATAACCTGTCTGTGCGGTCTATCGCATACTTGGTGAATTCTTTTGTTATTCCATTCTTTATTATACTCAGTTGGTTAAACTTTTGACTTTTATACTCCATGAAATTAGTGGAATATCTTTGATATTTGCGCTTCATCCAGTATCTTTTCATGGAAATATTCTTCTGAGCATTCTTAAATTTTACTCCACAAAGAAGTATCATGTTGACAATTTGGACATTATTGGTTCCTGGATAAATTAATTCTTGAACTTGTTTTATTGAATTCTTATATCATTGTCATCATCCTCATGTTTATATTATGTTAAAAGTCATCTGTGGCCTGTAGTGCATAGATGGACTTGGTATGATTATGATCGGGGATTAATCGGTATAATCATGACCGTAATGTTACAAATGATGTGGTAAAAGTCCTCATTGGCCCGTAGTGCATTGATGGACAGTTGTTGGCATGATCACAACCATTGATGAATACACGAATATCCTTGGCCCGTAGTGCATGGATAATTTGTGGTTGTGATACTAAAGAATATCCTTGGCCGTAGTGCAGGGATGATGTGGTTTATTTATTAAGCTGAGTCTCAACAATAAAAGTGATGAAAAATCTTTTAAATCATAGAAGATAGTAGATTTTATTCTCTACTTGACTCTTTTAATGGATTGCTTATTCCGCTGCAGTTAAACTTGATGTTTGTTATATTGTATCAGTTTAACACTATTGAAGGATAAGGATAATTTATTCTGCATTATCTTAGTCATAATATTTCTTACTGGGCTAGTTGAGCTCACCCTTTTGCTTTCATTGTTCTCTTCAAGAAATGAGAACGTAGCAGGGACTAGTCGGGAAACGGAGTGACAGTCCAGAGGATAGCATTAGTAGTCCTCAATATTCTATGAAATAGTGTGTTAATAAATGTATTGAGGACTTATTTTGAGTTTAAATACTGTCTAGAAGACAATATTTGTATTAAAACTCACAGCTCATGTTGTATATTTAAGATTGTATTTGTATTCTGTACCATGTATTTGGCGACTCGGAATAGGTGATGTATACCTATTTTGGGGGCGTCACAGTATTCTTTCCTCCTCGCTGGTTATCATTGCTTCGATGGATGCTGCCACCGGTATGACCCTAGTTTTGGTCTCTTGGTTGAACATACTCATTATTTCGCTCTAATAATTGAGTTCTATTGACAACATCTGAATATAGAGAAAATTTGTGAGAAATAAGATATTGCCGAATCTCGGGTCTCAGGCCTCTCGGAAACATTCGCGTCATATGTTCCTCATTCTCTACCAATTGAGGTGCAAACCTGGAAAACTCCGCGAACTTTGCCTCGTAGTGGGACACCGTCATGTTTGTGACGCCCCCAAAAATAGGTATACATCACCCATCTTGAGTTGCCAAATACATGGAACAAAATTCAAATACAAACTTAATTATACAACATGAGCCGTCGTGCAGAATACGACCACAGTTAAGCTGTGAGTTTTAATACAAATGTATGTAACTCTCATGGTGCCTCGACCACAACCTTACAATGGTACTTCACATAAAAGTACAATAAAAAACTATTTTAGAAATTAAAATCTTTGGGAAGTACTCAAGGAAACCTTCGTACATGGGAGGCTATGCGTCTAGGTTATAATAGATATCATATGTCCACATAATTATCCTTGGTTGACCCAATAGACCCCAAAGAAAGATTACTATCATCTTCTTTCCAATGGTGAGTCTTCTCTTGACATATAACTATCTCCACTGTCTCCAAGTAAAAATTATATCTCAAATAAACTCCAAGATTGTATAGATAGTGCTCGTAGATATACTCAGCAAGTGAATGTGCACAACCCTGTCTTATGATAACACGAGGTTGTATGTGACGCCCCCAAAATAGGTATACAACACCCATTCTGAGTCCCCAAAATACATGGTACAGAAACAACTACATCTTTATTATTACAACACAAGAACTGTGAGTTTAAATACAAATATTGTCATTTAGACAATATCCACACTCAAATAAGCCCTCATTACAATTATTGATACATTATTTCACAAAAATAGTGAGGACTACTAAAGTAACTTCTAGAACCATCATTCCATACCCCGACTAGTACTCGCTACATTCTCGCCTCCTGAGAAAAATGGAACAAAAAGGAAAAGGGTGAGCTCAACTAGCCCAGTAAAGAACATTATGACTAAGATAATACAGAACAAATTATCGTTAGTCTTCAACAGGGAAAAATCTAATAGAATACAATAGACAACAAGTTTAAATCAATAACTGCAGCGGAAACAGCAAACCATTAGAAGAGTCAAGTAGAGAATGAGTTCTACTATCTTCTAAGATTTAAAAGTCCATCATCAATATTTTATCCCTGTAACAACAATCAATAACCATCTTTAATCAAATATTCATCTTTGCACTACAGGCCAAAGATATTCATTTGTATCACCAGTCGGTCATGTTCATCTCAACACCTGTTCATCTTTGCACTACGGGCCAAAGATATTCATCAGTTAATCATTCATCTTTGCACTACGGCCAAAGATATTCAGTAATATCATCATTTAGGACTGAGGATGATGAAAAATATATTAAAGAAAACGAATCCAGTGAAACAAAATAACAAATATTAAGGATTCGTATTTCGATTTATCCATGTCCAAAAATACCTTATAATTATTCATAGTGAAGTAGAATTCAAGAATGATCAAAACATGGATACAATCAAAGCTAGTACCCAGAATAGATATTTTGGACGAAAAGAAGAAAATTTTATTTTTCGGTGAATAGTAACTTGTGAATAGTAACTCGTGAATAGTAACTCATGAATAGTAACCCCGACGTGAAAAGTTCCAAATTTGATAAAAATTTCCAACCAATATTTCGGCATAATGATATTGAAGAAATAATATCATTTTTGAATAAAATAACATCCCTTACATCGTACAGACAGTACTTCTGGTCGGAATACCGGTATAAGGCTGAAAGACACTTGCTCTGATGAATAGAAACTCTCAAAGTATCTAAATACTCACAAAATACACTCAATAATCTAGAGAGAGAAAGAGAGAAAACTTGTTTCTGGTGTGATTTTCAATTCTAACTTAGCCCTCTATTTATAGGAAAATGTTAGCACGCCGAAGCAGACTTAACCTGCAACCTGATGGCTTTACCTGCTACTATTCCCACCCACCACATTTGAATAAAAATCTCAGCACATTTCTTCACCAACCAAGAGTGGGGCCCACCAATTCTAGAATTTTCTACCAAAATGATTAACTCCGAAAATTCAACAATTTCTGAACCAGTCATCTCGTAAAATTCATAATAAATCATACGTTCATTTTTAACGGTTCAAAATTTGTGGACATATACTCAACTTATATATGTATAACATATCCAAAAATTACCACGATCCAACGGTCGGATTAAAAATTATAACTCCCGCAAAATATCTCAAAAACCCTGATTTTTAATACCTCCATTCCGACAAAAATACTGATAAAAACCTCAACATTAACTCCTTCATTTTTAACCACAAAAATATATCCCTCATTTATATCCACAAAAATAAATATTTCTTTATCATATGAATCAATAATTAATTATTTACAAATAATATTACAGAATCACATTTATGACAACCAGGCCGTTCCCAGGAAAGAGGGGGCTTTCCAATAAGGATTTCTCCTTACTGGCGCGCAATTAGATGACCAAACCTCTCCTTAGACAGAACTTTCTAGACATTGCCAATAATGTTATCTAATAATATTATTCAAATAATATGAATTATTGATCTGATAATGGGAAATACTGTGTAGTGACAATTATTGAAACAACAGTAATATAAAATATCAACGCAGCAATTATTGAATCAATAAAATAAAATACTGAACAGTAATTACTGTAACCATTATTGAGTAGTGCCTTCTTACGTAAGAATCAATAATTGGTGCAATACAGTGTGCTACTGTGTAACAACGCGTATTACTGTGTTTTAACCACCGGGTATTCCAACAGTATTAACGGTAACAACTACGCCGTTATTAATAAAAACCATATACTTGTCGTTTTCTTCATCCAATCGCTTTCCGTTATGGGGCCCACAAAAGACTGCGCCGTCGTACGAATATTCCCCGACAGGAAGAATATTCCACGACCAAACGAATATTTTCCGACAACAATGAATATTTTATAACCACTTGCTTATTTAAAATATTTACGCATTTTACCCATAACTAACCTCATTAATCAATTTAACTCTTACTATTTCAAAATAATAAATAGAGGGAATTTAAATTTCATTTATTAATAATTTGGGGTCTTACAACCTCCCCTCCTTATGAAATTTCGTCCTCGAAATTGACGTACGTACCTGGTGTTTCGAAAAGATGAGGATACCTCGCTTTCATTTCCGTTTCCAACTCCCAGGTCATTTCCTCAATAGCATGGTTTCTCCACAAAACTTTAACTTGTGGTATGACCTTCGTGCGTAGGACATGCTCCTTTCTATCCAAGATCTTGACAGGTACCTCTTCGTACGTTAAGTCTTCAGCTATCTCGTCCGGTTCTAACTCAATAACGTGGTCTGGGTCTTTCACATATTTACGTAACACAGATATATGAAAAACATTATGAACACGAGACATACTTGGAGGTAACGCAAGTCTATAGGCCACATTTCCTACTCGGTCAAGAATCTGAAATGGACCAATAAATCGTGGATTGAGCTTTCCTCTCTTCCCAAATCTTGTAACTCCTTTCCATGGAGCCACACGCAACAATACATGATCCCCAATGTCAAATTCCATGTCCTTCCGATGAAGATCCGCATAACTCTTTTATCGATCCTGTGCCGTTTGTATACGTTGTCGAATCGTTTGGATCTTCTCTGTAGTCATGCGTACCAACTCTGGTCCCAACAATGTTGCTTCACCCACCTCGTCCCAGCATACTGGAGAGCGACACTTTCGTTCATATAATGCTTCAAATGGGGCCACACCTATACTTGCCTGATAACTGTTATTGTAAGAGAATTCCACCAATGGTAGGTACTTATCCCAACTCCCTTTGAAATCTAGGACACAAAGTCTTAATAGATCTTCAAGAGTTTGAATAGTCCTCTCTGATTGTCCGTCCGTTTGAGGATGGTATGCCGAACTAAATCGTAAATCTGTGCCCATAGCTTTTTGCAAGCTAACCCAAAATCTTGAAGTGAATCTTGGGTCACGATCCGAAACTATGGATACTGGCATGCCATGCAGTCTCACAATCTCATCTACGTATATACGAGCAAGACGTTCAAGGGAATAAGTCTCCCGTATCGGCAAGAAATGAGCAGACTTGGTTAATCTATCAACAATAACCCAAATAGCATTTATGCCTTGAGAAACCGTGGGAAGACCCGTAACGAAATCCATGGTAATGTGTTCCCACTTCCATTTCGGAATCTCAAGTGGTTGCAATGGACCCTTTGGTACTTGATGTTCCGCCTTTACACGTTGACAAGTTAAACACCTCGAGATAAACTTTGCAATCTCTCTCTTCATATTATTCCACCAAAATGTATGTCGTAGATCACGATACATTTTGGTACTTCCAGGATGGATTGCAAATGGTGTATTGTGTGCTTCCATCATGATCTTGTACTTCAAATCAGAATTGTTAGGAATACAGAGTCTAGAGTGAACTCGAAGTATTCCTTCTTCATCGATTCTTGCTTCTGGAATAGAACCTTCTTGCACTTTCTTCTTCATACGCATCAGCTCTATGTCCGTAGCTTGAGCAGATTTAACTTTATCGATTAAAGTCGGTTCTACTCGTATATTTGATATCATCATGTGGGTACTTGGAGCCTTCATCTCTATCTCCATCCTTTGCAAGTCATACAAAATGGGCCTTTGTGTTAAAAACATTGCACTCGTACCCGCATATGATCTTCTACTCAATGTGTCAGCTACTACGTTTGCTTTTCCAGGATGGTATTGGATGGTATGATCGTAATCTTTCAACAGCTCAAGCCAACGTCGTTGCCGCATGTTGAGTTCCTTTTGGGTGAAGAAATATTTGAGGCTTTTATGATCTGTATAGATCTCCACTTTCTCCCCATACAAGTAGTGTCTCCAGATCTTCAACGCAAAAACGACTGCTGCCAACTCCAAATCATGAGTAGGATAATTCCTCTCATATTCTTTGAGTTGTCGTGAGGCATAGGCTATGACTTTCCCATGTTGCATGAGAACACATCCTAACCCTTTGCCTGAAGCATCGCTGTAGATAACAAATCCATCCGAACCAGATGGTATTGTCAAAACAGGTGCCGAAATGAGTCTCCTCTTGAGTTCTTGGAAACTCTTCTCGCATTCCTCACTCCATACGAATTTTGTATCTTTCCGAGTCAGCTGAGTTAACGGAGTAGCGATTCGAGAAAATCCTTCCACAAATCTCCGATAATAACCAGCTAAGCCCAGAAAGCTACGTACTTCGGTTACCGACTTCGGTTGCTCTCAACTTTGTATGGCTTCAATCTTCGCCGGGTCGATAGATACTCCATGTTTTGACACCACGTGCCCAAGGAATGCTACTTCCTCAAGCCAGAACTCGCATTTCTTCAGTTTGGCATATAGCTTATTTTCACGTAGCCTTTGCAGTACCAGCTTCAAATGGCGCTCATGATCTTCACGGCTTTTGGAATAGATGAGGATGTCATCAATAAAGACAACAACGAACTGATCCAAATATTCTTTGAATACACGGTTCATCATATCCATGAAGGCAGCAGGAGCATTAGTCAATCCAAAAGACATTACTAAGAATTCATAATGCCCGTACCGAGTTCTGAAGGCAGTCTTTGGAATATCCTCAGTTTTAATCTTCAGCTGATGATATCCAGAACGAAGATCGATCTTTGAAAAGAACTGTGCTCCTTGTAACTGGTTAAACAGGTCATCAATACGAGGTAGCGGATACCTATTCTTAATAGTGACATGGTTTAATTCTCGGTAATCAATACAAAGTCGCATACTCCCGTCTTTCTTCTTTACAAATAAAACAGGAGCACCCCAAGGAGATGTACTAGGACGAATGAAACCGATGTCCAACAACTCTTGTAGTTGGACCTTTAACTCCTGAAGTTCAATAGGAGCCATTCGATATGGGGTTTTAGAAATGGGCTTTGTACCAGGTTCAAGATCAATAAAGAATTCAATTTCTCGTTCCGGGGGTAGACCGGGAAGTTCTTCAGGAAATACGTCAGGAAAGTCAATAACAACAGGAATATTATTCAAATTTGACGTGTCTTTATTCAAATCCATAACATGGGCTAAGAAAGCTTGACATCCATTTTTTAATAAACGAATGGCTTTATGGCTTGATATAACAGTGATTGATTTTAATGGCTTAGTTGTTTGAATTCGTACAACAGGTTGGTTAGGAATATGAAAACTAACAACCTTACGAAAACAATCAATTTTGGCATGATGAGTAGTTAGCCAATCAATCCCTAAAATCACATCAAAAGCAAGTATCTTTAAAGAGATAAGGTCAACAGGTAAGGTGATGGTACCAACTTGGATCACACAAGATTTATAAACAGTGGATGTGATGAAAGTTTCTCCTAACGGAGTCTCCACAGATAAATCAAAGTCTAACTTCTCCGGAGTCAAGTTTAAACGTTGAGCACAAGCAGGAGAGATAAAAGAATGGGTAGAACCGGTATCTAATAAGGTATAAACTTCGCATGAATTTATGATTAGCTTACCCGTGATCACCTCGTTTGGGTTCCTCGCATGTTGACCAGTCACGACAAACGCTCTTCCAGGAACCGTTGACTTTATCTTTTCTGGGACAGCTTTTTGAGTCACCATCCCCGCTGGACTTGGTTTTGCTACAGTGCAATCTCGAGCGATATGTCCTTCCTTTCCACAATTATAACATACCTTAAACTGTTGTGGGCAGTTTGGGCTGATATGTCCTTCTTTTCCGCACTTATAGCATATAATCGGTGGTCGTTCTCCTCCCTTGGAACCAATTGCTGTTGGTGCTGACGTCTTCGTATTGTCATTGTTGAATCTCCTCTTTTTAAAATCTCCTCCCGACTCGCTTCTTCTATTTTCATAGCCACGATTACCACCAGAGTGGTTGCCGTTCTTGTCTGTATTTTTCTTTCTCCGCTGGTTATCATTGTTCTGATGACTGCTGTCACCGATATGATCCTGGTTGTGATCCCTCAGTTGACCGTACTCGTTATCTCGCTCTAATAATTGAGCCCTGTTGACAACATCTGAATAGAGAGAAAATTTATGAGAAATGAGATATTGACGTATGCCGGGTTTCAAACCTCTCAGAAACATCCTCGTCATACGTTCCTCATTCTCCACCAAATGAGGTGCAAACCTGGACAACTCTGCAAACTTTGCCTCGTACTGAGATACCGTCATATTATTCTGCTCTAGTCTAATAAACTCTACCTCCTTCATATGACGAATACTTTCAGGAAAGTACTTGTCATTGAACAGTTTTTGAAATGTCTCCCAAGACATGCTGAGTGCGGTTGGATGGGTACGCTTCACAGACTCCCACCAGTAATCTGCCTCGCCACGGAACATAAAGGTGGCGAATGGAACCTTCTGTTCCTCCGTGCATCCCAAGACATCGAATATCTTGGTAATTTGCTTGACCCACGTTTCCGCCATGATCGGATCCGGCTTTCCCTTAAATTCTGGTGGTCCCAATTCTTTGAACTGTTTGGCTGTGACAAACCGTGAATTGCTATCATTTCCTCCTGTATTTTGAACACGAGTCTCCCTTGTCTGGTTTTGCATGAATTGCAAAAAACTTCTAAACATTCCATCGTTCATCATCTGCTCATTGGTGTTGTTCACAGGAGGAACATTGCCAGCCTGTTGCACGTTCTCCTCGTTGGTAAGCACCGGTGTTTCCACGGTCTCATTTACTCCACTATTAACATTCTCAGTCGACATTCTCAAATACTGCCATAAAACAAGGGTTAATTAAATAAATTAACAAATCACATAATACCCCTATATTATGACTGACCAATAAATAAGCTTAGGTAGGACACACTAGCGAAGGATTCGTCTCTCCCCTCCTAGTTCTATTCCCCGATCTCCGCCAGAGATCATATCCCTAAGCTCTGATACCAACTGTGACGCCCCCAAAATAGGTATACAACACCCATTCTGAGTCGCCAAAATACATGGTACAGAAACAACTACATCTTTATTATTACAACACAAGAACTGTGAGTTTAAATACAAATATTATCATTTAGACAATATCCACACTCAAATAAGCCCTCATTACAATTATTGATACATTATTTCACAAAAATAGTGAGGACTACTAAAGTAACTTCTAGAACCATCATTCCATACCCCGACTAGTACTCGCTACATTCTCGCCTCCTGAGAAAAATGGAACAAAAAGGAAAAGGGTGAGCTCAACTAGCCCAGTAAAGAACATTATGACTAAGATAATACAGAACAAATTATCGTTAGTCTTCAACAGGGAAAAATCTAATAGAATACAATAGACAACAAGTTTAAATCAATAACTGCAGCGGAAACAGCAAACCATTAGAAGAGTCAAGTAGAGAATGAGTTCTACTATCTTCTAAGATTTAAAAGTCCATCATCAATATTTTATCCCTGTAACAACAATCAATAACCATCTTTAATCAAATATTCATCTTTGCACTACAGGCCAAAGATATTCATTTGTATCACCAGTCGGTCATGTTCATCTCAACACCTGTTCATCTTTGCACTACGGGCCAAAGATATTCATCAGTTAATCATTCATCTTTGCACTACGGCCAAAGATATTCAGTAATATCATCATTTAGGACTGAGGATGATGAAAAATATATTAAAGAAAACGAATCCAGTGAAACAAAATAACAAATATTAAGGATTCATATTTCGATTTATCCATGTCCAAAAATACCTTATAATTATTCATAGTGAAGTAGAATTCAAGAATGATCAAAACATGGATACAATCAAAGCTAGTACCCAGAATAGATATTTTGGACGAAAAGAAGAAAATTTTATTTTTCGGTGAATAGTAACTTGTGAATAGTAACTCGTGAATAGTAACTCATGAATAGTAACCCCGACGTGAAAAGTTCCAAATTTGATAAAAATTTCCAACCAATATTTCGGCATAATGATATTGAAGAAATAATATCATTTTTGAATAAAATAACATCCCTTACATCGTACAGACAGTACTTCTGGTCGGAATACCGGTATAAGGCTGAAAGACACTTGCTCTGATGAATAGAAACTCTCAAAGTATCTAAATACTCACAAAATACACTCAATAATCTAGAGAGAGAAAGAGAGAAAACTTGTTTCTGGTGTGATTTTCAATTCTAACTTAGCCCTCTATTTATAGGAAAATGTTAGCACGCCGAAGCAGACTTAACCTGCAACCTGATGGCTTTACCTGCTACTATTCCCACCCACCACATTTGAATAAAAATCTCAGCACATTTCTTCACCAACCAAGAGTGGGGCCCACCAATTCTAGAATTTTCTACCAAAATGATTAACTCCGAAAATTCAACAATTTCTGAACCAGTCATCTCGTAAAATTCATAATAAATCATACGTTCATTTTTAACGGTTCAAAATTTGTGGACATATACTCAACTTATATATGTATAACATATCCAAAAATTACCACGATCCAACGGTCGGATTAAAAATTATAACTCCCGCAAAATATCTCAAAAACCCTGATTTTTAATACCTCCATTCCGACAAAAATACTGATAAAAACCTCAACATTAACTCCTTCATTTTTAACCACAAAAATATATCCCTCATATATATCCACAAAAATAAATATTTCTTTATCATATGAATCAATAATTAATTATTTACAAATAATATTACAGAATCACATTTATGACAACCAGGCCGTTCCCAGGAAAGAGGGGGCTTTCCAATAAGGATTTCTCCTTACTGGCGCGCAATTAGATGACCAAACCTCTCCTTAGACAGAACTTTCTAGACATTGCCAATAATGCTATCTAATAATATTATTCAAATAATATGAATTATTGATCTGATAATGGGAAATACTGTGTAGTGACAATTATTGAAACAACAGTAATATAAAATATCAACGCAGCAATTATTGAATCAATAAAATAAAATACTGAACAGTAATTACTGTAACCATTATTGAGTAGTGCCTTCTTACGTAAGAATCAATAATTGGTGCAATACAGTGTGCTACTGTGTAACAACGCGTATTACTGTGTTTTAACCACCGGGTATTCCAACAGTATTAACGGTAACAACTACGCCGTTATTAATAAAAACCATATACTTGTCGTTTTCTTCATCCAATCGCTTTCCGTTATGGGGCCCACAAAAGACTGCGCCGTCGTACGAATATTCCCCGATAGGAAGAATATTCCACGACCAAACGAATATTCCCCGACAACAATGAATATTTTATAACCACTTGCTTATTTAAAATATTTACGCATTTTACCCATAACTAACCTCATTAATCAATTTAACACTTACTATTTCAAAATAATAAATAGAGGGAATTTAAATTTCATTTATTAATAATTTGGGGTCTTACATTGTATGTCATTAGACATCTTGTATGATAGTGGCAAAACACCCTTCCAAATTTGAGTTCACCTCACCCTATTCGGTTCACCAAAATTAAATATCAAATGACATATACAATACGACACACTTATCTAAAGATCTCAATAAAATTATTTTCATACTATTTAGGGAGAACCTCAACAGCTATAGACCACTGTTCTATTCCCCTGTTATCCCCGCTCGACCCAGCTACACTCTTATTACCTGAAAGGAATTGTGAAGCAAAAAGGGTGAGCACAACTAGCCCAGTAAAGAATATCATGACTAAAGATAATTTACATCATCAATAGCCTTCATCAGTAATAAATCAGAGATTTAGAACATATGGTAGATGATAAAACTTTTCAACCATAGTTGCAGCGGAACGAACAATCTATTAGAAGAGTCAAATAGACCATCAGATCTATTATCTTCTCTATGTTAAAAGTCCACCGATAATGTTTTATCCCTGTAACATCAAACAACAATTCCTGTCCACAATTATATGAATAACTCATAATCATAATCGTGGTTCTAAATTCCTCTTCGCACCTAGGACGAAGATAATTTTCATCACCTATCTTTACCTGAAACATCAAAAAAATCATGGTTATACCAAATCACAATTTCTACTCATAATCATACTAATTAAATCATCTTTGCACTACGGCCAAAGATATTCATTATTATCACATCCATGAATTAATATTTCATTGCTGAGACTCAGCTCAATAATTAATCCACATCATCGAATTATCCCTGCACTACATGCCAAGGATATTCTTTAGTATCACGACTACGAATTATCCATGCACTACGGGCCAAAGATAATCGTGTTTTCATCAACGGTTCTGATCATGCCATAAAATAATTCATCTTTGTACCCTTGGCCGAAGAGAATCCATAGCCATAATCATACCAAAAATTTTCCATCATGCACTACGGGCCAATGAGGACTTTTTTCATATCATTTGTAACATTACGGTCATGATTATACCGAATAATCCCTGGTCATAATCATACCAAGTCCATCTATGCACTACAGGCCACAAATGACTTTCAACAAAATATAAACATGAGGATGATGACAATGACATAATAATTCAATTAAACAAGTTCAAGAATTAATTTATCCAGGAACTAATAACGTCCAAATTGTCAACATGATACTTCTTTGTAGAGTAAAATTCAAGAATGCTCAGAAGAATATTTTCATGAAAAGATACTGGATGAAGCACAAATATCAAGGATATTCCACTAATTTTATGGAGTATAAAAGTTAAAACTTTAACCAACTGAGTATAATAAAGAATGGAATAACAAAAGAAATCACCAGGCATGCGATAGACCGCATAGACAGGTTATTCCAACAGAATAATAAATAACGGAACCAGGTCATGCGTAAACGTACAAACATGATATTCCAACAGAATAATAAATAATGGAACCAGGTCATGCGTAAATGCACAGACATGATATTCAGACAGAATAATAAAGAATGGAACCAGGTCATGCGTAAAACGTATAGACAGGATATTCCGACAGAATAGTAAAGAATGAAATAATAGGAGAATTTCACCATGTATGCAGCACTTCGCATAGACAGGTTATTCCAACATAATAATAAGGAATGGAATAACAGAAGAATTTCACCATGCATGCGGTACTTTGCATAGACAGGTTATTCCAACATAATAATAAGGAATGGAATAACAGAAGAATTTCACCAAGTATGCGGTACTTCGCATAGACATGTTATTCTAACATAATAATAAGGAATGGAATAACAGAAGAATTTCACCAAGTATAGGGTAGCCCGCGTATACAGGTTATTTCAACGGAATAATAAAGAATGGAATAACAGAAGTTCTCTTCATGAATATACAAAAGAAATAATACCCCTTACCTTAGAATGAACTGGATATAGGAGTAGTGAAGTAGTAGAATATTTTTCTTCTTTCTCTCTAGAGTTTCTCTCTCTAGAGTTTCAGTGAATTCGTAAGAAATAATGAAGGAGTGAGCTTCTATTTATAGGAGAATGGACTGAATAGTAACTAATTCATGAACGGTCCAGATTGATTTACTTTTAAACGGACGGTCCATATTGATTTACTATGCAGAACACTATGCAGGCACTATACAACACTATGCATAATAAAATATAATATATTCTAATTATTGTTTAATAAAACAAATAACTTTATAAAAGTATTCTATTTTATATAAAAAGATTTTACTATGCAAAACACTATACAGACACTATGCAATTCTATGCATAATAAAATATAATATATTCTAATTACTGTCTAATAAAACAAATAACTTTATAAAAGTATTCTGTTTTATATAAAAAACTTTTCTGTTTTATTACATTAATAATACTAATAAAACAAAACTGAGTGACTTCTCACGTATGCATCAATAATCAATACCGTGTGTTACTATGCAACCACGCGTATTACTGTACTTTTAACACCGGGTGTTTCAACAGTTAACGGTAAAACTTCCGCCGTTATTTTTATAAAATATTTTTATCATTTTCTCAATCCGACAATAATTTCATTGTGGGGTCCACCAATGATTGTATCGTCGTACGGATATTCCCTGACAAAAAGAATATTTCCCGACTAATCGAATATTTCCCGACACAACGAATATTTTATATCAACTTGCTTACTTTGAATTTTTTTTCCACATATTATCCTTAACTTTAAACTTTTATCAATTTAACTATTTACCAAAATAGAAAAATTGAATACTTTTATTTCATAAAATTCGGGATCTCACAATGTTGTTTTGTTCCAGTCTAATAAACTCCACCTCCTTTATATGACGAATACTTTCAAGAAAGTACTTGTCATTAACCAGTTTCTAAAACGTTTCTCAGGACATATTGAGTGCGGCTGGCTGAGTACGCTTCACAGATTCCCACAAGTAATATGCCTCACCACGAAACATAAAGGTGACGAATGGAACCTTCTGTTCCTCAGTGCATCCCAAGACATCAAATATCTTAGTAATTTGCTTGACCCACGTTTCCGCCTTAATCGGATCCGGCTTTCCAAAGAATTCTGGTGGTCCCAACTCTTTGAACTGCTTGGCTGTGACAAACCGCGCGTTGCTATAATTTCCACCCGTATTTTTTACACGAGTCTCCCTCGTCTGATTTTGCATGAGCTGCAAAAAGCTTCTAAACATCCCATCATTCATCGTTTGTTCGGTGGTGTTGTTTACAGGAGGAATATTGCCTTCCTGTTGCACGTTCTCCTGGTTTGTGACTAAAGATGCTCCCACGATCTCATACACTTCATTGTTGACGTTCTCAGCAACCATTATTAAATACTGCCATAAAACAAGGGTTAATTAAACAAATTAACATATCACATAATATCCCTATATTATGACCAACAAATAAGCTTAGGTAGGACACACTAGCGAAAGATTTACTCATCTCTCCCCTCCTAGTTCTATTCCCTGATCTCTGCCAGAGACCATATGCCTAAGCTCAGATACCAACTGTGACACCCCAAAAATAGGTATACATCACCGATTCTGAGTCGCCAAATACATGGTACAGAAACAAATACAACTTTATTATTACAATTGTCGTGCAAAATACGACAATACACATGTTATGAGTTTAAATACAAATATTATCATTTAGACAATATTCACACTCAAATAAGTCCTCATTACATTTATTAGTACACTATTTTACAAAATAGGGAGGACTACTAAAATAACTATCTTGAATCATCACTCCATACCCCGGCTAGTTTGTGCTAAATTCTCTCCTCTTGAGAAAAATGGAACAAAAAGGAAAAGGGTGAGCTCAACTAGCCAGTAAAGAATATTATGACTAAGATATTATATAACAAATTATCATTAGTCTTCAACAGAGAAACATCCGATAGAATATAATAGACAACAAGTTTTAAGTCAACAAATGCAGAGGAAACAACAATCCATTAGAAGAGTCAAGTAGAGAATGAATTCTACTATCTTCTAAGATTTAAAAGTTCATCATCAATATTTTATCCCTGTAACATTAATCAATATACATCTTGAATCAATATTCATCTTTGCACTACATGCCAAAGATATTCATTTGTATCAACAGTTGGTCATGTTCATTTTAACACCTGTTCATCTTTGCACTACTGTGACGCCCCCAAAATTAGGTATACATCACTCATCTTGGGTCGTCAGATACATAGTACAGAATACAAACACAACTTACTAATACAACTGTCGTGTACAATACGACAAAACATAAACTGTGAGTTTAAATACAAATATTATCTTCTAGAGAGTATTCATAATCAAAAGGAGTCCGCATTACATTTATTAACACACTATTACATAGAATAGTGAGGACTACTAACTAATACTATCATTCGGACCATCACTCCATTTTTCGACTTGCCCCAGCTACGTTTTCATTTCCTGAAGAGAACAGTGAAAGAAAGGGTGAGCTCAACTAGCCCAGTAAGAAATATTATGACTAAGATAATGCAGAATAAATTATCATTAGCCTTCAACAATGTTAAACTGATAAAATATAATAGACATCAAGTTTAACTGTAGCGGAACAACCAATCCATTAAAAGAGTCAAGTAGAAAATAAACTCTACTATCTTTTATGATTTAAAAGGTTTTTCAACACTGTGATCGCTGGAACTTAGCTTAATAAAATAATCCACATCATCGAATCACCCCTGCACTACGGCCAAGGATATTCGTGTATTCATTAATGGTCATGATCATGCCAACAACTGTCCATCAACGCACTACGGGCCAATGAGGACTTTTACCACATCATTTGTAACATTACAGTCATGATTATACCGAATAATCCCTGGTCATAATCATACCAAGTCCATCTATGCACTACAGGCCACAGATGACTTTTAACATTTTATAAACATGAGGATGATGACAATGATATAAGAATTCAATAAAACAAGTTCAAGAATTAATTTATCCAAGAATTAACAACGTCCAGATTGTCAACATTATACTGCTTTGTGGAGTAAAATTCAAGAATGCTTAGAAGAATATTTTCTTGAAAAGATACTGGATGAACCGCAATTATCAAGGATATTCCACTAATTTCATGGAGTATAGAAGTTAAAACTTAACCAACTGAGTATAGTAAAGAATGGAATAACAAAAGAAATCACCCGGCATGCGATAGACTGCACAGACAGGTTATTCCAACAGAATAATAAATAATAGAACCAGGTCCGGCGTAAATGCACAGACAGGATATTCCGACAGAATAATAAATAATGGAACCAGGTCCGGCGTAAACGCACAGACAGGATATTCCGACAGAATAATAAATAATGGAACCAGGTCCGGTGTAAAACACACAGACAGGATGTTCCAACAGAATAATAACAAGACGGAACCAGGTCCGGTGTAAAACACACAGACAGGATGTTCCAACAAAATAATAATAAAAACGGAACCAGGTCCGGTGTAAAACACACAGACAGGATGTTCCAACAGAATAACAGAAGAATGTCACCAAGTATAGGGTAGACCGCGTATACAGGTTATTCCAACAGAATAATAAAAAATGAAATAACAATAGTTCTCTTCATGAATAAGAAAGAATAACACCCCTTACCATTTTAAAGAAGAGCTGAAATAAGGAAGTAGTTAAGTAGCAGAATACTCTTCTTATCTCTCTCTATAGTTTCTCTCTCTAGAGTTCAGTGAATTCGTAAAAAATAATGAAGGAATGAGCTGCTATTTATAGAAAAATAGAATGCATAGTAACTAACCCATGAACGGTCCAGATTGATTACTTTAATCTGACGGTCCATATTTAAAGAAAAATCTTTTAAATAAAATATAATATATTCTATTTATAGAATAACTTTAATAAAGTATTCTGTTTTATATAAAAAGATGTTTCTGTTTTATTACGTTAATAATACGAATAAAACAAAACGTCATTATCGCTAAATAATTCATATTATTAACTGACAATAATTGAATCAAACTGAGTTACTTCTCACATAAGCATTAATAATCAATACCGTGTGCTACTATGCAATCACACGTATTACTGTACTTTTACTACCGAGTAGTTCAACAGTATCAATAGTAAAACTTCCGCCGTTATTTTTAATAAAATATTTTTGTCGTTTTCTTAATCCGACAATAATTCCGTTGTGGGGTCCACCAATGATTGTGCCGTTGTACGAATATTCCTTGTTAAAACGAATATTCCCCGACCAATCAAATATTATATAACAACTTGCGTACTTTATAAAATTTATAAATATTACCCACAACTATAACATTATATCAAATTAACTCCATAATATTCAAAAATGATATTTATAGAAAATTCATCTTTATTTATAAAAGTTGGGGTCTTAAAACCTCCCCTTCTTATGAAATTTCGCCCCTCGAAATTAGGGTACGTACCTGGTATGTCGAAGAGGTAAGGATACCTTAATTTCATTTCAGATTCTAACTCCCAAGTTATTTCCTCAACATTGTGATTTCTCCACAAAACTTTGACTTGAGGTATAACCTTGGATCGTAGAATATGTTCCTTCTTATCCAAGATTTGAACAGGAACTTCTTCATACGTCAAATCCTTCGCTATTTCATCCGGTTCTAACTCAATAATGTGGTTCGGGTCTTCCACATATTTGCGTAACATGGATATGTGAAAAACGTTATGAACACGAGACATACTTGGCGGTAAAGCGAGTCTATAAGCCACAGTTTTTACTCGATCGAGGATTAAAAATGGACCGATGAATCAAGGATTGAGCTTTTCTCTCTTTCTAAATCTCGTAACTCCTTTCCATGGAGCAACACATAAGAACACATGATCTCCTATATCAAATTCCACGTCCTTTCGATGAAGATCAACATAACTCTTTTGTCGATCTTGTGAGGTTTTTATACGTTGTCGGATCGTTTGAATCTTTTCTGTAGTCATACGTACCAACTCCAGTCCCAACAACGTTGCTTCACCCACCTCATCCCAACATACTAGAGAATGACATTTTCTTCCATACAATGCTTCGAATGGAGCCATGCCAATACTTGCTTGATAACTGTTGTTGCAGGAAAACTCCACCAATGGTAAGAACTTGTCCCAACTTCCCTTGAAGTCAAGGACACAGAGTCTTAATAAATCTTCTAGAGTTTGAATAGTCCTCTCTGATTGTCCGTCCGTCTGAGGATGATATGCCGAACTAAATCGTAAATCTGTGCCCATAGCTTTTTGTAAACTAACCCAAAATCGTGAAGTGAATCTTGGGTCTCGGTCAGAAACTATGGATACTGGCATACCATGCAGTCTTACAATCTCGTTTATGTACATACGAGCAAGACGTTCAAGTGTATAAGTTTCTCGTATCGGTAAGAAATGAGCAGACTTGGTCAATCTATCAACAATGACCCAAATCACATCAATACCTTGAGAAACCCTAGGAAGACAGGTAACGAAATCCATGGTAATGTGCTCCCACTTCCATTCTGGAATTTCAAGTGGTTGCAATGGACCTTTTGGTACTTGATGCTCCGTTTTGACTCGTTGACAAGTTAGACACCTTGAGATAAACAGCGCTATCTCTCTCTTCATATTGCTCCACCAAAATGTATGACGAAGATCATGATACATTTTGGTACTTCCAGGATGGATTGCAAACGGTGTGTTGTGTGCCTCCATCATAATTTCATACTTTAAATCAGGGTTGTTAGGAACACAAAGTCTGGAGTTGACTCGAAGTATTCCTTCTTCATCGGTTCTTGCTTCCGGCATAGCACCTTCTTGCACTTTCTTCCTCATACGCATCAGCTTCAGGTCTGTAGCTTGAGCAACTTTAACTCTATCGATTAAAGTTGGTTCTACTCGTATATTCACCATCATTACATGGGTCCCTGGAGTCTTTAACTCTATCTCCATCCTTTGCAAGTCACACAAAATGGGCCTTTGTGTTGACAATATCGCACTCGTACTTGCATATGATCTTCTACTCAATGCGTCAGCTACCACGTTCGCTTTTCCAAGATGGTATTGAATGATATGATCATAGTCTTTCAACAGTTCAAGCCAACGTCGTTGTCGCATGTTGAGTTCCTTTTGAGTGAAGAAATATTTGAGGCTTTTATGATCCGTAAAGATCTCCACCTTCTCCCCATACAAGTAATGCCTCCAAATTTTAAGTACAAAAACAACAGCTGCCAACTCTAGATCATGAGTAGGATAATTCCTCTCATATTCCTTGAGTTGTCTTGATGCATAGGCTATGACTTTTCCATATTGCATGAGAACGCATCCCAACCCTTTGCTCGAAGCATCACTGTAGATGACAAATCCCTCCGAGCCAGATGGTATTGTTAGAACAGGTGCTGAAATGAGTCTTCTCTTGAGTTCTTGAAAACTCTTCTCACATTCTTTGCTCCAACCGAACTTTGTATCTTTTCGAGTCAGCTGAGTTAATGGAGTAGCGATTCGAGAAAATCCTTCCACGAATCTTCGATAATAACTAGCTAAACCAAGAAAGCTACGTACTTCGGTCACTGATTTAGGTTGCTCCCAGCTTTGAACAACTTCAATCTTTACCGGGTCAACCGATATTCCACGACTTGATACTACGTGCCCAAGGAATGCTACCTCCTCCAACCAGAACTCGCATTTCTTCAACTTGGAAGCTTGTATTCACGAAGCTTTTGGAGTACCAGCCTCAAGTGTTGCTCATGATCTTCACGGCTTTTGGAATAAATAAGGATGTCATCAATAAAGATGACCACAAAGTGATCCAAATATTCCTTGAATACCCGGTTCATCATATCCATGAAGGCATCAGGAGCATTAGTCAATCCAAAGGACATGAGTAGGAATTCATAATGCCTGTACCGAGTTCTGAAAGCCGTCTTTGGAATATCCTCAGTTCTAACCTTCAGCTGATGATATCCAGAACGAAGATCGATCTTTGAAAAGAATTGTGCTCCTTGCAACTGGTCAAACAGGTCATCAATACGTGGCAATGGGTACCTATTTTTGATGGTGACATGATTCAACTCCCGATAATCAATACAAAGTCGCATACTTCCATCTTTCTTCTTCACGAATAGCACAGGAGCACCCCAAGGAGAAGTACTAGGACGAATAAAGCCAATGTCTAACAATTCCTGCAGTTGGATCTTTAACTCCTGAAGTTCAATAGGAGCCATTCGATATGGGGCTTTGGAAATGGGTTTTGTACTGGGTTCAAGGTCAATACAAAATTAATTTCACGCTCTGGGGGTAGGCCAGGAAGTTCTTCAGGGAATACGTCAGGGAATTTATTAACAATAGAAATATCATTCAAAACTGACGTATTTTTGTTTAGATCCGTGACATGAGCTAAGAAAGCTTGACATCCGTTTTTCAATAAACGAATAGCTTTATGGCTTGAGATGACAGCGATTGATTTTAATGATTTGGTTACTTGAATTCGCATAATAGGTCAATTAGGAATATGAAAGCTAACAACCTTACGAAAATAATAAATTTTTGCATGATGAGTAGTTAACCAATCAATCCCTATAATCACGTCAAATGCAAGTATTTTTAATGAAATAAGATCGACAGGTAATGTGTGGGTACCAACTTGAACCATACAAGACTTATAAACCGTTGATGTAATGAAGGTTTCTCCCAATGGAGTTTCAACAGATAAGTCAAAGTCTAATTTCTCTGGAATCAAATTTAATCGATGAGCGCAAGTAGGAGAAATAAAAGAATGGGTAGAACTGGTATCAAATAAAGTATAGACTTCATTAAAGGTTATGATAAGCTTACCCGTGATGACCTCATTCGGGTTCCTTGCTTTCTGGGAGGTCACAACAAACGCTCTCCCTTGCACTACCGGTTTTGACTTTTCTGGGACGGCCTTTAGTGTCTCCATCTTGGCTGAACTTGTTTTTAGTAAATGACAAAATCGAGCTAAATGACCTTCTCTTCCACAATTATAACATGCTTTAGACGACATCGCGCAGTTTGGACTGATGTGCCCCTCCCCTCCGCATTTGAAACATATGATAGGTGGTCGTTCTCTTTCCTTAACAACGGGTGCTGGTGCTGACGTCTTTCCATCATTGTTGAATCTCCTCTTCTTGAAATGACCATTCTTATTGTTTTGGCCCTGATTACCACCAAAGTGGTTACCATTTTTGGCCTGTTGATTCCCTCCACGCTTGTTGTCACCGCTTCGATGACTGCTCTCACTGGTATTATCATTTTGTCGACTACTCTCTTTTGGTTGCGTTGACTCGTTATCGCGCTCCACTAACTGAGCCCTATTCACAACATCTGAATACAAATACAGTTTATGAGAAATAAGATGTTGACGTATCTCAGGTTTCAAACCTCGCAAAAATATTCGCGTCATTCGGTCTTCATTATCCACCAAGTGGGACGCAAACCGGGATAACTCAGCAAATTTAGCCTCATACTGCGACACGGTCATATTATTCTGCTCCAATTTGATGAACTCCACCTCCTTCATGTGACGAACACTTTCGGGAAAGTATTTATCATTGAACAGCTCTTGGAACTTCTCCCAAGACATCTTCAGTGCGGCAGGTTGAGTGCGCTTAATCGATTCCCACCAGTAATCTGCCTCTCCTCGCAACATAAAGGCGGCAAAGGGAACCTTTTGCTCCTCGGAGCATCCTAAAACATCAAATATCTTGGTGATCTGCTTTATCCATTGATGAGTAGGTTTTATACCTATGAATCCGATATTATTAAACTTAATTATTGCTATCTTTAATTATTTTTTTTAGTATCTTTTTATGTGTTTTGTGTTTATTTCTTTTAGGTGGGAGCTGGAGGGACAAATTGGTCATTTGAGAGAAGAAAAAGGTCAAAAATCATGAAAATTAGAGCTGAGTGGCATTTTTGTAATTACGCTGTCCTGAGCAAGCGCCTAGGCGCTTGGAAATGGCCTATGTTGAGCGCCTAGGCGCTCATGTGCGGAAAAAGGGGAGTTTTTCTATTGCTAAGTGGGTTTTTGAAGCCAACAAAGAATCTAAAAAGAGGCCAGATCTAATACAAATAAGGGAAGACTTTAGAAAAGGGGGTACAACTCAATTTTTCAAGGGATTTTTTTGCAGAGAGAACAACGAAGGAAAACACGAAGGAGAATTGCAAGGGTTGAAGATTAAAGAGAGATTATTGGAGCAAATTCAGAGTTTCTTCTTCTCTTCTCTAGTTTTATCTTTTGTAATTATCTGGGATGTTTGGATTATTCATCTGGATGATGTTTTTCTTTATTATTATCATGAACTAAATTTTTATTAAGATTGCAACGGAACTTGGTATGTAGTTTAAATTAAATCTTCCCATGAAATAAAAGTTGGTTTTTATTGAATTATTTATTATATCTTTTGCTTATTGATTAATTGTTTGGCCAACAATTACTGTGATAATCTATATAAAATTGGAAGATGGAGTATAGATTGAGATCTGGATATGATAACATCTGTTCATATAATCTGATTAGGGTTAATATGATTAGCATGTAGGATAGGAATATACCTATGTGTCTTTTGTATCCATTGAAAGAATTTGTGCGTTAAACCCTAATTAACTTGATTCATATAGGAATATAGTGAGTTGATTAACTGGGGTGTTCCTTGTAATTCTGTGTCTTAAGGATTGGAGTTAGGAGGATTTGTTCACGTGTTTTGGAAAAAGTGTGTGAATTAGTTCTATAAAGCATTTTTGGATAATGATTCATATTAATTAATTGATTTAAATGGGAAGTAAATTGGGTTTTAAATGAAATACTAAGGGAAGTTGTAATCTTAATCTGTTAAATCTGTAGTTATTCTTGTGAAATTCTTATTTTAATTGTTAGTTTTGTTAAGTTTAATTTTCAAATCATAACAAAATTTTGTAGTTTAAAATAGGATTAATTGCATGAAATTAGTAATTGATAAATATTAGTCTATTTCCTCGTGGGAACGATATCCTTGCTTGCTGAATATTACAATTGAACGCGTATACTTGCGTGTTAAAGTGCTATTAAAAAATTAGGCAACAAGTTTTTGGCGCCGTTGCCGGGGGATTAGTTTAATATTTTGTCATTATTGATTTTGATAGAATTAATCTTAATTTAAACGTTTTCTTTTCTGTTCTATTCAGGTTCTCTTGACTAGTGTATTCAAACGCGATCGAAGAAGCCATATTTATTGCCTTACGAGGACGACATCAAAAAAAGGTTTCAAAGGTTGCGTCAGTGGGTTAAAGAAACCAAAGAGGCACTTGATAAGAAAGATACTATGGCTGAAGAAGAGCAAAAAGCACTGCGGGATTATGCTACGCCGCGGGTTACTGAAATTCAGTCAAGTATTACGAGGCCTGCCATTACTGCTATAAGTTTTGAGATAAAACCGGGGACAATACAGATGATTCAAAATTCATGTCAGTTTGGAGGGTTACCGAATGATGATCCGAACGATCACATAGTCAGCTTTATAGAAATCTGCGAAACTTTCAAGTACAATAATGTGTCAGAGGATGCAATAAGGCTAAGGCTGTTTCCATTTACTCTCAGAGATAAGGCTAAGAGTTGGCTCCATTCACTACCACCAGGCTCGATTACTACATGGAACGACCTAGCTCAGAATTTCTTGCAAAGTTTTTCCCGCCTGCAAAAATAGCAAAGTTGCGGAACGATATCTTCTCTTTGTTCAGCACGATTCAGAATCACTATATGAAGCATGGGAGATATTTAAAGACTCATTGCGAAAATGTCCACACCATGGGATTCCTAAATGGCTTCAGGTGCAAACTTTTTATAACGGTTTATTCAGCACAGTGAGATCGAGTATAGATGCTGCAGCGGGAGGAGCTATTATGGCCAAGAATTGTGATGAGGGGTATCAGTTGCTTGAAACCATGGCAGCTAATAATTATCAGTGGCCAATAGCAAGAACGACTCAGCCAAGGACAGTAGGGGTTTATGAAGTGGATGCGATGACAACATTATCAGCTCAAGTGACAGCTCAGATTTCTGCTCTTACAAAGAAGATAGATGCACTTGGGGTACAACCAGTTCAGAAAATGGAAACGATTTGTGAAATATGTGCGGGTAGCCACTCAAGTGATCAATGTGCAATAAATTCTGAATCAGTCCAGTTTGTTTCCAGTTATAATAGGCAGCAGGGCAATTATCCAAACAATTACAATCCAGGAGTGAGAAACAACTCAAATTTTTCTTGGAGTAGTAATCAGTCACATGCTCAAGCACAAGCTCCAAGGCAATCATATCCACCTGGATTTCAGCCACATCAACAATCTCAACAACACCCACAACCTCATCAACCTGACAAGCTATCACAAATGGAAGAATTATTGGCAAGATTGGCAACTCAGTTTGAAGCTACAACGAAAAACCAATCAGCTGCAATAAAGAATCTTGAGAACCAAATTGGGCAGATAGCTAGTGCTTTGAATACTAGAACTCCAGGTTCTTTACCTAGTGATACGGAGAAAAATCCAAGGAATGATGGAAATGAACATTGTAAGGCAGTTACACTCAGAAGTGGGAAGGAGTTGACTACAGATTTAGACGGACAAAAGAAAATAATTTCTGCTGAGAATGACGAAAAAGAGAGTGGAAATTTGGAAAGTAAATCTGGGGAAAAAGTTATACAAAAACAACAAGAAGATGAGCAAACAACAGTTGTACCACCTGTGCCATTTCCTCAAAGATTGCAAAAGCAGAAATTAGATAGACAGTTTTCAAAATTTTTAGAAGTTTTTAAAAAGCTGCAAATCAATATTCCATTTGCAGATGCTTTAGAACAAATGCCTAGCTATGCGAAATTCATGAAAGATATTTTAGCAAGAAAGAGGAAGCTAGGGGAGTTCGAAACTGTAGCGTTGACAGAAGAATGTAGCGCAATTCTGCAAAGAAAGTTACCACCGAAGTTGAAGGATCCGGGTAGCTTCACCGTACCGTGCACGATTGGACCCCAGTTCTTTAATAGATGTTTGTGCGATTTGGGTGCGAGTATTAACTTGATGCCGCTTTCGATCTACACTCAGTTGGGATTACCAGCACCGAAGACAACAAATATCTCTTTACAACTCGCAGATTGATCAGTGACATACCCTAGGGGCATTGTGGAAGACATATTAGTGAAGGTGGACAAATTCATATTTCCAGCCGACTTCATTGTGTTGGACTATGAAGAGGATAAAGACATACCCATTATCCTTGGAAGACATTTTTTTAGCCACTGGAAGGACATTAATTGATGTACAAAAGGGAGAGTTAACGATGAGAGTCCAAGATGAAGAAGTAACTTTTAATGTTTTCAAGGCTATGAAATTTCCGAAGGGAGAGGAAGAGTGCTTTAAAGTTGATCTGATTGAAGGAGTGACAAGGGAGCTATTTAGTGAGTCTGTGAATGAAGACCCTCTTAAAACTGCATTGGTAAGTGAAAATTTATCTGATGATTTCACTGTGCTAGAATGGGTTCAAATGCTAGATTCAGCTCCGAAATTCACACGATGTTTGCAAAAATTTGAACCTCTGGATTATTGGGAAAACCGGATGAAAAGGTGAAATCATCCTTAGAAGAACTTCCCACCTTGGAACTTAAGCCATTGCCTAACCATCTACGTATGCCTACCTTGGTTCTTCTTCTACCTTTCCAGTTATTATTTCTGCATCACTTGATAAGGTTCAAGAAGAAAAGCTACTAAGGGTACTTCGGCAATACAAGACTGCTCTTGGGTGGACTCTTGCGGATATCAAGGGGATAAGCCCATCAATTTGCATGCATAAGATTTTATTGGAAGATGAAGCGAAACCAACTATTGAACAACAATGAAGACTCAATCCCATCATGAAGGAAGTTGTCAAAAAGGAAATCATTAAATGGTTGGATGCGGGAATTATCTACCCTATCTCAGATAGCTCATGGGTAAGTCCAGTCCAATGTGTGCCAAAGAAAGGGGGAATGACAGTAGTTACAAATGAACATAATGAATTGATCCCTACTCGAACAGTTACGGGTTGGCGGGTGTGTATGGATTATAGAAAGTTAAATAAGGCCACTCGTAAGGACCATTTTCCTCTACCATTTATAGATCAGATATTGGACAGGCTTGCAGGGCATGAGTATTATTGTCTTTTGGATGGATACTCAGTTTATAACCAGATTGCCATTGCACCCGAGGATCAGGAGAAGACGACATTCACATGCCCATATGGTACCTTTGCTTTTTCGCAGAATGTCTTTTGGATTATGTAATGTGCCTGCGACATTTCAACGGTGTATGATGGCTATTTTCTTCGATATGGTCAAACAAAATCTCGAGGTATTTATGGATGATTTCTCAGTTTTTGGGATTCGTTTGATTATTGTTTGGAAAATCTCACTCTTGTGCTTAAAACGGTGTATGGAAACGAATTTGGTTTTAAATTGGGAGAAATGTCATTTTATGGTGCAAGAGGGGATAATCTTGGTCATCGAGTGTCCTCAAAAGGAATTGAGGTTGATAGAGCTAAGATCGAAACCATTGAGAACCTCCCGCCACCAGTTTCAGTAAAGGGTATTCGAAGTTTTTTGGGACACGCTGGTTTTTATAGAAGATTTATAAAAGACTTCTCCAAAATCACGAAACCACTTTGCAATCTTTTGGAGAAGGATGTCCCATTCAACTTTGATCAAGCATGCCTTGAAGCTTTTGATGTGTTGAAGAAGAAACTAGTTACCGCACCTGTAATCATAGCGCCAAATTGGAGTATCCCGTTCGAATTAATGTGTGATGCTAGCGACTTTGCAATTGGTGCAGTTCTTGGCCAACGGAAAGATAAAATTTTTCATGCTATATACTATGCTAGTAAGACGCTAACGGATGCCCAACTGAATTATACCACTACCGAGAAAGAGCTATTAGCAGTTGTTTATGCATTTGATAAATTTCGCTCATATTTGATTGGGACAAAAGTGATCGTGTTTACAGATCATTCGGCAATTAAGTACTTAATAACAAAGAAAGATGCGAAGCCGAGATTAATTAGATGGGTATTATTGCTACAAGAGTTCGACTTGGAGATCAGGGACCGAAAAGGAACAGAAAATCAGGTTGCTGATCATTTATCACGATTAGAAAATGCAGAACTAAAGAAAGATGACACAACAGTGGTCAATGAATTTTTCCCGGATGAACAACTGTTTGCGGTAAGGATGGATACACCATGGTATGCAGATTATGTAAATTTCATTGTGAGTAAGGTGTTTCCACCAGATTTGACAAGTCAACAGAAGAAGAAATTTCTCCATGATGTGAAACAGTATTTATGGGATGAGCCGTTTTTATTTAAACAGTGTGGAGATCAAGTAATAAGAAGGTGCATTCCGGAAATTGAAATGGAGAATATTCTACACCAATGTCATGCATCTGCCTATGGTGGACATTTTGCGGGAGAAAGAACGGCCGCTAAGGTACTTCAATGTGGATTCTTCTGGCCAACACTCTTTAAGGATGCCCGTGTGTTTTCATTGAAATGTGACAGATGCCAAAGAGTTGGTAATATATCAAACCGACAAGAGATGCCACTAAACATGATCTTAGAAGTCGAATTGTTTGATGTTTGGGGCATCGACTTCATGGGACCATTTCCATCATCTTTTAGCAACTCCTATATACTTCTAGCGCGTGGATTATGTTTCGAAGTGGGTAGAAGCTATAGCATCGCCCACCAATGATGCTAAGGTTGTGGTTAAGTTCATTCGGAAGAATATTTTCTCTAGATTCGGCACTCCTCGTGCAATCATTAGTGATGAAGGCACGCACTTCTGTAATAAGCAGTTCTCAGCTATTCTCGCTAAGTACGGAGTCACTCATAAGATAGCTACTGCTTACCATCCACAAACAAGTGGTCAAGCCGAGGTATCAAACCGAGAAGTAAAACGAATCCTTGAGAAGATAGTGAACCCTAGTCGAAAGTAAGTTAGATGATGCTTTATGGGCATACCGTACAGCATTCAAAACTCCGATAGGGATGTCTCCGTACAGGTTAGTATATGGGAAGGCATGCCATCTTCCGTTGAACTAGAACACAATGCTTATTGGGCAATCCGGAAGTTAAACTTGGATATGTCTGCTGCGGGAGAAAAGCGCCTCTTACAATTGAACCAAATGGATGAATTCAGACTCCAATCGTATGAGAACGCGAAGTTATATAAAGAAAAGGTTAAGCGATGGCATGACGAGAAAATTCTGGATAGAAAGTTTGAAGCAGGGCAAACAGTGTTATTATACAATTCAAGGCTTAAACTGTTTCCAGGAAAATTGAAATCCCGTTGGAGGGCATTCACCATTTATCATTACAAAAGTTTATCCTCACGGAGCTGTGGAGGTGAGAGACCCGGATTCCAAATGTAATTTTAAAGTCAACGGTCAGAGATTGAAGCACTACTATGGGGGTTGGGTTAATCGTGAAAAGACATCGGTCAACCTTGCTGATTAGAACAGAGAAGACAGTCAGGCTGAAGACTATAAAACAAGCGCTAACTGGGAGGCAACCCAGGAATTTTTATTTTAGAATGTAGTTTATCTTAGTTATGGTTTTAGAATAAGTCTTAATTTAAGTTGTGGTATGCAGGTTGGGAGCACAAAGAAGCAAACAGTTCACCAAGACATGCCCAACCGCCTAGGCGCCCAAGCCCAGTACAAAACAAGCACCTAGGCGCTTCACTACAGTAGCTGAGATGCGCACCAAGCGCCTAAGCGCCCCAAATCAGGCATCATGCAGCGCCTAAGCGCTCCAAGTCAGTAGCCACAACGCGCCCCAAGCGCCTAGGCGGTCCAGTCTAGGCCAAACCAAGCGCCTAGGCGCTACATGCGTTCAATGCAATCTGCAGCCAACCGCCTAGGCGGTCCAACCAGTGCAATCCCAAGCGCCTAGGCGCTCCTACTGCAGCGTGAAAAAAATAAAAATAAAAAATAAAAATAAAATAAAAATAAAAATGAAAGCCTAATCGGGCACAACTCCTACAAACCCAAATTAAAGACTCTCTTGCTCTCCCACTCCAACTCAAACTCACTCAACTCGCATCCCTCCTCTAATCTAGCCACGATAATAATCTTCTTCTTGACTAAGGATAACCAAATACTCAATCTCCTACCCAAACTCAAAGGCAATTAATCTCCATATGGTCATCCTTCATCACCAATTCGGGGTCATCATCACCAATCTGGGCACCAACTCACATGCTAACCACATCTCGCTAACGTAAGTGTTCAAACCTCATAAAAAAATTGCTCCGACAACTTTGCTTGGAACATCAATTATGGCTATAACCAAGTAAGTGCACAAAGTTTTATTACAAATTATTTGGATTTGCTTGGAGAGTAGCTAAGGTAGTAAGTTGAAGTTAGTTCTTTCATTGTGTTGGCTCAAGTGGGTTTGGGTACTGTTAATTGTTGCTTGTATTGCATTGGAAGACTAGTGTGCTTAGTTATTGACAAATTTGGTTAAAATTAAGTTTGGGGGAGTGCCTACCAATAGTATTCAAAATTTGTGCACACCAAGTGTTCGATATATTGTCACAAAGAGGATTAGCCCATACTAAGCCTCTAAACATCATCTATTGGGTAAGCAATTCACACACACGACTCATGGCTACTAAAAGGCAAAGAGGCGAGACTTCGGGCACATCGACTAAGTTTGACAAAAAGAGATTTACAAGTGCTAGTGCGTCCGACAAATATTATAATTCACTCTCTAGTAAAACGCTAATTCCTGAGCGTGGATTATGTCCAGAGGTAGAAGATGGGGAGTTACTACAAATGATTGGTGGTAGAAGATGGGCAAACTTTACAGCCCAACTGGATTCATCGGTCGTTAAAATTGTTAAGGAATTCTACGCTAATGCAAAAGATCATATTGGTAACATGATTTGGGTTCGCGGAAAATCAGTGGAAGTCAGTTTCAGGTCAATAAATGCTTACTACGGTTTAAACACAATACCCAATAATGGCTTCATTCAATATTTAGATCACGAGCTGGACTACAGTGAAGTCATTCAAGCCTTGTGTGTACCTGGAACACAATGGAAATTAACAGATCAACAAGAAGCTGTTTTGTTTCCTACATCCGCACTAAGTAGTTACGGGAAAGCGTGGCATGCCTTTATTTATGCCAAGTTGATGCCGTGTAGACATACAAGTGATGTTATAAATCGACGGGCGGCATTGCTTTTCTGTATTGCACAAGGAAAATCTATAGATGTGGGTCAGGTTATACATGATTCAATTGACAGAGCAATTAAAGGAGGGACCTCGGGTGGACTACCTCATCCATCTTTGATTACTGGTCTATGTCGATAAGCTGGAGTAAAATGGGATGCTGAAGAAGCTACACAACCTCCTTTAGCCGTAATTGACCACTCAATGATAAAAAAGTACAAGGAATGGGGAGGGGGAACACCACACCCGAGAGGGTTAGGTTTCATTATTGTGCCTCCCGAGCCTGCAGACGAGCCTAATCAACAGTCACATGACAATCCTACTACTGCTGCTGGAAGTTCTGGGCCACCACCAAATTTTTTTGAAGACATTCGTTAAGAATTAAGAAATCAAACTAGAAGGATTGACATGGTGGCTAATCGAGTTCAGTATGGATTGAACCGGGTGGAAAGAAATCAGGATAGCTTGGCTCAGCGACAATCAGAGATGTATCAGAACTGTAGCGCAGCATTCCTAGAGATGTTCGACCGCATGAATCCAGCAGGCGCTCCCTACCAATTTCCACCCTTGTCTGCATATCCCCCGACTGATTTACCCCCTGAGGATGAGGTTGATGAAGAAGAAGAAGAGGATACTGACGAGGAATAGGGCGTCTATCTTTCAGGGAAGTCCTCAATGCTTAATTTCTTATGTTTTGTTTGTTATATACAATGAGGACATTGCATATGTTAAGTTGGGGGTGCATTCTTCCAGTTCCAGTTGCATTTATTTAGTATTCATTTTATAGTTTTTCATTAGTTTTCATTCGAATATCTTTTAAAAAAAAGAGAAAAAAGAAAAATTCAAGTATTTGCATGTTTCCAGCTGTTAGATAGTTTAAGTCTATTTTGGCCAATGATGAGATTGAAATTGAGTAGACAAGTATAGTATTGACTGTTAAGACTTTGATGTGATTTCTTGTCATGATTTGAATCTTTACCTGTTTGAAACTGATATAATAAGGATAGCACAGTAAAAACAACTATGTTGACTGATTGAGTCTAAATTGACACGTAATGGACTTCTTGAGGATAATACTAGTTTGAATGAATGAAAGACATGAATAGGCAGAGATGACTGAATTTAGACAAAAACTTAAGTTTGGGGGGAATATTTTGGGGTACATAAGCTAAAAAAAATGAAATGAAAAAAAAAAGAATATTGAGTTGAATAAATTGAGTCCTTGGTGGGTCGAGAAGAAGCGTGAAATACACTCCCCATAAACACAGGTGTGAGATGGAGCGTAAAACGCACTCACTATCCATCATTGAAAAAAAAAGAAGAGAAAACGGGAAAAGAAAAAAATAAAAAAAAGCCCCCGTAATGATAAGTAAATCATAAGTATCCCAGATTGGACTCTTGAATTTGGTGGATTTTGACTTTAGTTGGATCTAGCTTGTTCGCAAATTTTGTGAGTTTGCACTGTATGATGCCTTTAAAGAGATCTAGTATGTGTTGTAATTTAGCATTATATTAGTTAGCATTGTTGTTGAGCACACACGCCACTATATCAGTAATGACAGGGTAAGATTGATGATTGACTAGGAAATTAATGATCTGTTTTAGTATGTTGTACTAGCATGTTTATTGTGATTCTCTGAGGCTTGATGAATAGATTTTGTTCTGTTTGGCTGCTGGAATTTTAGGCATGTAGATATTTGCATTTGCATTTGCATTGCATATTTAGTTATTGCATTATGTTTTGTTGCTTGGGGACAAGCAATTGGTTAAGTTTGGGGGTATTTGATGAGTAGGTTTTATACCTACGAATCCGATATTATTAAACTTAATTTTTGCTATCTTTAATTGTTTTTTTAGTATCTTTTTATGTGTTTTGTGTTTATTTCTTTTAGGTGGGAGTTGGAGGGACAAATTGGTAATTTGAGAGAAGAAAAAGGTCAAAAATCATAAAAATTAGAGCTGAGTGGCATTTTTGTAATTACGCTGTCCTGAGCAAGCGCCTAGGCGCTTGGAAATGGCCTATGTTGAGCGCCTAGGCGCTCATGTGCGGAAAAAGGAGAGTTTTTTTTATTGCTAAGTGGGTTTTTGAAGCCAACAAGGAATCTAAAAAGAGGCCAGATCTAATACAAATATGGGAGGACTTTAGAGCTGAGTGGCATTTTTGTAATTACGCTGTCCTGAGCAAGCGCCTTGGCGCTTGGAAATGGCCTATGTTGAGCGCCTAGGCGCTCATGTGCGGAAAAAGGAGAGTTTTTCTATTGCTAAGTGGGTTTTTTGAAGCCAACAAGGAATCTAAAAAGAGGGCCAGATCTAATACAAATAAGGGAGGACTTTAGAAAAGGGGACAACTTAATTTTTCAAGGGATTTTTTTGCAGAGAGAACAACGAAGGAAAACACGAAGGAGAATTGCAAGGGTTGAAGATTAAAGAGAGATTATTGGAGCAAATTCAGAGTTTCTTCTTCTCTTTCTCTAGTTTTATCTTTGTAATTATCTGGGATGTTTGGATTATTCATCTGGATGATGTTTTTCTTTATTATTATCATGAACTAAATTTTTATTAAGATTGCAACGGAACTTGTATGTAGTTTAAATAAAATCTTCCCATGGAATAAAAGTTGGTTTTTATTGAATTATTTATTATATCTTTTGCTTATTGATTAATTGTTTGGCCAACAATTACTGTGATAATCTATATAAAAATTGGAAGATGGAGTATAGATTGAGATCTGGATATGATAACATCTGTTCATATAATCTGATTAGGGTTTAATATGATTAGCATGTAGGATAGGAAATATACCTATGTGTCTTTTGTATCCATTGAAAGAATTTGTGCGTTAAAACCCTAATTAACTTGATTCACATAGGAATATAGTGAGTTGATTAACTGGGGTGTTCCTTGTAAATTCTGTATCTTAAGGATTGAGTTAGGAGGATTTGTTCACGTGTTTTGGAAAGAGTGTGTGAATTAGTTCTATAAAGCATTCTTGGATAATGATTCATATTAATTAATTGATTTAAATGGGAAGTAAATTGGTTTTAAATGAAATACTAACGGAAGTTGTAATCTTAATCTGTTAAATCTGCAGTTATTCTTGTGAAATTCTTATTTTAATTGTTAGTTTTGTTAAGTTTAATTTTCAAATCATAAACAAAAATTTTGTAGTTTAAAATAGGATTAATTGCATTAAAATTAGTAATTGATAAATATTAGTCTATTTCCTCGTGGGAACGATATCCTTGCTTGCTGAATATTACAATTGAACGCGTATACTTGCGTGTTAAAGTGCTATTAAAAAATTAGGCAACATCCATGTTTCCGCTATAAGTGGTTTTGGCTCTCCCATAAACTCCGGTGGTCCCAGTTCCTTGAACTGTTTAGCGGTGACCGTCCGAGAGTTTTCAGTGTTTCCACCTACATTTTGAACAAGAGCCGCTCTCGCCTGCTGTTGCATGAACTGCATAAAGCTTCTGAACATTCCATCATTCATCATTTGGTCAGTATTGGTTGTTTGCATGAGGATTGTCGCCTTCCTGATGCACATTATCCCGATTATTGATATGTGGTGAATCCACAGTCGCCTGTGCTCCATTGCTATTCTCAACATTCTCGGATGCCATTTTCAGATACTGCCACAAAATAAAAGTTAATTGATATGTCATATATATCCTTATATTAATGACCGACCAATTAAATACCATGCAAATAAACTTAGGTAGGTCATACTAGCGAAGGAATTCCCCGTCTCTCTCCCTCCTAGTTCTATTCTCACATCTTAGCCAGGGATCATATCCCTAAGCTCTGATACCAACTGTGATGCCCCCAAAATTAGGTATACATCACCCATCTTGGGTCGTCAGATACATAGTACAGAATATAACACAACTTACTAATACAACTGTCGTGTACAATACGACAAAACATAAACTGTGAGTTTAAATACAAATATTATCTTCTAGAGAGTATTCATACTCAAAAGGAGTCCTCATTACATTTGTTAACACACTATTACATAGAATAGTGAGGACTACTAACTAATACTATCATTCGGACCATCACTCCGTTTCTCGACTTGCCCCAGCTACGTTTTCATTTCCTGAAGAGAACAGTGAAAGAAAGGGTGAGCTCAACTAGCCCAGTAAGAAATATTATGACTAAGAAATGCAGAATAAATTATCATTAGCCTTCAACAATGTTAAACTGATAAAATATAATAGACATCAAGTTTAACTGCAGCGGAACAAGCAATCCATTAAAAGAGTCAAGTAGAAAATAAACTCTACTATCTTTTATTGATTTAAAAGGTTTTTCAACACTGTGATCGCTGGAACTCAGCTTAATAAAATAATCCACATCATCGAATCACCCCTGCACTACGGCCAAGGATATTCGTGTATTCATTAATGGTCATGATCATGCCAACAACTGTCCATCAACGCACTAACGGGCCAATGAGAAACTTCATTACCACATCATTTGTAGCATTACAGTAATGATTATATCGAATAATCCCTGGTCATAATCATACCAAGTCCATCTATGCACTACAGGCTACAGATGACTTTTAATATTTTATAAACATGAGGATGATGACAATGATATAAGAATTCAATAAAACAAGTTCAAGAATTAATTTATCCAAGAATTAACAACGTCCAAATTGTCAACATTATACTGCTTTGTGGTGTAAAATTCAAGAATGCTTAGAAGAATATTTTCTTGAAAAGAACTGGATGAACCGCAATTATCAACATATTCCACTAATTTCATGGAGTATAGAAGTAAAAACTTAACCAACTGAGTATAGTAAAGAAATGGAATAACAAAAGAAATCACCCGGCATGCGATAGACTGCACAGACAGGTTATTCCAACAGAATAATAAATAATGGAACCAGTCCGGCGTAAATGCACAGACAGGATATTCCGACAGAATAATAAATAATGGAACACAGGTCCGGCGTTAAACGCACAGACAGGATATTCCGACAAGAATAATAAATAATGGAACCAGGTCCGGTGTGTAAAACACACAGACAGGATGTTCCAACAGAAAAAAAAATAAAAACGGAACCAAGTTCGGTGTAAAACATACAAGACAAGATGTTCCAACAGAATAACAGAAGAATGTCACCAAGTATAGGGTGTAGACCGCGTATACAGGTTATTCCAACAGAATAATAAAAAATGAAATAACAACAGTTCTCTTCCATGAATAAGAAAGAATAACACCCCTTACCGTTTTAAAGAAGAACTGAAATAAAGAAGTAGTTAAGTAGTAGAATACTCTTCTTCTCTCTCTCTATAGTTTCTCTCTATAGTTTTTCTCTCTAGAGTTCAGTGAATTCGTAAAGAAATAATGAAGGAATGATCTGCTATTTATAGAAAATGGAATGCATAGTAACTAATCCATGAACGGTCCAGATTGATATACTTTAATCTGACGGTCCATTATTTAAAGAAAAATCTTTTAAATAAAATAAAATATATTATATTTTTATTTATAGAATAACTTTAATAAAGTATTTCGTTTTATATAAAAAGATGTTTCTGTTTTATTACGTTAATATACGAATAAAACAAAACGTCATTATCGCTAAATAATTCATATAATTAACTGACAATAATTGAATCAAACTGAAGACTTCTCAATAAGCATTAATAATCAATACCGTGTGCTACTATGCAATCACACGTATTACTGTACTTTTACTACCGAGTAGTTCAACAGTATCAATAGTAAAACTTTCGCCGTTATTTTTAATAAAATATTTTTTGTCGTTTTCTCAATCCGACAATAATTCCGTTGTGGGATCCACCAATGATTGTGCCGTTGTACGAATATTCCCTGTTAAAACAATTGAAAACCCCGTATTCAACCCTCGAATATTATATAACAATGTGCGTACTTTGTAAAATTTATATATATTACCCACAACTATAAACATTATATCAAATTAACTCCATAATATTCAAAATGATATTTACAAAAAATTCATCTTTATTTATAAAAGTTGGGGTCTTACAACTACGACCAAAGAAATACATCAGTTAATCATTATCTTTGCACTACAGGCCAAAGATATTCAGTAATATCATCATTTATGACTGAGGATGATGAAAAATATATTAAAAAAAATGAATCCAGTGAGACAAAAAGACAAATATTAGGGATTCGTACTATAGTCTATCCAAGTTCAAAAATACTTCATAATAAACCATAGTGGAGTAAAATTTAAGAATAAAGATCAAAATATGGATTAAATTTCAAGACTAAGGGTCACAACTGATAACTTGAAGGAAAAAAAATAATTTTTTTTTCTTTTGTGAACAGTACCCATAAACAGTACCCATGAATAATACCTGTGAATAGTACCCGTGAATAGTACCCGTGAACATTACCCACGAACAGTACCCGGTCATGAAAAGTTCCAAATTTGATAAAAAATTCAGACCAATATTCCTATGAAATGATATTAGATGAAGCGAAATTTCTAATCATTTCAGAAATTATAGAAGCAATACTTACCATATTAAGTTTAAATTTAGGAATACGAGATGAAATAATATCTCTTACATAATATGGAGTATGAAAGGAAATAATATTTCTCACGAGTATTGTAATAAAATAATATCCTTTACCCTAGTAGAGCTGGATTTGACTGGAATATTGGATAAATATTTGAGAAAATCTTGCAGAAAAACTACACTCAAAGTAATTCTTATACTCAAGAAAAATACTCACAATACTTTAGAATAAAAAATTCTTAAATTTGAAATGGTGTGTTTGAGGAAGGAGGGGTTACCCCCTGTTTATAGCAACGGAAAGGAGAAAACAAACAAGGCATTCTGCCTAACTCTCATTTTTTTTTCTCTCTGCCTAATAAGTTTGCCTAACTCCTCTTTTTTTTCATATATGGCACATTAATTTGCAGGAAATCTCACAATTCATTACCTCCCAAAATTTCCTTTACTGCCTAACAATCCTTCATTTCCAAGGCCCACGCATGAGAAAACATAATTTGAAATGCCTTTGCAGACCATTTCCTTCACCAA